>LPNX010797765.1:355170-392670 GCA_001517045.1 Pseudotsuga menziesii
CACACCATTGGATCTTAACTAATCTTAAGCACCAACCCTCAAGTATAACATTCCATATCTTTATTGTGTATACATAAGTTGCCTAGAAAGAAAAAGAGGAATGATGAAGTAATTTTCTAGCATTAAAAGAGTTAGAGTATAGGAAGAATGGAAAATAACAAAGTATCTATAGTAAATTCAATAGGTGCATTAGGGGGACATTTGTGCTCTCCATGATAGTTCTTTATTCAATTAGGATTCATGCATGCAAACACAACATTGGATCTTAACTAATCTTAAGCACCAACCCTCAAGTATAACATTCCATATCTTTATTGTGTATACATAAGTTGCCTAGAAAGAAAAAGAGGAATGATGAAGTAATTTTCTAGCATTAAAAGAGTTAGAGTATAGGAAGAATGGAAAATAACAAAGTATCTATAGTAAATTCAATAGGTGCATTAGGGGGACATTTGTGCTCTCCATGATAGTTCTTTATTCAATTAGGATTCATGCATGCAAACACAACATTGGATCTTAACTAATCTTAAGCACCAACCCTCAAGTATAACATTCCATATCTTTATTGTGTATACATAAGTTGCCTAGAAAGAAAAAGAGGAATGATGAAGTAATTTTCTAGCATTAAAAGAGTTAGAGTATAGGAAGAATGGAAAATAACAAAGTATCTATAGTAAATTCAATAGGTGCATTAGGGGGACATTTGTGCTCTCCATGATAGTTCTTTATTCAATTAGGATTCATGCATGCAAACACAACATTGGATCTTAACTAATCTTAAGCACCAACCCTCAAGTATAACATTCCATATCTTTATTGTGTATACATAAGTTGCCTAGAAAGAAAAAGAGGAATGATGAAGTAATTTTCTAGCATTAAAAGAGTTTAACTTAGAGTATAGGAAGAAGAACATAGTAGTAGGATATTTCAATGTAAAACTCTCAAATAAATAAAAAAGAGGCAAACTACAATCTATGAAAAAAACACCTTTTAGTGGAGGTTTTTTCTAAAACCTCCGCCAAAAATGTCTCCTTTGTTCACTTAGCAAAGGTTGTTGGCAGAGGTGGGGAGGTGGAGGATTCAACATAGGCTTTATTATTGATGGAGGTGGAGGATTCAACATAGGTTTTATTATTGATTCTCTTAAATGGAAAACATGCAATAATTCTCTACCATATAATAAACATCAATGTTTAGCAATATCACATGCACTCATGTCGAAATATTTCATTCTTGAATTTTAAAAACATGTATATTTTTATATTTTTCTAGACTTTCTAGTGCATCTACACTGACATAATGCACTAGGACATCACGACATGAAACACACCAACTCCTGTCAAATATTTTTGAAAAAAATATACCTTCGTTTATTAAAAAAATTATATATCAAAACGATTCTATAGATATATAAAAACGCACCAATGCCTAATAATTTTTGTAGAGCACTGGTGTGTCACAAAACATGAAGCAACAAATTATGATAAATATTTCATAATAAAATATATGAATTGGTGCATTTTACGTATTTTTTCTTAATTTTAATACAATTTTAGAACAAACCATTGTGTTTCACACGAATAAATGCATCGTTGTACATATGGATATGGTGCACCACCAAGTTTGTCAGTGGAAAATTTAGTTTGATATTTTTTTAAACTTCCAAAAACTACCTAGTGCACTATGGTTGGATAACGGTGCTGACATGTCTTCAAGAATTATGCATAACTCTAGTGATTTTTATAACAACTTAACAATGTTCTTGCTCGGAAAAAAGCATCGGTGTGACATATGGTCGAGTGCATTGGGATAGAGTAGAACAAAACAAAATTGATTGGTAATTTCACTTTACAGTTCATTTTAGTGCTTGATAACACATAAGTAGTGCATAACATGATTTAATGATGTATCGTCATCAATGTTGCTTAGTTATTATATTCCTCCCATCCTTCAATTTATTGGTGGACTAGGAACATTTTTTGAAAATAGTTCAAAATATTCCTTTTTGTGTATGAGGAATCCATGCCTCATCAACCAACAAAAGAGCAACTAAAGTATTTCTTACCTACTCATTTAGAATTTTAGCGGATTAGATTTTAAAAATTTAGCTTTGATTTTCCATATTTTATTTTTTAATAAATAAATTGTGTAGTGCATTCAAGTCATTCAGCTCGCACCAAACAAATATGTGTGCCCTATTAATATACATGGTGCACCATGAACAGTTTGTTTTTTGGTGCAATTCACCCCATGCTAACAATGTGTGAACATCTAACAAGCACACTGTTAAAACCAACACATTGAAAATATGCACGTTCAACCGGAGCACTTTGTAATATATGAAATGATAGGTATTGGTGCATCTTGAGTATTACAAATGCACTAGAGAAATAAATAAATTATAAAGAACACCTTTGTCAATGTGCTTTATAAACAACATAAGCACTGAATGCAGTGCTTCAAAGTAGTAAATATGCACCAAACAAAAATAAAAATAAACATTAAAGCCATGTTCTCTCAGTGTGCTTGATAATATTTGGAAGCACCATTAACAGTGTTGATTAATATTAAAAATGCAACAAGAAAGCATAAAAATTTAACCACACCCATACCTTTAGCACTACATATTATATTATACTTGAGCACTGGTTACAGTGCTCCTGGATATGATATATGTACCATAAAAAACTTAAAATTTACAGTAAGGCATGATATATTGCTACATTTAATAATACATGGAAGCATTGATAATGGTGCTTATGAGGGGCTACAGGTACTGGGGCGATCGTTTATGATCCCAAAGTACAAGAAAAACAATTCTTTTCCTGGGGACTAGGAAAAGAAGCCAATAACATGGTAGAAGCACTAGCTCTCTATATGGGATTGAGAATTGTTAAAGATTAAGGAATTGTAAGGGTAAAAGTATTGAGGGATTCCTTGATGATAATCCAAGTTATGTAAGTAGGAATTAAGGGGATTCATTTCCCCTAGGGAAACTGTTAATAAGGGTGAGATCCATATCCTCATCCTTTGAGGACATATCCTACCTCAACATCTTAAGGTCTAACAATGATAGAGCTGAAACTTTGGTCAACAAAGGGTCCACCCTCACTCAAGGGGACCTCAAAATCAGTACATGCGAACGTTTCTTTATGCATATGCTATGACATTTGCATTTGGATCATGCATCCGATTGTTGGAGAGAAGATATTGGGTGATTGACATAATGGTGTTGAGGTGATAGGATTTAATAATTCTCGTAAAAAAGAGCATGCACCATTAAGAATAATTTATGGGATAACTCTCAGGAATAAAGGTTGTCTGAGACTGCAATAGGAGGACTTTGGATTGTTTTCAGTAAATTAGGGGCATAGAGTCATAACATTCAGACAATTTTTATAATAAGATTGGAAGAAATGGAAACATAACATATTAATAAGGAATTCAGACTAAATATAACTTAAAACCACGAGACATAATTATATTGAAAGAAAGACTTTCTTAATCAACATAAACACAGTATTTGATTGAAAATATAAATTGTAGCCATGAAACAAAATAAAGGATATACAAATATCACGTGGAGTCTTGATGGCAGCAATAAATTCCATATCTAAGGATATAAAGCACAATGTAGTCCTAGTAAGATGAACAACATAGATTTGCAACAAAAAACTAGTGAAGAAATATTGAGCAAAATACATATCAAAAGAAACTCAATTGAATAAAATCCATATTGTATATTAATAAATAATGAGAGTACAATATAAATACATATCCAAAGGATAATTTTGTTAGCCTAAGAAGGCATTTGGAATCCTCTCACTGGGAAGGCTTAAATTATCATAGAAATCATCACTAGACTTGAGAACTAGTCCTAACTCCTGAATGTGCTCAATTAACTGAGTGTAACTGGACCTGGATGGTTAATGAGGGAGTTAATTAATGATGTATAATCATAGAGAGACGAAATTGGTATGTTTAATTGATTAATAATGTTCATTTGAGCTCATTATCATACAAGAGTGCCAGAGTGATGAAATTTAGGAAAGGTGGCCCAGTTAACTGATTGTATCCTAGTTAACTAAATATAACTGATGGTAGATGGATAAAATCATGGATGAGGGTGCATGAGGTCGCAATGGAGGCTAATGAGGTAAAAAATGACGGGGATTGAGGCACTAGGAACTCAAGAACAAGGTCTAAACACTTTGTAGGTCAATAATGTAGCATGCATGTTGCATGGTTGCATGATTGCATGATTGCATGCATGACTCAAGTCTATATGGAAAATATGATCCAAAATCCCCATTAATGCAAACTTATGAGAAGTAAAAAAATATAGGGCCCATACAACTAGGCCTATGGTGACCCTTTACATTATTAATCCATGTAAACTGAGGAAAAATGTAAAATCACATGGGGGAAATCCTTCCTAAAAAATGAACATGTAAGGCAAACAGAAAATGTTGTCCAAACTAAATGATTATGTTTGGAGGAATGGGGAATATTCCTCTTTGGAAGAAGAGGAATATGCTTAACTTGATCAGGAATATAAACAACTGCAAAATGGAGACTGGAACCATGTAGAGAAACTGAGATATTATGACAAAATAGAGAATGTATGTGCTCTGCAGACTTGAACTTTGAACCAACGAAGGTGATATCAGGTCCAAATTATTCTTCATTTGCTTGAGAACTTGAACCAAAGGTGTTTATATCAGGCTACAAGCGAATGTTGGTGTCCTCCATTTTTAATAGCATTTTGAGGAAACGAGCATGTGACCATGTAGGAAAGAAAATGATGCATTGGACCATGAAGAGGAAATGTATTATCTCCATAATAGGATATAGCATCCAAAATATCCAATAAATCACAACATTTCATATCAGGAAACTTATGAGAGGAAACTGATATAGAATCCCCAACAACATACTTTTTGAAGGAGACTTTAGGTGCTTGATTTTTCACACCAATAGTGATGAGAACATTCCCAAGAATAGATGAAAGGTCTTGGAGCATAAATTTAGAATAACGAGAGTTAAAATAAGCCCCAATAAGGTGCTACATGTGTCCCAGCTACGCCACTAAGAGAGAAAATTCATAGTTTTCCGCATCTTCAATAATTATGAGAATTGTTTCAAGCAATCAGGTAGGAATTCGCTAGAAGAATTGGACCTATGAGGGAGAATGGATCACTTCCCAAATATGATATTACCTATGAAACATCCATAATTTCACTTTTATGCACACCAACAACAACATTGGAGAGAGAGGAATCAAATTCTTATTTAGCTTCTTAAGTAATCTCTCGTAAACTTTGCTCATAATTCAGAATAGAAGAATCACTAGAGAATAGCTGGAAAGAGAGTTATTCTTCAACAATGGTGGTTCGAATGTATTCCGATGGAGCAACTATATTGGAAGACGAGACATCAGAGTTCTCTTAAACTTCTAGAGCAATAGGAGAAGGAATCACTACAAGGAGTCTTTCACCAATTCAAACTGAACGAGTTGAAGGTTTTTCCATTTCTTCAACTTGAACAACTTCATCAGAGAGTGTTGAGGCCAAAATATTTGAAGAAGGAACACTTGAGGAGGTGTTGGATTCGCTCGAGGTATCATCTACTTCTTTATGTACACCAAAAGATCTATCTAGATTTCTCCAGAGCTCGAATGGATCCTCAATAGAATCAATGAGATACCACATCTTAGGAGACATTGGCAGATATATTTTTCCATGTGCACTATCATAGTCATTTAGCCAATAATTTTTCTCTTCATCAGATTCTGGCATTGGCACAAATCCAATATACAAATCAAAGAGCTCATCGCTCTTGAGAGATTAATGATATTGTTACCGGTCATTGCTTCCAATTTGGGTTTTCTCCCATGTTTAATTTCACAGTGCATTTTTATCAATTTTTACACTACAATTTATTGTGCTTCCTAATTCTTTCACTGTAAGGTATTCTTCAGCCCGATGATCTCATGTGGTTCATAATTTCACACTATGGACTCTCCCCTTGGCACACTCAACGCTTGGCGACTTGGGCTCTTGACTGATGTTTGGTGGCAATTATAATTTGGAGCTTGAGTTTGTTTTGGGACTAAGAATTGGATGTATAGACTGGGTAAGAAACCTAATATTTTATTAAAAAATATTTTATCCCCTTTAAAACAAAATTATTAAAATAATATCATTTAAAATAAAATATAAATTGATTTTAAAATAGTTTTTTTTATCGGAAAAAAATAGGACAAAGCCAATTTGGTATTTTCCAAGTGAAAATAAGAAAACCATAGACTGGACCTGGACGCATGGAAATAATGTGGCATTCACCAGATTTGGTTTTAAGAAGATGAGATTTATGTTAATAAGCATCGTTTTAGAGTGTACAATGATCTTATTTTATTGAAGCACCACTATCAGTGCATTATATTTATTGCAGAGCACCGATGTTACACATGTGCCTAACTACAATAGAACCGATAACAAATATTAAAATTACACACAACATTAATGATGTGATATATTTGTTATGCTGCAATGTGTACAATGAACTTGATGTAAATAAGCACTAGAAGTGACAATTTAGAGTTTTAATGCAGCACTAGTGCTGTTAAACAATTTTTTTGGAAAAATGATTTCAATTATAAATAAATAAAAATGGTCATTTACTAGAAATTTTTATGTTATAAGTGTTTGCGCACCTAAAGTTGCATGCAAATAAGAGAGAGAGGCAATGATAATGGCAGGAGAAAGAGGTCAACTTGTACAACTTTGTATTGGACGAGGAGACTCGAGAGAGGGAAAGGTATTTGTACCCTCACCCTCTTACAACATAAACACTTCTCCTCTTAAGAAATGTTTTACTCCTCAAGTTTTGTGAGTATGATACATCCCTTAGGAGGAACTTTTTCTTATTAATGCACTTGATTGTTTATTGGTATCAGGTGAGGCGATCATTTAAGATTAGTCTCGATCTATCGTTCCAACCCAAAGAGGAAAACATATATTTCATTATTGTTCTATACGAGAGAGGGGAGGACTTTCCCCATTTCCCCAATACCCCGCCAGCATTGCGCAAGAGAGTCATCTTGCATATGTTCATTTATAAATTAGTAAGAACATCACTATCCCTAATGACTTCCAATTTCTTGGCGTCCAATTGTGTGCTTTTGGAAATCCCCCGCCAGCATTGCGCAAGAGAGTCATCTTGCATATGTTCATTTATAAATTAGTAAGAACATCACTATCCCTAATGACTTCCAATTTCTTGGCGTCCAATTGTGTGCTTTTGGATTTGGAGTAGAGGAGGTTAGGTTCCTATCTCTTATGGTCATTACAATGGTCCACTACACCTTGTATGGATAACACATTAATTACCCTCTATTTGTTATATAAAAATTATATAACATACCATAATTAATAATATTAAATATTAATGTTAATTATTAAATAAATTATTAATTATTAAAAGAAATAATTAATTAACTAATTATGAAAAATCAAAAGACATGACTTATTCAAAAAAATGTGCAAAATGGCTTATAAATCCCAAGGAAATGTAATTGTAAATCATCACTTATCAATTATCAATTTTATATATTTATCCATTTATGAAGTTTCTATCATATTTACATTGGATTTTGCTATAGAACAAATCTTATTTGTTTCAGTGGTATCAGAGGCACTTCTTGAGCGTTTACTCAAATCCTGCTTTTGTAAAAAAATTCTAAACCTTGTATGAATCGACTATTGGCCACACTCATCAATTATTCAATTATTCTGAGGTTCTATGAACCAGCCTTTGGCCATTTTCAAAATTATGTTGAAGGAAAATGGTCTCAGCTTAAAAAGAAAAAGAAAAAAGAGAACTATCACATTTGAATTGCATGGAGATCTTGGATTGTACAATCGTATCAGTTGGATGTAGTTATCTCAGTCCATTAAATCGAAAAGCATAACGTTGAACATCATAAGAAAATATCTGGGGCGTCATTAGTGAGGCAATTTAAAAAGTATAATCGCAAGGAAAGTTCATAGGAAATCCCACTAAACTTGACCATTATCTAACAGAATAACAAAATAACGTGGATACCATATGGAGGAAGTGGACACGGCAACAATCGGTGTACACTGGTCCACCAAAAGTCGTGAGGGTGCAATCTATTCTCCACTTTTCCTTCTAGCTACCAGCGCCCGGACATCTCCCATCTTTCCCCTCCCACACCTTCGCGCACCTTCTCCATCCCTCCGCTCCTTAGCCGACGTCTCCTTTCCCTTGGCTACTTCCACTCCCTCCCGGATCCCTCCCCGTGCGTACCCTTACACCTCCACACCTGCGTTTTTCTCTGGCCTGTCGCTCCTCCCTATCAGCCCTCCTCTGTAGCTTTTTCCTCCCTGCTAGCCTCGACTTTCTTGCCTCCCTGCTGCTCATTAGATTCTGCCCACTCCGCCATAGCTCCTGCGTCCACCACCCCCAAGTGTCTTTCACTCCTTCCTTCGCGACTGTCCTTCACTCCCTACTACGCACCCTCCACAGATTTCCCATCACCGCACTACGCCCTAAAATCTCTGCGCAGACCCCCACTCTCCCTATGCAGCTCTCACAAAAACCTTCCTTCATGCGGTCCTCTTCTACCGATCCGTCGCGTCCAGCTTCCCTCCACCTGCCTTCTCCGGCAGCCGCCACCCCACCTCCCGTCCAATGCTCGCGTTCTTTCACGGCTAAAAATAATTTACATGCAGCAAAGTAATAAATGCTCTGGTTGGGTTCACAACGCTGCAGCCAGAGCATTTATTACTCTGCTGTCTCCACCGTGCTTCCTCCTTAGTGCCGCCATTTTCATCGCGAACCTTTCCCAACAATCAATGAGGTCAAAATTATTCATAATAATTAATATTATTATTAATAAACAAAATAAATAAATAAAACTTTATAATATTTAATTTTGGAAAAAAATATTATAATTATTATGTAACGATTATATATATATGGAAAAAAGAAAAAAGTCTTGGAAGATATTGAAGCATAATATAATGGAGTCTCGTGGCGAAAAAGAATGAAGATTTCCACAAACTTTTAAAATATATGTAGATGCTATATTAAAAATTTACAAGCATATTCAAGGAAAGACCGTTAGCATCGCTATCTTCCGACCTAGCAAACCAATTAATGCTTTCAAAATCAGACTCTAATGGAAGATAACACATTTTTTGTGATAAAGGATATGATATTAAGAACCTACAACTATATGTTGATGATTATAAGGTCATAGCTCAATTCAATGTCATTTCAATAGAATCATTTGTGCTAGACAAGAATTCTAGGGTCACCTTGGTTAGATACATTGGGTACCTTCATGATCAACACAAGGAAAAAGTTTTTGTCATTTCTTTATAAAAAGAAGAAAACCATATTTTCAAATGTTACACTAAAGTCAAGTTCATAGGTTGCGTTGCATTAATCATTAAGTTGGGTGAGGTATTATTCTGGCTGGTAGACCCATTAAACATAACATAACCGAGAGAGAAGTTCCACGTAACCCACATATTCGAGAGGGAAGATAAGGACTTACCTCCAGACCAAATGAAAGAGAAGTTGCCAAACAACGACAAAAGGGTACGTTCAATCAAGAAACACATACCCCTGGAAGGGACTATGTGCAGTGAACAACTATGCGCACGAGGTTATGTATGTAAGCGATACCATCCCACACATCTATTGCACCCATCATGAAACTGTTCACTCGGAACCAACACTGCCAGCACACTAAATGAATGTTAAACGTTGTGGCTCCTCTCCCCTCTTCAATTAGGGAAATAAAGGAGACCAAAAGTAGTCCAACAGGTATTTGTTTGGGGTGTTCACCTCTAATAATAATAGTACTACACTACCTGGGTATTGGCCAAAGGTCTGGTTCCAGTATGTGAATCCTACTAAACTAGAGGAAGGACAGAGTTGGTTACTGGGCTAGCCGGTCTGAAGAATTCAAAGACATCTCGAAGATGATTTCACAAGAAGATCAAAAATCAATACAAAAGATGCAAGAAGAATTATAAAAATTCATCATGGACAAAGAAGAAGAGATCTCTCGTCTAAGCCTGATCATAATCATAAGTTAATTATGCAAATCAAGAAGGAAAAGGATAAAGTGCAATGCAATCAAAAGTTAGAAGAGGAGAATCCAGATCTTCAAAAAGAATTGTCAGGAAAGGATAAAGAAAATTCTTCCTTAAAAAGAGTTAATAAATAATTACTAGAACATATTAAGAAGTTAAGAGAGGACGAAAAGTCGCAAGAAGAATGGTTAAAAAAGATTCAATATGATAAGAAGCTATTAGAAAATAAATTAGAGAGAACCCTGAAGGAAGCGTCCAGACTCTCAGTAAAACAAATTCAAATTGGGGAACAAGAAGTTAATATAGAAAAAAAAACAAACAATGAAAACACTTATCGACACCCAAATTACAAAAAGCATTTTGACCAACAACAGGGTCAAAATGAACACAAACAAAAGAGATATGATTTCAGAAGAAAAAACACACAAAATGGAAAAACTAAGCAGAAAATGAGAAGTTCCATCCAACAAAGCAGTCAACAAACAACTCCGATAAATATAGATCTCTGATGGACAACTTCACAAATGATGTGACAATTTTTCTTAGGATTTCGTAACTCATTTGGTTTCATTTCATCAAGTGTCACAGTTACTAAAAAAAAATAGAGAAGGTGTCATTACAAAAAAAATCAGATGTAAGCCTTGTCTTCTCTAAGCTTTGAGGACAAAGCTTCTCTAAGGGGAAGGCAATGCTAAATCAAAATTATATAACATACCATAATTAATAATTTTAAATATTAATGTTAATTATTAAATAAATTAATATTAATAATTAATCATTATTAAAAGAAATAATTAATTAACTAATTATGAAAAGTCAAAAGACATGACTTATTCAAAAAAGGTGCAAAATGGCTTATAAATCCCAATGCAATGTAATTGTAAATCATCAGTCATCAATGATCAATTTTATATATGTATCCATTTATAGAGTTTCTATCCTATTTAAGTTGGATTTTCCTATAGAACAAATCTTATTTGTTCCACTATTTTATTATGTAATTTTTTTAGTATAGAGGCCCATATTGATTAGGTGGTCTACCATTTTTCCAATGGTTTTGTTTATCTCTTTGTCACCGTCATTTTATGTTTGTTGGGAGGATGGACTCCCCATTTGGTTTAGAGATATTTTGTTTATTATTTTATAGATCTATAGTCACTAAACCATCATTCAACTACTTCCCTCCTATGTTGAGGATCGATGCATGTATGAATATGTAGGGGAAGATGATACCCAAGAAGGACCAACCGAATTTTCCTTGTAGGATTAGTCCAATTTTAGTAAAGATGCTTGCTAGTGAGGATGATCATGCCATGGATATTGTGGAGTATCCTTATGCAAGGTTAGACTAGTGAGGATATGCGAACATCCTATTTACCCAATATGAGCCACCACATGATAGAGGTAACATTAGTGTTATGTTTTTATTACCCAAGATGAGCCACCACATGATAGAGGTAACATTAGTGTTATGTTTTTATTAATTTAGCTGCATTTGTTTTCTTATTTATAAATGCACATGTAATTTACTATAATATTTCTTTAAATGATCTAATTCTAAACCAAAGTGTCCAATTAATGATGTCCATTATTTTGTGGATATTCACAATTGTCTCAAATAGGTGCATCCCCAACATCATGAGGAAATGGTTGAGGTTGATGAGATACCTCATATCCAAATACTCAACTTGCAATATAGGATAGATTATAAATTCCATCATGAATATAGTGGACCAATTATCTGGATTGTTGGCTCGACAGAGAGTGTTCCCTATACAATTTACCCAAATCAGAGAGGACCCTAATCTTGTAGACATATGGACAATCATTCCATGTGATATGAATTTATTAATACATCATATTGACAAAGCAACTAGGTTTCTCAATAGTAGGAGGAATCATCCACCACCACCTCCTCCACCACGGGCCTAGTGAACAACCTCTCCTCCTCACTAAACCAACTAATTACCCTCTCCTCCTCACCAAGATGGATGGATACCTTGTTTTCCTCCATAATTCGACCAACCACCCTCTCCTCTTCCACATGTTGACTGGCCACCCTCTCCTTTTCCACAAGCCAACTAACCACCCTCTTCCCCTCCATAGGTTGACCAACCAGTCGTAACACTCACTCCACTCGCTAGAGAATTAGACTCGATGGTTGCATCGAGTGATATAGATTCTAGTATAGAGATATACTAGTTGCTTTGTTTTACAATTTTATATGATAGGGATACCGATGCGTCTATTTTTGGTGGTGGAGATAATGATATCTCTAGCTCCAATGGTGGAGCAACTAGCTCATATCAGTTATTGATCACATATATATATTTCATTGCTACGATGTATCGTTTTCATATATATTTGAATTAGGATGTGTTATTGAAATGTGTGTGTAATGATTTTATTATCATCGTTCATATATATTATGCATTCTCATATCATGTTGATATTTTTCACATATACTTATATGTATTTCATGTCATGTTGATGTCATGTGATTTATAAAATGTACTGTGTATCGGTATTGTAAATTAGAGATGCAATATATGTTTAACCAATTTTAATGTGATTTATTTGTTGTGCAAGAAGAAGCAATATGTTAATCAAACATGTGTACAAGCTTGAATATTAAATGATTAAATCAATGATTTCCTGATATGATTATGTTTGAAATCTATTTTTGGATTAAAATAATATTTCTTCTTTGGAGGATGGTTTTAACTTTCTTGATAAATATGTTTGTTGACCCAACTACCAAAATTGAATTAGGGTGCCATGCTTGTTTATCACACTTCCCAAAATGAGAAACACCTTTAATTTATTTTGTTATTATGGCATGAAATAAACCTAATGACCTATTATATCCAACAAGTTGACATCAAATTAGTTTTTTCACATATAGTTTGGGATTGACTTACAATATTAGGTACCATTTCACTACAACTAGGGATAGGAATGGATATCCTCTATCATGATGGGCTCTACATACTCTTACAAGTCCCATTATTTTCCACCTCCAAATAAAATTAATTCATCTCTTATATCACTTTCATACAAATATCATTCAACTCCTTTATCACTTTCAAACAAAATTCATTGAAATACTATGTCACTTTCAAACAAAACTTTTTCATCTCGTTCGTCACTTAAAAAATACATTAAGATACTATGTCTCCCCATATGTTGAGAGTGGGTTCCTCATGATGGGAAAATAGACTCCACTATCTCCATCTATATCCTTATATATCTCTCCTAACTCCTAGAATCTCTATTATGGAAAGGGTAGAATTCTTATGAGATCAGTCTTTGTTAGGGATCAACTTGGGTGTCTACACAAACTATGATTATTTTGTTGTGTATTGTTATATATTTTAACATACAACATATGATTTAAAATATAACATATGAATTTTGTTTATATTATTAATCAATCACTTCATTAATTTTTTTTTATAGCTAGAATAGATCCTTCTATTGCCAAAAAAAGAGAGATAATTGTTCTGATCTAGAAGACATCCCTCCCAACAAAGGGAAAACATGTCCAAATTCTTTATAAGGAGGTCTTAATGAGTCTACCTCTAAAGGAAATTAAACTAAACCATTTACAGACTGAGTTTTTGAGAATAATTCGACTGCTATTTTTCATAAAACTGTATATAAAAAAGTAAGAAAACTAGCAGAAAATGCCACACAAAGCACTAACATAGATTACTCTGCAACATGTTTGACTCCAGGGCTTGTATGGGCTTCGGTGTTGGAGTTCAAACTGATTCCTAAGTGGAGGGAATTTGTTACACATGTCTGGTGATCTCGTCCAATTGGAGGAGGATGGCTTGATGAGCTTCTCCTCTTTCCAACAGGACATTTTTGATGAGGTATTTTTGGTGCCAAGCCATATCCAGCGTTTTCAAGTATAGAGTGACCCAACCCCGAGGGTATCCTGGATCTGGGAGGAGGGATTCAAACTCCTTACGTACATCTTCTTACGGTGTACAGTGCCTGGAAACTCTTGCTTCCTCTTCGACCTCCTCTATTTCATATTTTATTTCCTTCAGAGTCTGTTCTCTGTAGAGCTGAGCAGTACTAACAATGTTTTTCATAATTCTAGACGGGGTGGCTTTGGGTAAGGTCGAGGAGCTTTCCTCCTTTGATTTCCTGTGTCTGTAACGCCGAGGCGGTGGAGGCATAATGAATTGGAGAAGCAGGGAAGACTTCCAATAGGGGGAAGAAAAGGGGTTATTGCTCAGAAAAGTAGACGCAGGACAACGTGGTCTTGGAAGATCCAAAGCAATGAGGGATGCAGAGTACCCAGACAGGATCTTTGGAGGAAAAAAGCATAGAGGGATGGAATGAAGTGCTGAGGAAGAAAGCGAGGTATTCGCCCATGGGGATCCCAAGGGAAACCATAGAGGGCGATGCACGCACACCAGACCATATCAAAGACATACGAAATCCAGAAAACTAAATACTTCTAGTGCACTCAAACGGAGCAACCAATGTCCATATAAATACAGGCTTACCATTATTATCCAGACTGTAGGGCGAGGATTAGAACTCAAGATGTTGTCCTTTCAGGTACCTACCATGATTTACAGATGTGGGTGATTATGAACCCGCATGTGTTGCATTCTCCCGACAGATTTCCTCTACTGTCATCCCTGCCAAGTGATGAATTTCCTTTGTGTCTGCTTCCCTGTCAGGGCTTAATCTTGTGTGAGAATGATGAGGCATGGGTTGAACTGTAGGCTATGAGGCGGTGTCATGAGGCTCAGCCACGTGCCTCCCATGCCCTCGTCCACTTGCCCTAATAGCCACCCACCATTGGGAATCACTTAATTAATTAATAACATATGTTATATAAGTACCTACATTCAGTGGTAGGGAGGCAAGGAAGCGAAATTTCAATAATGGAGGACATGAGCATTGATTTGTATAACGACACATAGTGTGGGGAACAACATGGAAGTACACAGTCATAGAAAATACATGCAAATGGTGATGATGATCGAGGTTGATAGGCATGTCATGTACCCGGTGCCCACACGATTCCTTTGGGGCCATGAGGTGATCAAATCAATGTCTAAAATCATCTCTAAGATTTAATTTTGTTTTTCCATTAACTTAATTATTGAAGTAACAATGGAATTAAATATATGTGAATAATTGCCTAAATTAATATATATGTACGTGTAATTACTAAATGAATGCATTCATAAAATTCCATGAAAACCATGTGATCAATCATTTTATAACAATGAATTAAACATTGTGCATAACAGAATTTAATAATGGAATTCCATACATATATGGAAACTTATCTGAAAATATCCACCAACTGTCTACATACCAAGGACGTTCCTCCCAACCATAGGCACTTTGTTATACCAATTCTCTCTATAACAAAGACCATGCCCAAGATGGGGCTGTCAATCCACAAGAAGGTGTTGAACTTCCCCTCTACAACTATCGCCCATCAACCTGTAGAACCCAAGGAATGGAGTTCCGTTCTCTGAGTTAATAGTCCCTTGTGTTCCCTTATTTGAGTTAACAATCCCTTGAGCTATTTTCCCCCAATTCCATTTCAAAGATCTACCATAGGTTGGATAGTAACTCTCTGTTTCAGGACTCCAGGGAACTCAATTGTTCTTGGGTACATATCCAAACTATAGTACGGGTGATGTCTTTAGGCTATGGTATGCGTGATGGTGGCTCAATACTAACATAAGTTGATGGTTGTATCATGGAAAAATGATCGAAGGATGTACTAGTTCCGAATAAACTGTATGTATGTTGAGAACTAGCCAAGTGGTATGTAAATCTTAGGAGAACTGGACAAATGACACTCATGGGAAGTTCACCTTTTTCCCCACTAATCCCCAATTTTAGGATAATTAACCTAGGTTGAGGATAATGCACTTTAATTCAAGATAAAAAGGGAATAATAAAACGAAATAATAAAACTTAGGATAAAAGGGAATGATAAATATAGTGACTTAAATTATAATTCACTAGGTTCATCTCTCCCTTAACCCCCTTCTCACTCTCCCTCTTATGGAATCATAACCCTACTTCTCTTCTTCATTCTTCTTAGTCTACAATAGTCATGGTTTTTATATTAAAATAAAAATGTACATAATAACATCATTGGTCACACTAGACCATCCATGTCTTTTTTCTAGCCATTTCATCAATATTTACATAAATAATCACATCATTACATACTGGCATAAAAATGGGGGTGTTACATCCCCCCCCTTAAATTATGCATCATCCTTGGTGCATATCAACACTATGTACATATACAAAATTTCAAAACTATTATGAGAATTCCTCTCGCAAAGTATCCTCAAGCTACCGTAGTTCTTCCTCAGGTTTTAATGGATACACTAGACCTTTTACCCTCAATGGCGTTGTTCTAGAGCAACGTGAATTTATTGTCTAGGATATGCACTAGTAGCACCAGTATATCTCCTTCTGATTCCACTTGAATCAAATCCCAATCAATAATGTGGTTAGGATCATGCACATAATTTTTAAATAAAGATACATGAAACACATTATGCACTCTAATGAAAGAAGGAATTACAAGCTCATATGCAATAGGCCCTACCCTGAAGAATATTCCAAATGTACCAAAATATTTTGGCAGTAGCTTAGGACATATCCCAAGCTTCAAGGGACATTTCTTTGTCCTGGTTTTTAAATACACAAGTTCACCTAAATTATCTTTCTACTCGGCCCTTGTTTGAATAAATTTCCAGTATGTCCCATGTTGTTTTCAAATTCCATCTGATCTTAACCATCTTCTCTCCATTTATTTAAGAAATTCTGATCCAATTACCACAATGTCTGTTGTATTATCCCAGCTAATTGGGGTATTGCATTTTCTACCATATAAGGATTCAAAAGGACCCATATTTAAAAATGCATGATATCCATTATTATAAGAGAAATCCACCATATGTAAGTAGTCTTCCCACTTGGATGGTTGATCCATCACATACAATCTAATCATTTCTTCAATGACCGTGACTAACCCTCTTAGTCTTCCCATATGTTTGTGGGTGAACATAATTTGTACTCATATTCATATTTTCCCCAAATCCTTTAAAGAGATCTTTCCAAAACTTTGAAGTAAACTTTGAATCTCTATCTGAAACAATTTCCCTAGGTATTCCAAGTAATATGGAAATCTCTTTCATTTTTTTTTTGCTATGTTGGATGCCTTATCAGTTGACTTGATTAGAATAAAGTGTGCAACCTTTATCAACTTGTCCACCACTACCATGATTGAATCATGTTGTTATGTTGTCCTGGACAATTTGGTGATGAAATCTATTGTCACCAAGTCCCATTTCCATTTTGAATTTGGAAATGGCTAAAGTAATCATGTTGGATGTCTATGCTCAACCTTTACTTTATATCGTTCCATACATATTGCTATATACTTGGCTATATATATTTTCATTCCTAGCCAAAAATTATTGACTTCTTACGTTGTGATACTATTTTAATATCCATCATGTCCTACATATGGAGCCCTGTGTATTTCATCCATTACTAGATTCCTTAATTCAATAAAATTAGGAATATAAATTCTATTGTTTTTCATTAGTATACCATAATTTTACAACCTATATCCTTTCAATTTCTACTATAAATTTTCCTGTTGTAGTCCTTTTCTTACTTGAATATAATGTTGACCTGAAATAATAGCTTCAAGAATTATGGGTTTTTAATATGAATTGCACATGCTAATGGTCGTAGCATGCATTGTATGTACTCTTATGTTGAGTGCATTTGCAACCTTATTCTATGTACCTTTAATATGTTTGATTTCAAAATAAAAGTCACATAGAAATTCCAGTCATCTTGTATATATTGCATTTAAATTTTGTTTTTCCAATAAATATTTCATTCTGCTGTGATCTATTCTTAATTCAAAATTTATGCCCATGAGATAATGTCTCCACATTGTTAAGGCATGCAATATAGAATACAACTCTAAATCATATGTGGCATAATTTTTCTTGAACAAATTTTTAGATTCATAACAAACCGCATGCCCATTTTTCATAAGTACACCACCAATTCCTTCTTTAAAAGCATATGTACATGCCACAAAATATTCATTTGGATAGGCAATTTTGGGAATCAGTGCATTGGTAAGAAACCTATTCAACTATTGGAAACTTTTCTCACACTTGGGTGTCCATTCAAATTTATCTCCCTTCTTTTGAAAGGATGTAACTGGATGTGTTACTCTTGAGAAGCCTTGAATGAATCTTTTGTAATATCCAACCAATCCCATAAATGATCTTACCTCTGACACATTCCTGGGTGTATTCCAATCAATGATAGCTTCAATATTTATTGGGTCTATTGCTACTCCTTCCTCCAACATGATGTTTCCCAAGTATTGAATTTGTTTTTGATAGAAGAAGCATTTGCTTAACTTAACATATAATTGATTTTGCCTTAATACCTATACCATTAATCTCAAATGTTCCTCATGTTCCTCCACTTAGTTTGAATAAATAAGAATGCCATCTAAAAATACAATGACAAAGTTATCCAAATAGTGTCTAAATGTGTGATTAATTAACGACACAAAAGTAGTTGATGCATTCGAAATGGCAATATTACAAACTCATAATGAGCATATCAATTTCTAAACATTGTTTTGTTGATATCTTCATATCTTATTCTCGCCTTCTGATATCTTGATCTCAAGTTCATCTTGGAGTAAATTCTTGCCCCTTTCAGCTCCAGGAACTAGGTCAATAGAGAAGTCAATATTTTTTTTTGGTGTTAACCTAGATATTTATTCAAACACATATGTATATTCTTGTAATACTATAAAATATTCTAGGTTTGCGCCTTTATTTTTTTTTGGTTCCTCCACATGAGCTGCATACAGATAACACCCTTTTTTGAAACACCTTTTTAACTGGACAAATGAAACCTTCCTTATAGAAATAGGCCTTAAAATGCATATCTTATGCTCTCTTTCTTCATCAATACAAGTAAGAGTCTTGTTATGGCAATCTAAAATGACATGGTGTGCATCCAAACAGTCAATTCCAATAAATACACCATAATAACCAAGATGTATGATGTTCAAATATGCAAATGTATGGAGTCCATTCATATCTAAGGGACAACCTTTTACTATCTCACTGATTTTGATTTTGATTTTGGTAGTTAACTATACCAACCACGATTTAGCATGCTTTCTTTTCTTTAACTGAAATCTCAACCAAGTTGGTAGAAATATAATTATGACTTTCCCTTAAATCAATTAAAATGACAATGGGTTGATAGATAATCTTACCTTCAATCTAAATCATATTGGACCGATCCTATGCCTATCTATTATCTAAGGATGCATAAATTTTAGGGATGTATCTAGCCACATCCTCCACTGTGCTTGCTTCATGAATGTTGTGCACAGTTCTCATCTTGTCTCCCTTAAGAAGAAATTTTTTGAATGCATTATTCCCTTCACATCCCCAACATTTTATTTGTTGATTTGTCCCTTTTCCTCGAGACTCTTCCATCTTTGGTCCATTCCAAATTGGATTGCTCTGCTAAAACCAATTTTGTTGATTTCTTAAGAAGTGAGGCTGGAGTCGTTTCTTCCTTTGAACCTACCTATATGTTTTCTTATACCTCCAAGATTTATGTATATATTTGCTTCCTTTATTCTAATCATATAAATGCTTAGCCTTTCAAATTGCCTCTTCAAGGGATTTGGGTTCATTATATTGGATTTTGTCTTCATAAAAGGTATGCAATCCACTTAGGAATATTTGGATTTTCACCTTGTATTCTTTAATAAATCCAACATACCTCAAAAATTCTATTAATTTTCTCTCATATTCTTCAATGCTCATAGCTCCCAACTTAATCTCAAAGAAATCCTCTATTTCCTCTTACAATAATGTTCAAATAAGTACTTCTATTGAAATTACTTTTTGAAATGTTTCCAAGAAACGCTCTTCTCACTAATATGCTTCAATTCTACTAATTGATCCCACCATATGGAATCCCTTCCCTACAAGTTATAAATGGAAATTTTGGCATCAATATTTGAAGAATAATTATGCAATCGAAGATATTTCCTCATCCCTAATAACCAGGATTCAACATATTCTAGGCTTCTTGTTCTCATCACCAAAAGTGGGTGGCTTAATCTTCCTAAGATTTCCTTGTATCACTTCTTCCACATGTATTATTTATGATTCCTAACTGGAGACATTTTTTTTGGACTACTACAAGAATCCTCAGTTGTATATGACCTCCTAGTTGCAAGAGGTGGTGAATAGTGATGCCTTTGAACCCTGGTAGCACTCTAATACTATCTATATTTTTCATGGGATATCTTCTTTGAATTGTCCCTACCTTCTTTCTCATGAGGGCATGAAGTTGATCCAACCTGCATTTGTCTCTATAACAGGTTTCAACTTTGCATGAGTTGAGTGTTCAATAGATTTTGTTTCTCCTGATCCCTCAACATTCTTTTAGTATCTGCTTTACAATTTTTTACTGACATCCTTAATCTTCTCATAGTTTACACGAGTTCCATCGATTCTATGTTAACTCTATGCTCATTATATCATATCTCTTCATTGCCCACATTGATATTTTTCCCTCTAGCTTCTTCCATCTTTACTTGCCAATTATGTTCTATGGTGTGCTAGTTATAAACCTGTAACATTTAGCAACCTTGTTTACCAATATCTACAATGTTTTCACATCATCAAATCCGTTAGATAAATATTTTTCAATTTTTTCATAAAAAAATTTCAAGCATACAATTTTTTTTGGAAAATACCAATTTGGCCATTTTTGTCAAATTAGGCTACAGTATCCATTTTTGTTGAAATTCTAGAAAAATAATAAAGAATCAATTCATAATCAGGTTCACTGTAATTAATTGCATGTTGATACTCTTTCCGATGACTATACCCATGTTCATTTTTTATTTCACAATTGAAAGTTACATCTCTCAGAAATCACAATTTTGCTTAAGTTTACATTGTTCCTGTATTGCAGTTATTTTTAAGGACCAACTTTTGAGACTTGTAGAAGTTAATCTATAAGGAACTAAAAAAAAATTATTTTTGGCATTGATATCCCATATGACAATGACTACCTAGACACTTTTAGCATTCAAATTTGATGCTCCCATCAAATTTTATAAAATTCTGGAATCACAAACTTTTAATTTCTGCAATTCTTCTAGACTAGGAATTTTCACCAAAAACTACTAGCTCACAAACTAAGCATTTATGGAAAAATAACCTCAAATTAAAGTTGTTTGACTTGACAAGTAGACAAAATGTTAAAAAAAAATTGGCTATGAGTTCTTGGGTCACTTTTGCCTCCTCAAGTTTTTGAATATTGACCCTCTACACACCCAAATGGTGGATTTCAACCTTCTTTTACATCCTGGATTCACACATTTTAGAATTTTTCCAGAAGGGTCCAAATTTATCTATGTACCTAGACCAAAAATGCACCATAACAATTTGGGCCTCAACGCGGTCCATGTCCATTCTCTGGATGTGCACCTTCAAAACCCTTTAAATCGATTTTTTATAAAATTGAAGCAGAATGGGTTGATGCCCCTCAATGGAAATATTGTATCCTTTGTAAATGGTGTCTAAATGGTGCAGTTCTCATCAATTTCTGAGTTAAACCACTCTTGTTATGGCCAAAACAAGATTTTGGATCCATATATATATTTTAATATTTCTAATTTTTTGTTGACATGACATGATGTTGATGTGGAAAGGTGCTAACATGTCATGATATGTGTCTACTAAAGTGTCAAATGGGTCCTACATGTCAACACGTAATGTGGATGAGTTACACTCTAACCTACCATGACACCATACCACCTACACTTAGGGGGGAATGCATAAGGGGTATTCCATATTTACCGAAGTGGTAACAACTTACTGATAAAGTGGTTTTGGGAAGGTTGTTGTTGGAGCCATTTCTAGTTAAAATATGAAACATGGAAAGGCAATATCTTCCCAACGGATTTCCCACTTATCGTTATCCAGTGTACGATTCATGGGTACATTATGATTCATAACTGTCGATAATAAGCGCCTCCAATTGATCTTGTTCGTCGATGATGTTTAGCCCCTTTAATTATGCCTTCGGCTCTCTTCCTCTTGTCACATGGTTTGTCAGCCTAATGCTCGGGTGTTAAGCTCCTATAAGACTCTAAACTGGGTTCTAGCACTCATTTTATGTGATTGTTCCACATCACAACCCATCACCCATGTAGCAACTCCACATCATCTATAATCCACGTGGCACCTCCTTGTCACACCATCCACATGGCATTTATGGGGGTCCACATGAAAATTTTCAAAATTTGAATTTTCAAACAAGTGGCTTTGAGAAAATTACACTTGGCGTTGTTCCACAACCAAGTGGCTAGCCCAAATTTACAACTAGACATTCCCAGTAGTGGAAAATTATACTATCAACCAATAGAACTAGATATTCTTGGTTCTTTCTTATACTAGTTTTTGTTTCCATTAGTTAACAAAATAGAAAAAAATCCTACACTAATGCAGAGTTTCACCCATATTCGAATAAAATTCATAGTTCTTACCACAAATTCCCTCTGAATTAAACCATGGTAGGATTAATTATGGTTTTCCCCAACATTTTGTCTTGTACATTTTGTCAAATACTTCCTGAGCAACCTATAACTTTGCCTGTAAAATTCAAATATTGCCCATGCAATCCCAATGTTGCAACCTAGGCTCTAATACCAATCCGTCATGTACCCGGTGAACACACGATGCTTTTGGGTATGGGGTGCTCAAATTACTATATAAGATCATCTATAATACTTTTTTTCTATTAATTAATTACCGAAGTAACAACAAAATTAAATATATATCAATGATTTCCCAAATTAATATATATAGAACTAAATATACATGCAATTACTACATGAATGCATTCATTAAATGCCATGAAATCCATGCAATCAATAATTTTATAACATTGAATTAAACATTATGCATAACATAATTTAATACATGGCATTTCATACACAAATATAAACTTATCTGAAAGTATCCACCAACTGTCTATAGACCAAGGATGTTCCTCCCAGTCGCAGGCACTTTGTTATACCAATTCTCTCTATAACATAGGGAACCCCCTAGTTGGGGATATCAATCTACAAGAAGGTTTTTAACTTCCCCTCTACATCTATTTCAATCCACTAACACTCCTCCCTGATCAACCTGCAAAACCCAAGGAATGGGGTTACTTAACAGTTCCTTGGGTTCCCTTCTCTAAGTTAACAATCCCTTAGGCTATTTTCTTCCAATTCCCTTTCCAGGGCTCCAACATAGGTCATCCAGGTATTCTTTGTGCTAGGAATCCATGGAACTCAATCATTCTCGGGTATGGTTCCAGACTATAGTAAAATTGATGGCTATAAGATATGGTACGAGTGATGGTGGCTCGATACTAACAACAATTAATTGCTGAATTATGGAATAATGATCAAAGAATGAACTCGTTCTCAATAATTTGTATGCATATTGAGAAATGGCCAAATGGCATGCAAGGCTGAGGAGAATCGGACAATTGGAACTCATTGTGGGAAGTTCACCTTTTACCCATTAATCCCCAAGTTTTTTATAATTAACCCAGTTTATGGCTAATGCACTTTAATTAGAGATAAAAGGGGAATAATAAAATGAAATAATAAAACTTGGGATAAAAGGGAATAATAAATATAGTGACTTAAGTTATAAGTCACTAGGGTCATCTATCCTTTAACCCCCTTCTCACTCTACCTCTTGTGGAATCATAGAACCATGTATCTTCTTTTCCCTTTTCAGTCTACAGTAGTCATGGTTTTTATATTAAAAATAAAAATGTACATAATTACATCATTTGGTCACCCTAGACCATTCATGTTTGGCTTCTACCCATTTCATCAATATTTACATAATTAGATCGTTACTTATTGGGGTAAAAAATGGGGTGTTACATGTATCATAATGAAATTGGGAGGAAACTAGGATTAGACCTAACTAGGTGGATAATGGTTGTTGTATATGTCCATACAGAGATTGATGGGGAATTCTTGTGGGAAAAGAATCATTTAGTGGGAATTTTGAACTAAATACTAGTTATTCATCTTTGGGAAACCTATGAGCGCCTCTACAGAGTCAAATAATCTTGGATTTTACTCACCTTTATTTATAGAAGGTTGGCACTCACTACTTGGCCTCTTTACGATTTTCTTTGTTATTTATGGTTCTCTTTTCTTTTAATGTGGATAGAAGAATAATTTATGTGATGGTATATCACTCTGGATATACTCATAGGTTCATAATAGCTTTTTGATGGGACCCTCAAAGGGTTGGTTGTCCTTTTCTTATTTTTGTAATTCCTCCCTTTTGGGTTCCCACTGGGTTTTTGACCTAATGGGGGGAAACTATGCTCTTTGTATCTCCCTTACAAGTTGTTTCAATGTTTTATAAAGTGTGGGAGGTTTTTATTATCTCTACTTTGAATCCCTTTCCTTTTATTTTCCTTATCTCAACTCTCTCTATCCCAACCATTAGATTCATGATAGGTGGGAGAAGAGGGAATCATGGATGCAAAGGTAGAACCATGCCCCCTCTACCTGGGGTGGTGCAACATGAATTTGAATATTCCTCTACCTTTTGGAACCACACCCCTGAGTTTATTCAACAAGAATTAGAAAGAGTGGAAGAGCAAGTGCTAGATGAAAAAAACCTCAACCTTGATGAGGTAGTGGATCGGGAAATGCAGTAGTGAATTCTTCATTCGAGTAGCACTTGTTCCCGTGATATTAAGTATTAAAGAAAAACCGATCTTTACTAGAATATGAAGACTTTTATGGGAAAGGAACTCATTGAATAGAACTGAGCTCATAATGAGATTCTACTACAATTACACGAGACACAAAACTAACTCAAAACCCTGGACAACAAGATGGATATCCTGCCGAAGACAATTATTGGTATGAGGGTACCAAGAGATATCAAGAACTAGTGCAAATCCCTTGCAATTCTATTGTTATGCATAAAAGTATTCTTAACATGACCAAGTATCCTCTTACAGATATTAGTTATTATCATAATTTTGGATAATAACATATTATAGGGGCATGGCTAAGATATATTTTGTTTTTTTTGTTGATCATTTGGAATGATGAATGGTTCCTTTATTTTGATCTTTGTCTTTCAGTTGTAAATAATTTTCTTACAACCCATATCTATGCATACTTCGTGTATATTGGACCAGGTGCATCAAATCATTGTAGTTGTAAGAGGGTCCAACATACTCCATCAAATATGTACATCTGTCGTAGCCGACCTTTATGCCATCCATGCAAAACAA
The DNA here is from genome assembly GCA_001517045.1 of Pseudotsuga menziesii. NCBI lineage: Eukaryota > Viridiplantae > Streptophyta > Pinopsida > Pinales > Pinaceae > Pseudotsuga > Pseudotsuga menziesii. The sequence continues at coordinate 380,727 of LPNX010797765.1, forward strand.
CCCCAATCCATGTAATGACAATGGTGCAATTATATATATCCTCTCATTCACATAAAAAATAGTGTTGACTTGAGGAAGATCCCTAGGTACCCATTGTTTCACTAGTTGTATGTACCTTAAGGGCACCTCAATGTCTCCTATTGTCTCATCATCATATGAACATGACCCCCCTCCTGCGAGAAAAAATTCGATGTGTTTATTGAATTTTATTATGATCTTCTAACATCTAATTGATCTAGCCCTTGTAAACCTACTAAATGTCTCATTTTCCTCTAGCCTTCCAAAACTCCCCTCACTCGAGGAAGACAGGTCTGACAAATACCTGTTTAGCTCTACCTGCACCATGGACGGAAAAAAATTGGCAAATAAGAGTAAAATACCAGCAAAAAATTGGATAGACTTATAAGCATGACATAATAGTGATTTCATTATCTTGAATAATATCAATAATTCCATAGTATAATAGTTCATCACATATTCCTTCAACACGATATATATATCAAGTGGTTCCATAGAAAATGCTTCAGCCAATTTATGTCAAAATACAAACAACGTTTTTTACAAAATTTGTAGGTGTACCTTTTTAAATTTATTTTGTTTCCTCACCCAAAATATTAAAGACCCAGTTTACGGATCTCAATATATTTAATAAAATCATTTGCTAATATTTTGTAACTTTTTTTCAGAAGAAAAAGAGGTGTTCCTTGCTATTCAATAGTGAATCAAAGGTAACTTGTACATAGTCCTAACAATAAGTCATTCCAGACGCAAGTGGAGATCATAAGTATAAAAACACATCCCAAGGGGAGGGACAAAACCCTCAATCCCAAGATGACTGAAGTAGAAATACCACACTAAGAACATAAGGAGCCCAAACAACTTATCCAAGGAAGCATCGAGGGTGGAGAAAACACACCCCTGAGGGGACGAAAACAAAATCTATATCCCCAGCTAAAACAAGAAATATGTTAATGTATCCCATAGTCGAAAGAACCAAAAAATACTATACCACATAAATCAAAAATCTCTTAAAGTAAATGTATCATGCACTCCCCAATGATTTCTCCTTCTAAAAGTTACAGGAAGGAGAGGAGGCTAGCCTTCATATTCAATGCTTCCTTAGATAAACGGTCTGCACTCATATTGTGCTCCCTCTAGACATGGCTAAATTCATATAACAAACGAATTGAAGTTGTTGGAATGTAGCATATATGCCGGATTTAATGGATATCCAACGATATTGGAAATCAGATGAAGTCTCCTTCATATTAATATTATGTTTTAAAAGCTATGTTCCTGAATCCTAACACTTATATATCTTTCTGTCCAAGAGGAAGAAAGGGAAAGGATTTTTGAAGCAAAACGATGAAAAATTGAGGTATGCAATTGCTGATTATCATTCTAGTTTGTGATGGTATTTCCAGATATTAAATTTTTATTGCACACTCAGTCTTTTAGGAAAATCAAGACTAGTCTTGATTTTAGTTAGGCAGTCTTTAGAAGTTGGATGTATTATACTGAATAATCAACATACTAAGAAATTAAATAAAAATGAGATTTTGTGATCCATTTGTAAATGGGTTAAAAATGCATTTAACAACCAAATTTTTAGTTGTGATCCAATCTACAATCTATTGCAGTATCTAATTCCAATAGATAAACATGCTTTACAATTAAATTTGGAAGATCCTTGAGAGTTGCATTGCTTGTCACCTCCCTTTCTACCCTTGCCACCATTTTCTGCTTTTGGGTGCAAATGGTCGAGAGACAAACTTACTCCAAAGCTTTTTAGTAGGTAAATCCTCATGAGCACAAACACCTTGTACAAAAACTTTCAAAGAGGAATCAAACCAATTCAACATAATGGACACCAACTTCTCTTCCTTCTCTTTTGTTCCTATGGAAGCCAAGTGATCTTTCAACACTTTGATCCTAGCCAAGTAGCTAACCATTAATGTATCTATGTCACTCATACAAATGGTTGAAAGCTTGTTTCTCAAGAGAAACTTCCTAGGGACACTCACACTCTGGTATAATACATCCAAAAAATCATATATAGGGTTGCCAGTCTTTTTCTCTACAATGTGAGTGATCAAATTTTCTGACCCAAAGTGATAATACCTACAAATATGAAGCAACCTCAAAGCAAAATCAACAATCAAATCAAGTAGGGAAACCTTTCTAATGTCCAAACACTTATTCCAAAGCACAATAGTAGTTCACACCCAACCTATAATAGTTCAAGCACCTCTCCAAGGTATGAAACAATTGAAACACCTAACTCCTCTTCACCAAGAGAGCAATCCCAGTCAAATTAGCTTTAATACCATGTGGAAATTTTGAGAGTTGTTTCTTAATGAGAATTCAGAAACTTCACCTCAAACTTGAGGTTCCCTGAATATATTTGGGGAACCATGTGTCTCATCAAATGTTATCCATAAAAAAATACAAAAGTCCAAGAAAATACATACAGGATCATCAAATGTTATCCATAAGTCCACGAGGTCATAGAAACTGTCTACTACCAGCCTGCACATAGTTTTGAAAACATTAAGGTATCAAAACAATTCATTTTAATATTGAAAGTTGCACAAAATAAGTTTGATGCATATATTTACTCTCATTTTTTAACTAATGATACCATGTGCATTTGGTAAAGCAGCTTGAAGAAGATGACATATGACCAAACAACATGCATGCATACATGTTGATTCCAAGCTACGATTATGATTTTTAATATCTATTTGGACCAAATTGCATGTATATTCAAAAGAGACACATGGATAGGGTTTGGGTGATTAATAGACACATAGATAGGGTTTAGTTGTTAGCCAATCCAAGGATAGGGTTTGGTTGATTAATACAAACCTTCCAAAGGTCTGTCCAAGTGTGCATCAAACAATAGTTAGGCGAATCAAACAACATTCATTGACCTTTTATTACAACTTTTAATATAAATGTAGATTTCACATGAAAATCAACATGCATGCACACGTCTCAAAAGTTACTCTTTGTGATGAAAGAAGTAGAGACCTTGTTACCAATGGAAACAAAGGCTCGGTCCAACAAAAATAATCAAGCATATCCCTCTGAAAGGAAGATTCATTTCTCCAAATAAAAATTCCCTAATCAAGACAAATGCCTCACTTGAATGTGTAGGCAAGTGTTAAATGGGTTTTTTAACCTAAACAATATTATACTCAAACCTGAAGTTCTCTAAACCTGAGTACCCTAACCTGGTATATGAGAGAATAGATGGTTCATAACCATTTTCCCTTGTATTTTCCTATCTATGATTATTCTTTAAAATATAGTGTCATATACGCACCCACCAATCCAAACATCCGAAATGCTAAACACCCTCATCCTTGTACATGTTGCTGCAACCATACTAATGAACCCAAATATCTATGGTTCATACTGTAGACAACATCACCAAGCATGTTTCTCACTTTTGACATGAAGAGCTATATATAGCATATTGATCTGAGATAACATTTAAACTAATGAAGAGGAAAATCATCATCATTACTACATTTGTGACTAATGTGCGAAGAAGAAAACAAAGATACTCCTTTCAACAAACATGACATATTTGAGTATTCTAAAATTGTTTTTTCCAAAAGATATTGGGGACCTTAAGGAGCCTAAGGTGTGCAACATTTAGACAAAGATACTAAATCCTAATCCTGATGCTATTTATATTAAATTAGTACATATCAAGCATGCACAACTAACCATATTATCATTTCATATCCTTGAATTGCAGGTTTGTCAGCCAAATCATAAACCATGAAATCTTATCTCTAGACTCTAACATCCAGCAACTAGTACTTTCCCTTCTCATTTGTTCCATTCAAATGAATATTAAAACTTCATACCAAATTTTCATAGAAACTATTCCAGTTTGACATAACAAGGCCAATAATAAATAGATAGACAATTATCCACCAATAGAAGCCAATTGATGGCCAATTGTGCTTAGCATCTGCCACTCAATGGACAACAAAAAGGCTTCCCTAAAACTCAAAATGGGATGTCAAAACACTGCCTCTATCATAACCTCGCCTTCTAGATACATTATACCCCACATAAAATATGGAGTTTCTAAAGACTTCACAAAAACTATTAAATACTCAAGATTCCACTAAAAATGACAATTATAATCAAAATTCAAAGGATATATCTGATAAAAAATTATTAATATATAAAAAACCAGAATCTCTATGCTAGATCTTAAAATCTATCCTAGCTGCAACATAAAAAATAATGTAGCAAAGAAACTCCCTTGCCAACATCAACAATCATGATATTTTCATTATTCCTGCTTCAATACCTTTTTACAAACTATTAGGTGCCAATACCTATTGTTATGTAAGCACGAGTGCTCATTTTAGAGCTCTTCCTAACAAATCCCTAACCACAGGTCCACGTTGAGTGCTCATTTTAGAGCTCTTCCCAAGAGAACTATGTTTCCAACCCTTAGGGTACAAATCCAAACATATAACAAATCTGAAAACTACTTAAATACAACATATTTATTACAGTAATAAATATGCCACTCAGCTTCTATATGTTTGTCAAATCACCAGAAAAAACCATCCAATTGTTCATGACTAATCTGCATACCAAACAGCCCTAATAAGCGGAAAATTGGATTTGTGAGTACACAAATTTGAATAGCAAAGCACTATTCCTATATACATAAAAATGAAGTTACAAGTACATATAAATAGCTTATCCCAAGTTGGTAAAAGCTAGTCCTTCAAGCTTATCACAAGCTAGGACTCTCCAATTCTCTCCAAACCCTAGCTAGGTCATCCACCAGTGATGAAAAACCATAACTAGCAATGAAAATGCCTATCAAGACATACCACCAAGCTATCTAGAAAACCTTAGCCACACAAAAGGCTCCATGACAAGTTAGAATCAACAGAAAGAGCTAGAAGACCTAGGTCCTTCCCACACAATGACTAGAACCCTAGTAATTCAAGTCTTCTCTAGGAATTGCCTCTCACAGACCTTAGAACCTTCCTCCCTTGTTGCATAAATGCAAGTACAATTACAAGCTCATCTTTAAGATACAAATGAACCCAAACAACCTCAATTCAAGCACAAGCCTCAATGTAAGCCACCAAGTGGTCCATGCCACCTATAATACCATGCTCAAGATACAAAATATCAAGATATAACAGTCAAGACTATGAACATTAGAGAAGTACTTGGGGAGATAGGCCCTAGCTTGTCAAATAAAAATCCAATCTTTGAATCAATAAATATCTCAGCTCATAAACCAAGAAAACAATGAGGGTCCTGTCAGTTTATCCAAAGAAGCTCTTGAGGGTCAAGTGGAGACCCCTCCAACTAAACAAAGTGATGCCAAAAAGATCAGAAAGGCATCCATAAATAGGCTCATACCATTAAAAAATCAATGTTTACTTGAAATATGAGAAGAGTCGGGATGTGAGGCATACTCATCCATCAAACAATTGGATAATATCTCTCCCGATCATCTCTCCATCTAAAATTTCAAAATATGATAGAATCCCCATATCGAGGAAAACAACTTCTTTGGATAAAGCATCAGCACTCGAATTGTGTTCTCTGTGAATTTGAGAGAAATTTAAAGAGAGAAAAGAGGATTTTAATGCTACAATACGTTCACACCAATGAACCAGATCTAACACATTCAGAACAACCTTTATATTTTCCCAATTTATCACCACTTGTGAGTCCCCCCATATCATGAGAGAGGGTAAACCCAGAGAGGCTGCAAAATACAAAAGTGACCAGAGAGCCACCAACTCTGCCTGAGTGTTAGTGCTGAGAGCCACCAACTCTTCTGAAGTGTGATTGCTAATATAGATGGAATTAGTACATAATAACCTATATATTTAATGGGTTGGGATACAACCCTAACATTCCCTTCCCCTTAAAAGATAGCATTGTCCTCAAGGATGGAGATGTGGAAATTATTGAAGTATCTATGTTGGTTCCCATGTAGCATCCTTGGGATGGTTATCTTTCCACTAGATCAAGAACTCTTGGACGGTGCGATGGTGAAGATGGAATTCCCTTTTATCAATAATAGACTTAATTTGCAACAAAATACAACATTATCACCTAATTCTATAAGGATAGTTTGAATGCAACACTGAGGGCCAACCACTTTCTTCAAGCAAGAAACATGAATAATGGAATGAATCTTGGATTGACTAGGTATCCCTTATTTCTAAGCCATGGGGCCCACACATTGAGGGTCTTATAAGGCACATAAATATTGGGGGAAACCTTCCAGAAGTGGTTGGAATTAAGTGAGGTTTGCATATATATTTGTAGGTGAAGAAATACATTATCCTCTTATACAAAATGGTGTTATGAATGACATTGATCAACCTTATACTTCATCCTATTATGATCCATTAGTAAATTATCCTTTAGAGTGAAAATAATTTTAATTTGATATATGAGTTTTTTGTCAACCTACTAGACCTTAGATATTCCCGATAAGTATGATAATACTGAGGGGGGTTTGGGCCATAAACAACTTCAAAGGGAGTCATTTGAATGGAAGTAATATGAGTAGTATTATATCACAATTTTGCTAAAGGAAACCATTGAACCCATTGGGATTGCAACTATGTTGTAAAGAACCACAAATATGCTTACAAACACTTATTGACAATGTTAATTTGACCATCATTTTAGTGGTAATAAGTAGTAGTGATATTTAGTTGAGTTACCTAGAGTCAAAACAATTATTTCCTTAAATAGATAGTGAAGGTGGGGTCCCAATTCATGGAAATATTCTATAGCATACAATAGAGGTTGAATATTATCCATGAAAAATTTACCTAGCATAAATTAGCTAAAAAGGTGTTATACGACACAAAAATGAACATATTTGGAAAGGTGATCAACCAAAACAATGATTATATACTTATTGTCATATTTTGGTAATCCCATAATGAAATCTACATAGATGTCAGTCCATAATGTAGTTGGAGTTGGAAGTGGTTGAATTTCACCCAAGGGTTTCAATTTCTCACCTTTATGTCTCTTTGTATTCTTTGATGGACCTCCAATTTGTGTATTTTATAGCCCATACTATATTATATATTTACATTTGACACTTACATCTTAATGTGAAACATTCATGCCTTTTGATGACCAATATATACTTTATGCCATATTATTATCTAATTATATATACAATTGCTTAATTCCAAGCATGAATGTGATGTGCTTGATTTGAAAGTGAGTTTTTTATTATTTTTGTATGTGAACCGATATGGTCTAAATGGATAATAGTTTATGGATTTGATCTAAAAGACAAGGATGATATCCTTCATTTATGAATCCAAATCTAGTCCCTTAACCATCTTTAGAGTTGCTAACTCTCGAAGGAAGCCATGTGGATGAAAGGCTAATTTGTTACTACAAATCGATTCCATGTCGTCAATCTATTTCAGATCAATGGTTAGGGATGTCATGAGATTGAGGTGAATTCCCCTAATTATGTGTAGTTTTTTCCTATGTCAGTCACAACCATCATGTTGACTTAACTTGCATGAGCTCTTTTCCATAAAAACACCATCCTATGACATCATGTTGACACAATTATAAATTTTACTGACTTTTCCATGGGACAAACATTATGACCTACATATGCTTAATTCAGTACCATCCTTTAAGAAGATAGGTCACGAGATGAAGTCCTTACTTCGCTTCTCCCTTCCCAAACACCAAAATTTGAATCTCATTAGAAAACACTCATATTTGTGTTACTAATATAGTTGGGCATTTAAACCAAGTATTCAAAATTTTACTTAACTAGAATTGAGTCTAAGAATTTTACTTAACTAGACATTAATATTTTATATCAGTCGTGGTATTTGTAGCAGTGACCCCACTGGATAGTACATGTAGTCAATAAATGTGCAATTCCAAACCCCAATTAATGTTTAAAGTGTCAAAATCCCACATTGAAATTAAAATATCCCTAACTAAAGTCTTTTATATTATTTATTGACTCCTTGACTTGTGGTATTTTCCCCTTGGATTACTCAATGGTGAAATATAAAATGAAGTTGTTCCTCACTTGATGAACATACATTCAATCATTTTCTTTATCTTTGTCCAAAATTATGGCGGTGGCGGATGTGTTCCAAGGCCCATTTCTACATGGGCATATTGGAAAAGGCTCTTGATTTATTGTTGAAATATGAGGAAGTAAACTCTACACTTGAAAAGTATGGCATGGAGTGTATGGAATCTATTACATCATTATGGCCACGATCTGTGAACTACTTCACCATAAGGCTGCAAGAAATAAATATTTTCAAGAGGGTAGGCATGAAGAAGCAATGGAATAGTTGTTTTGGCATGCAATGGAGAATCACAACCTTTCACTGTCGTTTGCTTTTGCAATCGAGCAGTTGGGCCTCAACCTTGATACTTATCATTACTCTTTAAATATCACATACATCCCCAAACCATGAATTATGGGCACTTCTATACCCTAAATCAATAGTAAAAGAGCCTCATATACAGTTATAGGAAGGTGTCAGTGTCAAAGCATCCCTAACAAGTGATAAGCAACAACAAAATCAAGTTTTGGTGAGTTCTTCAATGCTGCAAACTTTGCATTATTTTTTTTAAGCTTTGATACAATGTTCAAATATGGAGAAAGATGAAACAAATGACTATCAAACCATGAATGGTTGAACTGACTATGTATTATCATACAATTATATATATATTACATGTTTGACTGGTCTAGCCAATACAGGATAACCTATTATGGAACTAACTAATGGAATGTAACTAATATAGGCTAACTAACAATATTACTACTCTTAAGAAGCAATGATTTATAATTTATTAAAAGAGATTATGCAATAAATTCATACAATGTTGATATGTTTTATATGTTTTTGTTTTTTCTTCTCATCCAGGTTTGACTCTGTTTTTCTACATAATCACAATGTTTCATTAGACAGTGTTGTTATGTTTAACATGTTTATGTTTTTCTTTCTAGTGCAAGTTCTCCACATTTTACTCTTCTTTTAAACCTATTCATCACGTTCCATTATCTCAATAGCTCAGTTTAGATGAGAGATCGAGGGTCCCTCAATTAAAATACCATTGACCAAACCCCACAAAACTCTACAATTTCCTAATCTTACTTTGATAAAAATTTAAGTATTCTGCATGATGATATGATATTATTTTAAAGTGGTCTAGTCTCCCAAAAAAATCTATAAACAACCAAGTACTATATCCTCTTGGAAAATCCCAAGAATATTTTATATCGAGGCTAATGATCTAACTTCATGAATTCAATGAGCCACCAATGCCCACATAGATAGGGCCATAATGTTTTTTATCATAAGACCTTCATTAGGGAATGATTTGGAGAGCACCCCAAATTTTGTGAAGATAAACCAATGATAAACCAGTTTATTTCAGTAGGCCTACGTTCATTAGGAAATGATTTGAAAAGTACCCCATGTTTTTTAAAATAAGAGCAAATAGCGATCATGAAAAAAATAGTAAACCAAACCATAGTTGACAATTTATAATATATTGTGGTTGGACATATGGGACTTGATCATGGAAGGCAATTGAGTTTACAAAAACATGGATCCAATGGTGGCTTACAGGAAGGGTTTGATGACGTGGGCAAACTAGATATATGAAAACATCAATCCAAGAAAATCGTTTGTCTTGTTTAGCACTACGACCCATAATTAATGCCCAAATTATCCCCAAAAGTGCCCAAATTATGCCCAGATTTAGAGATTAGGTTGTTTGGAGCTATTTTGATACATGCATTCCTAGCAAACAATGCCAACAATTGAACAAGACTACTTGAAAATCTCAAAAAACATGGATATGTCACAAAAACAATCATGTAAATAGTGGGGGAAAACATAATTTCCACCAAAATGATGAAGAGGTCACCAAGAACAGTTTATTTTCTCACAAGTATGCCCAGATATCCTACTGGAAAACCCTGTCTGAATTTTCACATTGACTCTAAACCTCGGTTTGGAAAACGTCTATTTTATTTTTATTGACTCTAAACCTAGGGATTGAAAACCTTCTTTATTTTATGCACAATGGTTCTTCAAAAAAATACCTTAAAAACCTATCTCGAAATGCATTGCAACCTCTGAACAAAAATCATTTCCAAGAATAAGGAAGTTAAGAAAACCCCCAAAAAACTAACAACTAATGTACAATTTTACAAATATCATCAAGCCCGAAGGATGGCCTTTCAACACAATGAAGAAAATGAACCGAATGAATGAAACTATCAAGCAAACGAATCAACTATTTTTTATAGGAATTAAATAGGAATTGGGAAGATTTTATTTTTTTTTAGAAAAATGAATGATAGTGAGAAATACATTTCAAACCAGTTCCATGAGAAAGCCATAAAACAATGTATGTCGCAACAACAAACCACAACAACAGAAATCCCAACTACACGCACAACAAAACACCCACAAATAGAAATCACTCGCTACTCATTGCACTGGCCTCCAGGAAGATGGGATTCTGACATACACCACCAGTGCAAATAGAAAGAACATAAAAATGGAACTCAAACTACCCTCCCCACCACCTCTGAAACACAATGTAAAAATTCCTCCAAACCTACATACAATTAACCTAATTACATATCGAAGACATTTCAGGCAACTGTATTGAAGGTGCAGTGATCCCACCGCCTCTGAAACACAATGTAAAAATTCCTCCAAACCTATATACAATTAACCTAATTGCATACCAAAGACATTGCAGGAAACCGTATTGAAGGTGCAGTAGATCCATTAGCATCCCATGAAGACGAATTGCAGACAACCCGTGAAGAGAAAATTCAGAGAACACCGTGAATTCACCGTCAACAGAAATCGTACCCGTACTAAAGCTGTGAAGCCCTGTCAGATAAATCGAATGCAGCAGCCAATCATCAAATCATGTCAAGGAATGAAAATTGCAGAGAGTAAGGAAGCTTCCAAAAGTTGACAGAAATATATCTTTGGCCTTGAGATGTTAGTCTTCCCACTCAAATAATGTCTACAAATTCAATGCATGTCCCTAAATCTAATAAACGTAAATCTCAAAATGTAATATTGATTTGCATATGAAGCAATACAATATTGTTTTATGCCCAAAGTTCAATGTTTCCTCCTTTAAAAATGATCAAGAACCGACAACCCATCTAAGTTGTTATTAAAATACTCCTATAGGGTTCTTGTTTTGAGGTAGGAAATGTCTTCCAAGGGCCTTGATCCCTATAAGATACTTTTAGGGCCTAAGTTTTAATTATTCTCCCCTATCCATTTCTAAGGTAATGAGAGCTATACTTGGTTCTCAAAACATATTAATGGCTCTAATATTTCCACTAAGAGCAATACTTATTTCTCGAAACCTCATAATGGCTCTCATATTGCCACTTATAGGCTATAAATACCCTAGAGAGGCCACATGTGGTAATTTGAGGCAATATTCATGGTCCTTGAGCCTTAGAAGATTTTTATTATTATTAAGGCATGTAGTCCTTCCCCCAACCATGTACACAACCCTAATATATAAATGGTTGTCAAAACCTTGCAGTGTCTTATGTATCCACACTTGGAAGACAAAGAACCTCTAGACATGTCCTATGTGGTGGTTTGTTACTTTATATCTATCCCTTAATCCCTAAGTGTGTACATTTAGGGCATAAGTCCTAGGTTTCATGCATTTACCATGTATCGATTCATGGCCTATATATGGGGCTCAAAACCTTCTAATGGTGATCCTATCACCATATAGAATAAAATACATCTAATAGAGGCCAATTTTTTTGGTCCAATACTTTGTTCAGGGTCCTCAAGCCCTAGCAGCTTACCTTAGGACCTATGGCCTAGGTTTCAACCTTTCACCACTT
>LPNX010797765.1:397670-454586 GCA_001517045.1 Pseudotsuga menziesii
ACACATACATAAAAAATTCATCATTAGCCCCACGTAGCACATGATGATGATGATGACGATGGACTTAAGTATTGAAAAAGAAAATTCCAAACAATATTACCTGCAAAGACATTCAACATCAAATTAAAATTGATAATATTTAACTTACCAATAGGTGGAAGCACATTGTTCACAAAAATAACTATTGTTTTCTCTACACCTACATTTATTCTCTTGCGTATCATATGTACAAACTATCCCACTGTAAAATCTGTTGGAATCATATATCTGCAAATCCAAAATGATTGTGATCTATTCAACTACAATCAAATGAATCATAGATTTGTATCTTCAATTTGATGAAAATAATTGATTTTGCAAATCAAATTATATAATAATATTCAAATATTCGGATATTGTCATGGATTATTTTATCCTCGTCTTTTCTCCTATCTGTAAATATATTATCTCATTAATGTTAGTTACTCTTTTTAAAACAAATAAGATAAAATAATATTTCTAATTAAATAGTTACCCTTCAATTAACTTCATAATCTTCTTCATCCAAGTCATCATTTGTATCATCAGATCTAGAGTCAACATTGTAAGGATTTGCCATATCATCATATTCATTTAAGTCAGTTACGATCATCATGTCATCGTCGATATAATCTTCATGGGAATTGTCTGCTAAATCATCTAATTCAACTAATTCTTGGACATCTTCTTCTGGATCATCATGATCATCTAACTCATGTTGATCATGCTCTTCAGCATCGTCTTCTTCTTCCATAGTACCCTCTTCATCACCTTCCTCTACATTATACTTTACCGGCCTTCCCCTTGGATCGTGTCTCACAACAAATGACGAGCCCGCTTTACCTGGAACCTCCGAGTAAAATACATGTTCACATTGGATTGGAAGAACATAGGGATCTGTTCCTAGCTCAAACAACCTTGTTTTTACCATGGTAAATCCATTATCATGTTCAATAATAGTTCTATCAGGATCACATTGATTCAATCGTAACATGTACCATTTGACAACGAACAAAACTACCTTGAAGGATTTAAATTCACACTGGAGAATAACTTCCAAATACCCATAGTATCAATTTTCTGAGAGTTCTAGATGTCTGCCACTTCTAGATGAAACATTGATCACCTCAAAGACTACATATATCCCACAATCTGATGTTTTCTTTATTTCATCCAATTTTTTGATGCGATATCTACAACCATTGCAGACCATAGCCTTATGGTGTTTTACCTACAACAAGCAATACACTAAAATATTACATAATGATTCAATATTTATGATTAAGTGCATGTTTATGCAGCCATACATGGAAAAGAAAAAACATGTACATCAAAATGTTATTTGCAAAAAAAAAAAAATTAGAGTGGTTGATTAATATGCTTGCCTTCTTATCTTTTAAACCATATGCTAAATCTATTTCCCTTTGTGTAAGGTTTGTATCTCCATTGTGATGTGTTGCTTTTACTAATGAAGTCACACCTTCCCATGATATTCCATGACCCGATTGTTCGCATCGTTCAATCCATACCTTCATCTAGTCAAGATTGTTTATGATGTATAAATGAATTGCATCCCACTCTCAACCAACTACTTGATGACAATAAACATTAAAATTCAAGACAGATGTAAATTTTCTGAACAAAGTATACGCTCTTAATTGATGCAATAAATTGAATATGCAAATAGAATATGTATAATATATATACATAAAATTCAACAGTCAAATGTATTATATTAATTAACATCCACTAGCTAATAATTACCTTTCACCTTCCTCGATCTACCTTTCCCCTTCAAAACTGTTATTGGAGTCTGGATCACAAATACGACGTAAATTGAGCTTTGATGCTAAATTAGGAAGATATTCACTAACATACAACATGTTTTGGTATAACATATATCCCTCCATCATAGAACCCCCAGTACGTTCTCGTTGTCTCACCAAACCCTTCATAAATTTCAAGTGCCTCTCAACCATCCACATGGACCTTGAGTGCACAGGTCCACACAATTCAATCTCCTCAATTTGGTGTATGAGGTAGTATTCTTATGCATTGAAAAATGTCAAAGGTAGATGCTTCTGCATTTCACACATGAGACGAGGAATTTCTCTCCTCCAATACTTTATATCTTTTTTATGGATTTCTTTAGATGACAACCATATACAAGTGACGCAAACCAATAACGATATTTAACAAAAAAAAACATTAAATTACATAACATGAATTAGTGCACAAAAAGGAAATATAAATTATACGAAGAATTAAAGAAACACTAAGCACATGTGAATAATCGCTAGTTTCCTCATGTATTTCGCAAGATTATATATAACTTGTTTGACATTGTTATCGAATTTTTCTGGGAGAGAGAGAGAGGTAGAACATACTGTATCAATATACAAACCACGTCATTTTTTAAACAAAGAGTAGACAAAAAAAATAACAAATTTATGCAATTGAATTAAAAAAAAATTATATGGACATAACAATAATAATTACCTTCATGAAGACGTGCCAATCATGCGTTTTGACACCTGCAAAATCACCTTTCTTTGTTATGATATTCTTCAAGTTCGCACAAAATCCAGTGGTAAATTTAATTTTCTACATTACTTATTTTACAACATTACTTTGCTACTCCGTAAACATCCCTGGAATTGAGTTTGTATTAATTTGGTCTCTGTTGCTATGAAATTGAATGGCGTCTTTCATTGCATGGTTTCCTTCTTGAATGTCTTTGCAAACTTTCACAATTTTTTATTTCTTGCTCCTTAGCTCCAATAGTAGTCACAATGTTTCACTCACATTCTTTCCAATATGCATTGTATCAAACAGATGAGCAATTTGTAGGTGCTCATAGTAGGGCAACCTGCTAAATTGTATAGGATAACTTTTCATTCCTCATGGAATCCCATTAATGCCTTCATGATCACGACGGACATCATGAATATTAGTTTATAAATCAATTATGGCCACTACATTAAACACCACACAATAAAAAAAAATACATAACAATTCATATACGATGATCCATACGTACCAGCTTGACGATTTCTATTATATTGCATCTTCCTAAGGTGAGGTGTCATTCTCCGTGGTTTTAATGTAGTCTCTTGCTTCTCATTGAAAAGATTTTTTTCGGTTGTTCTATACCTGTGATTCTTAGAGATGAAGTGCATATACTCATAAAACACCTCCTTTCTTAAGCATTTTGAGCGACGAGATTTGATCTTAGGACCACAAAATGGACATGCAAATTTTCCCTTTGTCTGAAGACCTACAATATATAGATATGGAATATCTATGTCAATTCTAATTATATATAAACTATATCAGCTACTTCATATAATTAAATGCAATTAAAGTGGAACTTAAAAATACAAACCACAAAAATGAGTTAACCCTTGGGCATCGTGCATTGTCCATAAAACCATTGCATGGAATTGAAATTTCCTTTATCGTATTGGTCTAGATATGTCATACATACTGATTCCATTCCATAACTTCAGTAGCTCATCTATATGAGGTTCGATATATACATTCATATCTTTGACTTGGAACTTACCTAATTGATTTGAAGTACATATAAAATATATAATTATGAGAACCATTAAGAAATATAAACCATGCACAAGAGTAAAATAATATANGCTCCCTCTTTATTGACAACCATGGAGGAATGTTATTGTTGATAACAAAAATAGGCCACACCGTGTAAATGGATCTCATCGATGCAAACGGATAAACACCATCTGCTGCCAAATAAATCCTAAGATTACAAGGTTCTTCTTTAAAGTGAGACCACTTTTCCTCCATATCTCTAAATGCATAACCATCTTCAGGAATTCGAATAACATCATCTTGGCTTCTGTTCTTGGCATGGTAATCCATAAATTGCACTATGTTATTGCATCTGAAAAGTTGTTGCAAATGTGAAATGATGGGAATATAACGAAGAACCTTGTGAGGCACCTTTTTTGTTACTTGAGCTGTTTGATATCTACTTATATGGAATTCCATACATTCTGTTGCAAAATCATGTTGATTATAATATATAACATGGTCATCGGGGCATGCATGAATTGCTTCACAATGCATTCCAATCTCTTTCATGATGGAAGATAAATCTCGATATGTGCGAGGTAAAATATTTGATGGTGGTAACAAAAATTCAGTTATCAAGCTACATCAAATAAAAATAAAAATAGAGTTAATATAATGTATAAATAATATTAACAAAACACACTTCATCTGTATTAATTTGAATTATGAATGAACAATACAATTATTAAAGGAATAAAGATAAACTTTATCATAATCGTATAAATGTGATGGATTATTTTACATACCTTAACATCCGTGTGATTGATATGTTTGAAAGACCATCCATAACCTTCAAGTTCATTATCAACAATATAGCAAAGAAAATATTTGCTTTGGAGCCTTCATAAAGGGGTTTGTATGCCTTCTCAAGAAGAGGTATATCGTGAACATCATCAAATTCATCAATATTTTCATTATCCTCATCATCGTCATCATCCATTCTAACATTAAATGAATCATGGATCATTGTATTTGTACCATCATCTTCAACTACGTTATCAGTATGATCATATTCTTCAATATGATCATTCACTTGTTCTCCATTAAGCATAGGCGCTCCATGTTCCTCTAGTACTTGTTCTGAAAGCACTTCCTCTGGATGATATGCCGTAGGATCTCTTTCCTTTATAATTACATGAATACATCTATAGATATAAGTTAATATAGGAAATATTTAAATAATACATACATTTACCAAAGCAAAAAATATAAAAAACTTTATAATGCTAAACATACAAATGGATGATATTCATTCCCCCCCTCGGCGTGTACATGTTCCCTACAATGTTTTGTGGTTGTTGCGATCAATGTTCTTCTCCTCTTAAAGCCCCTGCATTGACTATATGGACAATAGCATTTCCCATCACCCCTTCTTTTCGTAGCATCCCACGGTCTAGCAAGCAATTATCAATTTTGTTCGTTTGGATCAGGAATATTGTTATTTGACATTTTGTCACAAACTTCTTGAATGAATACTATCGAAAAATCTTAAAAAATCAAGGTCCACACATCAATATTTTCGCAAATGGAAATTTTTCAAAGAATAAAAAAAATTCCGCAAACTGTTTGTCGAAGAAAAAATAATTTCACAAACCATCCGTCGAAGAATAAAACCATTCCTCAAACCCTCCATCGAGGAATAAATAATTTCCGCAAACCATCTGTCGGTTCTATAGCAAACATGTCGGAATGTTTCTGTAATTTTTATATTTTCAAATTAAACTGCCATCGAATATCTGACGATAGTAACCTAGTTATCGTTGCAAAAAACCCTAAATTGTCGTCACAAATCCGACGATTGTACGTCGCAAATCCAACAACCATATGGTTGCTTAACTGACGGCACGAATCATCGCAAAACCGACTTCTTAGGTGTCAAAGTTCCAACGATGCTTCAAGACGACAAAAAAAAATCCGACAAAATAGTACTTGTCATCATTGTAATCTAACCAAAAAGTACTTTTCGTCGGATGTCGTTGGATTTTGTCGTCGGATTTTGGGTTCAAATCCTGTTGTGAATACAAATGCATTCCCCATGCATGGATGAAGGTCCTTTAAACATTCAAACATCAATGTTAACTTGGAGACAAAGAACCCATGTAATACTTTAATAATATTTACAAGTACTTAAAATAGGATTGGATGGTTATGCAACTTCTTCCACTAGGAGTGTGCCTTCAAGAATATTCATCTAAACTAAATACATGACTCTAGTTTCCACTAAAATTGGACATAGCATAACCCTCTTTATAATCTCCAAACCTATCATAAATATAGAAGCTACAGTTGCTCATCTCACTTGAGATGGACTGCATCTTGTCATATTTCCTACAGTAAAAAGTTCTTTACTCGAGTGGATTTGAATATTTAAAATCCATTACTACAATTCCACCAAACATAAACCTTCTATGCGATCATGTATTTTCATCTATAATAATTTGGTATGTAGTACTCAATTCCTTCAATAAACTATCACTTCCAAACTGTTGATTGTGAAACATTTCAATCCTTAGCAATCATGTGTAATAAACAAACTTGAATACCCTACTTGTTTGGAATCAACATATTAGGTTGATTAGAAATGACAAATGTTTGTGGACATGAGTTCCTTTCAACACCCCTTTGATGGATCTTGAACATCTTATTGAGTTATGCATATGGTGGGGTCCTTCTCTCCCATGTGGCACCCTTTGTTGCATGTTTCTATGGCCATTGAAATGATTGAATGAATAAGTGTTTAAAGTTTGGAAGTCCTCTTCTTATGGATTATTTTTCCAATTTAAATGGAAGTTTGTCAATACCAAGTTTTCAAAAATGTGATTCTCTTCAATCATTGCTAATAAATGTACCAATATTGTGGGAAAATCGGCAAAGCAATAGCAATTGGGGGTTTGTATGTATGGTAAGTGCAGAAACCTTAACTTTGCATCCCAAGAAAAATCCAACAGAGAAAGCGATGCAATACTCTAATATACTTAGCAACATCTAAAAAGAATTCCTTTATAATATTTGAAGAAACAACATCTATTTGAGAAAGAAAAATAAGATTCTCTCACTTCAATCCAAAACATCCATTGTTATATTTTGCTAATTGTACAATAAAAAGATGAATCTTGTTATAAAGTGTTTCTAACAATTGAAGAGACCTCTGCAATCTGAACAAGATTATATATGGCCATGGCACAAGAGGGTAGTTGTTCCTTTTGGAAAATATTAATATTTGAACTTGTATCAGTTCTCATTTTTCAAATAATGGTTTTTCCTCTTCTAAATAGACAACAAATTTAATTGTTTGACACAAGTAGACAAGCAGTCACTTGTTTGCCATCACCGCCATCTTCAACATCAAATCTACATTCTTCCTTAATAATTCTTGTAAATAACCCAAAAAATGTGTCTTGAGTGGCACAAAAAGGATTCTTTCCATCCACTAATATGACATCTTTATCCCAATTCATTTTCCATTCTTTTGATGATCTGGAAATGATGATAACCCTCTCATCCACCCTAGGAATTCCATATACAACCCATCATCTCACTTTGACCACTAGGATTCCATCATTTCCTTTCACTTTCTTTCAGCATCAGAAAGTGTTATAGCTTCACCATTTGTCTACAACATCCAATGTCCACATGTCCATTTTTTCAAGTGATTGGTGATGTTATAAACTATAGAGGGAGAAGAAACTGGTTTTGAAACCCTACTTCAAGCTCCAATTTAACTAGACATTCGACTACATGGATGCATATCTATGCTTTGGGGGGTGAATAAAAATGTTATAACTTGATTCACTTGCAACCCAAATTTCATATTGGTCACTGATTACAATGTTTATTTATTTTCTCACACCAACTAGGGATGTCTAAAGGTAGTCCCATTGCAAGGCATCTTACATGAGCAATTAGTGGTCTACAAAAGTTATAATTTATTAACAAATTGTCACCATGAAACAAAATTGTATTGCATGCACAACAAAAAATCTAGACGCTTTCCTTTTCATAAAGAACTATTTGTCATTAGAGTGTTCCTCAAATGAACAATATGCATTGAATAATGAAAAACTACAACTATTTATGAATCTTGCAAATTTCTCATGAGTGCATGGATAACCATCGATATATAACATGTTATTTTTGTTAAATTTTTCATAATCATAATCATTCATGCACATACTATACATGGAGATGTTATGTTTGTATTTAACAACGTTCAAGTAATTAGATCAATGATAGAGCTGACAACAAAATGGAATAAGTGTTGCTAACTGTTTGGGAGGAAGAAATACATGTGAAAGGATAAACGACCCAAGATTTGAAACATATATTCTATACTTGGAAATCATATAATTATTACCAAAAAATGAGAACTCAATCCCAACATCAAGAAAAGGTAAATAAAACGTCCAAGCACCATACAAAGAGTGGTTGTAATAGGTTTGTTATTTAATTTGCACATGGGAAAGAATAGAGAAGCCATTTCTACCTTCCAACAATTGAACCAACCTTGGTGTGTACCTGGAAATGTTCTCTCTCAACTCATATGACTTTTTGGATCTCCTAATAGAGATTTTTTTGGTGGTATCAATTCAAACTTTGGCTCACTAGAACTCTTGGTTGACTTAACAAAAGGAGATGGGTTGGTTAATTTAGGACAAAACAAAGTTATTTTAGCTTCTAACTTTTCAAACGAGGAGCATATGGAAGTGTTCCTATGTATATTTTATATAACACGTATTGGATTTTCAAATATAGTGGGAGGTATTAGACCATCAACCTTGGCTAGTCGATCACAGTGTGACACGCTGATGGTTCTCCTTCAACCCTTTTCATTTTAAACAACCACATACTTCTGGGGTATCATAAAGGAGATCCAGTTTATGGTGAAGTACCATTGACATAGGATGGTGGTTGGAAGATGATATACTACAATTACTAGGTAAAGTGGCTCTTAATTCCCCCCTACTAACTACTTGTGATGTTTTCCAACTAGTGGAATATATTTTTCTTCTAAATTTTATCCTGAATCAAGATCGTACGAAATTCAATGCATATTAATTGATGACATGCTCATGCATAAATAACATAAATTCAAATTGATAATCAAAACATAAATAAAATCTATACTTACTACAAATTACGCGAGAGAACTTGATGACCTATGAACAATATGGAATGAGATAGAATATGAATAATTGGTCATTTGATATTATAACATTTTCTCCTTTCATTCGATCCAACTCAACAATTGTGTCTACATTCTTAAAATAAAGTTTGAGAAGCATGTTATAATTAAAAAAATTTGTAAGCTAATCAGATTTGATATTAAAACAAAGAAAATAACATGATATCAAACTATTGGTATGCCAATATGGAAATCAGACTACAGACAATATAAAAGTTTATCCATCTTAATAAGTTTAAATCTACTATTAAAGTATGTGCTTTTCCTAATCTTGCTTTCATATGGGAAAAGAAAACTATGTATAATCTTGAGATCACTAATCATTGTTTTAAAATATTTTGTTTCATGGGTAGTGGAGGCCCCTATATCAAGAATCCAATTCCCCATGGTTTTCTCCACTTCATCCTCCTATGGACAATATCTTTCCACTTTAATCTCATCTTTTACTATGAAAATTTTAGATTGGATGCTAACTAGGATTTCCTTCTAGAATGTTGTGGACGCCTCCTTGGACTCCCATTTCACCCTCATGCAGGAGATACTGCTAATTTGGTGGTTCCTTTTTCTTCGTCCACCTCTATCCATGGTACCTTATGTGAGAAGGAAAATAAAGGTAGATAAACAATACATGTATGAGCATAAGGGTTGAAAGGAGGCTACAAATTCAAGAGGGAAACATCATGGGGAATAGAATAGACCCACAAGACAAAGCACTAACAAAAAGAAGAGACTAATGGAACCTCAAACAAGATAGTAGGATATACAATGGAAATAGTTTAAGCAAGCCATATGGGATAGCATGATATACAAAGAATACATGCAGGAAAAGAACTACTCCTGGTATACCAAAAGAACTGGCAATAGAGCATGAAATTTGAGGGTTGATACCTTCTGACGGGTTCTTTCCCTACTAAAGGAGTCATGATGAGTATTGTATCAGTCCAGAAATTCAAACCAAAATCAAGAGGAATCATATTATTCCCACCAACTCCCTTAATGTTCCTTTCCTTAACCATTACCTCCCATTCTGGAAGGGAAATTTGGCTTGGGGGGGCATTTGGTTCTTGGCAACACATTTTGCAAATCTCTTGTCAAATTCATGGAATCCTTCAATGTAGTTTGCTTGTGGTATTTCATGATCCATCTCAAAGGTTTTTCCAATCCTTCAGCAAATAATAAAACCAACCTATCCATAGATACATCAGAAACCATTACTGAGAACTTTTCAAATTCTAACAGATATGCTTCAAGCGTTCCTACTTGCTTCAATTGTGCTAGTTCTTTGAAGGAAGTTCGAGGTCTTTCCTCTCAAATATCTCCATTAATGCATTGGATAAACCCTCATAAGATAAAATATTATCATGTCCCAAGGTTCTAGCACCATGGAACCACCAATCACTAGCTTCCCCTTCAAGATGCAAAATGGACATTTTCAATGCATCTTCTTCAACCATAGGATTTAACTGAAAATACACACCTAATTTTTACAACCAACCACTAGCATACATTTATGAGCAACCATCAAAGGAATGAATAGTTAATTTTACCATGGGGTACTTTAATTCATGATTAAGAGGAGGTTCCCTATTCCCACTTAATCCTTGCTTAAATTGAAGAGAGGCTCTAATGAACTGATCGAAAGGTGGGACTTTCCTACATTCATCACTTAGTTGTTTCCAATCATAATTTGTTGCTTGTCTCACATCATAAGTAGTGTAAGGGCATTATTTGGACTCTAAAAACTTAGGTATTGTAGTTCTATTCTGATTCTTGAAATCATGGGGTTGGTTATGAGGTCCAGTCTTCGAAAAAATGGCTTCCACATTGGTCTTCTTCTCAACATGAGGTGAACTACTACTACTCCGTGGTGTTGACTTACCCCCAAGTTGGATAGCCAACAATTACAACCCTTGCATAAATTTTTTGGTCATCCCTTCAAGATATGATTTAATGAATTTATTAAGGTTCTCATTATATTCCTTGTCATCCATGTCTCCAAATCCTAGTTTTTTCTAATCTCCTCGTACCTAGAATTGATTTCTTCACTTTCTTATCTTCCATTGTTATTGTCTCCAGTATCAGTTTCTAATGGAGGGATTTAATCATCAGGAAACATGAATATAAGACTCTAACAGGTTCTAATATCATTATCTGATACCATTGTAATGACCCAATTCAAAAATTCCCAACAAAGGCATAATTTGGGGAAAATTTGTCTTGACTAATCTTGACTCTAGGGGATTCGAATGGCACGATAGGGTATCGAATTTCATAGAGACTGATATGGGAGTATTAGTAACACTCAATTTAATCTCTAATAAATTTATGATAGATGATAGACATCTACAACTTTATTTTGGAACATTGGCAAAAATGGTAAAATTACTAGTAATTTATGGTGCAATTCCTCCTAGGGTGTGAGCAGAAATGGCTCTCCAAATCCTATGCAAACCTCCAAAATTGTCAAACAGAGTATGGGGAATGTTATTATACTTCATTTAATTTCATTTGGTTTGGGTAAAAATTATGAAACATAGGTGTAAATCTTCATATTTGAATGCATAAATTCAATGATATTTGCTTCAAGGAAATGACATGTAAAAGCTCAACTTTGACTCACAAACTGTGTATATAATGTTGATGTAATTGTAACTTCAGAATGTATTCATCCATATATCTTATGTATTGTACCCTGATGTTTATTCTGGGATGTGTCTGTAATGTATTTGAGTCATGTCATACCCCGATGTTTATTCCGAGAAGTTTCTATAATGTAAACAAGTCATGTCAAGTCATTGTGGGTAACCCTCCTATTGGTCAAGGGTTAAAGTCCCCACAGTTGTGGGGCCCTAGGGTTATTATACTATCCTAGATAAGTCAACCCTAGGTGAGTCATTGTAATTCAGGGCAATATTCCCCACCATTGTGTTAAGGATAAACCTCCTTGTTGGTCGGAGGAGGCAAAGTCCCCACAAGTTGTGGGGCACTAGGGTTATTAGACACTCCTTGAGATGTCAGCTCTAGTAAGTAATTGTTAAGTGAGGCCAACATCTTGGATTGGGTTTCAAGTGAATGAAATAATATAAATAGAGAGTGAGCCTCTCTATTTATCACACACACACTCACTCATTGGGGCGCATGAGTGAGAGGAGAAGTTGTTGGGACAAGAAAGAGACTACTGTTGTCGGGAGATCATCTTTATGTTTTTGGGTTTTACTTTTGGTGCTGATTCTATCTCTGAGGAAGTTGTGGGGTTTTCTCCTTTATGGTTTCCCTGAGGAAAATTCTTTGTGTCTCTTATCTCTTGTGTTTTATTGCTGTGCATGTTATTCTCTCAGTAAAAGATCCTAAGATCATAATGCTAGCTTGAATGATAAAAATATAACATATAATGGTCCATAACAGAGAATAATGAATCTATACCATTAAAATAATATTAATATCTCACTAACAACATATAACATCAGAGCCAAGTCGCAACATACATCAGATATACAACTCCATTGAAATGGGAAATCAACACATGGAAACTAGTCACAACAAAGCTTGGAAATGTGGACATTTGCATATGTATTTGTGTTTATTTCGACTTATAGATAGGATTGTATACATATTATAGATACATAAATCATTCACCCATGATTTGGAATCAACTGGACTCAATGGGGCACAACCACCACTCACGCAAGTGCACCATCATAGAGAAATATGGAAATATTGAAGTGGGGATTGAGAGAATGGCATGAGAGATGGGTCACGAATAGTAGAAGCCTAATATATGCAGTAAAAAAAATACATTAATATCAAAATTAGATTTCATGGCGGCCTCTCCCATAGCCAACTTGGATGAGAATCTCACTCTCTCAAAATTGTCTCACTAGCAGGGTAAGTGAGCACTCACCGTGCAATGGACAAGCTAGTGCTTTCCAAAGTGCCAAAGGAAAATTCTCAAATGATAAAAATCCATTCTAATTCCTCATTAAATATTTTTATAACCATACTAAGGTCCTCCAAGTTATAATTCACTTGCATACGCTTCCTCCAACTCATCCTTGATGTTTAGTAACCTCCATGACACTTGTCCTTCTCCTCAACCCTTCATCTTCCTCCAAATATGAATTTCTGCCAACAAACCCCAAGTGTACCCTCTTGGATGATATTTTCATCCCTGATATGTCATATTTTCATAGGTCTGCAATCAGGTCTGATTTGTCATAGAATCTTCCATCATTGTTGTCATAAACGCATGGAATCTCTCTCCAAGTGGCACCTAGTTTCTTCCTAGCCTCTTCCCCTCCTATGGGGAGTTACTCCTCTTAAACCATTCCAATCCTTGGGCTCATGATATGTTACTTGACACCTCTTCACCTTCTAAGAATGTTCCATTACTCATAATTTCGAATTCGGGGTTAAGTCATGACATGTGTAACGAAGAATCTAGCCACCCAAGGTCTCCATGAACCTACAAATGTCCTTATGAAGCAATGCCAATTTATTTTCTCTATATTTATTATTTGTATGACCCAATTTAATGTTTAAATGAAAAACTAAGGTTCTCTTGGGTCCCATAGCTACCTTATTGCAAGATTTAATTCCTTCTCTCCAACCTAGGGAACTAGTAGGTGGGTGAAACATTATCAACTAGTAGTCTCATTGGGATGGGGACATGACACACTAAAATCCTTTGCAAAAACATAGCCTATAATTTCTTTCCTTGTAGTGATAGTAAGGAATTTTTTTAGTGAAATCCTGAAAGATCTCATGATGAAAAGAGATCTATTGGAAATCAAGTCGATGAAAGAAAAATATACTTAGACAAATCAAAGGCTTGGACTTGGACATATAGATATTAGATAAGACTGCTTCTTAGTTCATATTGGTCTTATTTTGGGAAATGTAATCCTTTGTTTTAGAATCACCCCCATGGGTACATCCAATAATAAACATGTCTCTCCCTCTCTCTTAGTGAGCCCCAAAACTTGACCCTCTTCCCTCTAAGTTTATCCCCCTCTAGCTCTGAATCCCAAGGGAATTTGAACTATTTCCAGAAGAATTAGACAAATCATTCATACAATTGAGAATATAAATTGAAAAATTTCAAGCACACCCTTAAATTCTAGGCAAAAACATCTTATTTTCCTCCAAATCATGAATCTATGAAGTGAAAAAATGTTGGGATTTGTTATTTAATCCTCCCTTGACCACCATACTCTATTTGTCTTTTCCTAGATTTAGGAGGTTATTTCCAATTTACTAGTGACATGGGGGATTCATCTGGGCCCCACCTAACACTTGATGCTCATGTCTACATTAGTTTACGAGCTCGAGAGACCAATCCATAAAATTTAGGAACCCACTTTGAGTGCCACCAACAGTCACCAATAGTTGACCCCAGTCAGTGTTCAGTTATGTCTAGTTATGCTCTAATTACCATCAGTTAGTTCATATTCAGTTAGTCTAGCGCCAGTTTGCATGAATTAAGGGAGGTTGGGCACATTTTCTCACCTACCTAGATTAGTTAACTATTTGTGAACTGATTGAGTTATCTAGAGTTGCATTGGTGAGCTCTAGTGGTGATTTTCCCACATTGAATTAGCACCAGAATCAATCTAGGTTAGTGAATTCAAATCCTACCTAAGGAATTCAAATTCTCTTGTTTGTAACACCATCGTATTACATACATATCACTAAATAATGGATGTAATGTTATTCTTCCAATTTTGTCTTCATGTGTGTACAATTTTGCCATGAATGTTTGATTAATGTATATTGAATTCTTCTCTTCTCCTTCAAAACTTCTTTTCACAATGAATTCATTTAGGCATGAGGATCCTAAGCTTTGATAAATTAAACATGGTATTAGAGAAAGTATTCAAGCCAGTGTCAAACCTCGAAAACTTCCATTGAAGCACCAAAAGCAACCGTGTTCCACATAATTCTTGGTATTCTTGCCTTGCTCCCTCTGGATTATGTCCAGAGAAGTCCAGACTGTTAAATTTGTGAACCATTGTTCTACAGGAAAATATAAAATTTGTAGGAAGGGAATTATGGAGTGGAATAATCAAAGAGAATGTACACTGAACATGAAATTCATGCCACAAATTTCAGAATGTAATCAAAGAGAATGTACACTGAACAACATTAATCTTCTGTCATTAAACAATAATACAGTGATTATACAATAAATAGAATTTGAATGCTAAATATAGGATTCAAATCTATCAGTTCTAACTGACTGATTAGCTAACGCAATGTGTCTAAATCATTGTTGGATCTCACTAGTCTAATTCTTGATGTCTAAATAAGTCTACAATTAGTTAACTAATGAGGTAGGTGGGAAAAATGGGCCACTCTCCCTGCATGCATGCAAAACTGGCGCTAGGCTAACTGAAAGTGATATAACTGATTGTAACTAGAGGTTAACTCAGCATAATTGCTTACCTACCACAACCAACTGATGGAGGTTGTTGTTGCTACTCAGAGTAGGATCCTATAATGTAGGGATTGCTACGTGAGGCACATAAGCTCATGCATTCACATGCCGTAAGTGGAAGATAACCTCTAGGTGTGTCCCCCATACTCTAGTACAATGATAATAACTTACGAAGTTGGGAAATGTGACCAAATAAACTATATTGGAAAAAGGAGGATTAATTAATTCTAACATAGACAAGTGTAATGCACCCAAATAAAGAGCACATGTCGAAGTGGAGATTGTTTGAATTGGTTTGATTTTGAATTGAATTGTTTTGCAGTGTTTTTGCAGGTGAATTCAAGATTTTCTGAAGAATTAGTTTTTTCTTGAAGTTGTAAGATGGATAATTCAACAACTTTTACACCCAGAATCCTCACACCATTCAACTATATTGATTGGATGGATGTTATGCAGATAGTATTATGCAATAAGGGCATGTATAGGGTCACCATGGGAAGAGAGGTCAAACCCCAGCAACCTCTATCTTGATTTTCCAATTTGATGGACTGAAAACTCCAAATGAAGTATGGGAGAAGCTCAAATCCTTGTTTGGAAAGTAGGGTGAGTTGAGGGGCCATATTCTTGAGAATGAACTTATAGCACTACATCCTGGTAACTTCTAAACTATACAACATTTTTCTCAAAATTCAAATTCCTTGTCATGCAATGCAAGCAAGGAGGGATTGATAAGAAGGATGAGCAATTGGTGCTCTTAATTCTAAGAAAACTTGGCCCAAAATTCTCATTGTTTATATCCACCTTTCACTCCAGGAGACTGACAACTCCTCATTGGTGAATTTCATCGCTTGATGCCTTCACATAATCTCTTATTCAGGAACAAGACAAGATGATACAAATGGGAGCCCTCATAGCCTCCACAAATTAGGCTCTCTTGGCTGGGGAGACAAAGAATGCGCAAGCAAGGAGGGAGCAAAAAGGAAAGGAGAGGAACACTGAATTCAAACCTAAATAAGAGTTTGATCCAATAGATGAAGTATCAGGCTCAGAAGAAGGACAAACATCAAAGGTTTGGCAAGGGCACGTGCTCCTACTGTAAGAAAGGAAACCATACAGAGAAAGGTTGTATGAAGAATACCATAGATCAGATGTCAAGACTCCTTGAACAACACAATATTTCCCTCCCTGAAGGCACAAGGAAGGCTGAATCTAGAGAAAAAAACTGAAGATCATGAGAGACGCCTTGAACCGAAGGTTGGATTTTCAAAATAGCATGCCTTCCTCATTTATTCAAGAGCCTCCAATCACATGGTTGCATCCAAGGAATCATTCTCTTCATTACAACTTACTGATCCAAGTATTCACATGAGAGATGACACTCAAATCCAAGATGAAGGGAAGGGTTCAATCAAATTAGAGCATGGAGTATTCAAGAATATCCTCTATGTGCCCTCCTTAGCAGTAAATTTGTTGTATGTATATCATATGAATCATACAAGCTCACCAAAGTGAGTTGTATTTGGGCCTGACTTAGTGGATATCTCATATATCGCAACTGGGAAGCTGATAGCGAAAGGTGTTGCAAACCATGCCTCCAAGGCATATGAATTCTCACACTTTTTGCCATACTCAAATCCAATGCAATCTCAGTTGCCATTTGAAAGGGAAGGTAAATTTATCCTACCTAAACCTTTTGCATATGATAGTGTTTCCATTAATGTTTCAGATTTAGAATCCAAAGCAAAGGACCAAGTTCAATCATTTTTTGGAATTGAAGATGAAGTTTAATCAGATCTACATCCATATCATGTTCCTACTCCCAATCCTAGGCCTAAATGGGCTCGAAAGGTTATTGAGATTGTTGGGAACATGACTGGAGATCCATCTAACAAGAGAAGAATAAGACCTCAGTTTTAAAATGAGAGCCTTGTGCTATGTCAAGCAAATCTACTTCTCCCAGAGAGGTGCTACAAACTCCTAGAGAGATGCTTCATGATTGTAAGGTCTGATCAACAATTCTACTAACTAAAGAATAATGAGACATAGATCATGTCACTCAAATTGAAAAATTGGAAGGAAAAATCTACATGGAATAGCCTAAGGGGTACATTGATTCTCTCTTGACATGAAATCTAAGGAATTTGTTGTATGGGCTCAATCAAGGCCCTAGGGAATGGCATCCCATGTTCAATCCTTTTGTATTGTCAAAGAGGTTCGAAAGATGCAAGATTGGTTGTAAAAGTAACAACATTTATTCTCCTTTCTGTCATCAAATTGGAAGAATGTGGAGAGGTTCACATGCATGTTACCAGGAAACTAGTGTACACAAGGACCATTGCACTGCATTAGTGCTCCAAAAAACTACAGACTGCATAAATTTTTCACAAGTCTTTTTACTCGGGAAGAAATTTTCTCTTGGTGTAAAGGCTTGATTCAGTTACTATTCCTGGTTTTTTTTCCTGCTTATTTTGAGGGGGGATTTCCCATGAGGTTTTCCCCATTTTCCTCGGGTTTTTTAGCAGTTATTTCATGCATTTAGATTGTATGGGTGACCTTTGTTCTTAGTTTCCAGGTCCCAAGCTATCCAATTCAGGATTAAGGGGGGGGGGGGTGTTATGATTAATTAATTAATCCTCCCATGACCACCATATTCTATTTGTCTTTTCCTAGATTAGGATGTTATTGCCACTTCACTAGTGCCATGGGGGAATATTATAGGGCCTACCTAACACTTAATGCACATGTCTGCATGATTTTAGGAGCTCCAAATACCAATCCCTATAATTTAGGAACCCACTCTGAGTGCCAGCAACAGTCTCCTATAGTTGACCCTAGTCGATGTTCAATTATGTCCAGTTATGCTATGATTAACATCAGTTAGTCTAGCATCAATTTGCATGATTTACGGGTGGTTGGGTGCATTTTCTCACCTACCTAGATTAGTTTACTATTTGTTAACCAATTGAGTTATCCGGAGTTGCATTAGTGAGCTCTGGTGGTGATGTCCCCACATTGAGTTAGCAACAGAGTCAGTCCAGGTTGGTGAATTTTGAATCCTACCTAAGTCATTTGAATTCTCCTATTTGTAACACCATTGTATTATATGCAGATTACTGATTAATGGATGTAATGTTATTCTTCCAATTTTGTCTTAATGTGTGTGCAATTGTACCATGAATGTTTGATCAATGTATACTGAATTCTTCCATTCTCCTTCAAACCTTCTGTTCACAATGAATTCATTCATGCCTGAGGATCCTACGCTTTGCTAAATTAAATAAAAAAGAACTTAGGGGAACCAAAATTCAAGATAAAAACTAAAAATAATACAAAGAAAATGTAGCTAGAGGAATGAGACATATGTGACAAAATATATCAAGTAAACCAGTAGGAGGAAAAGTTATCGAGGCTTGAATTAAGGAGCCTTAGTTAAAGGGATGATACAAAAACACCACTTCATTCCATTGTTAGGCCAAATCTAGGCTCCAAAAATCAATGAGAAGGAGATAACATTATTAGATGGGACCATTCTCAGAGACTTTATATCCATCAAGGAAGTATCCTGCACACTTTTTGAAAAACTATATTAGGAAGAAGATGAGGCTGATTTTGAATTGATGAGGAATCTGTTTGAAAACATTCCCAAAATTTACGAGGATGAATAAAATATGGATCTATGCAAAGATATAGAAGGAACATAAATAATAAAGGATATATGGAATCTAGGACCTAATAAA
This sequence comes from Pseudotsuga menziesii, assembly GCA_001517045.1. Lineage (NCBI taxonomy): Eukaryota > Viridiplantae > Streptophyta > Pinopsida > Pinales > Pinaceae > Pseudotsuga > Pseudotsuga menziesii. The sequence continues at coordinate 416,644 of LPNX010797765.1, forward strand.
TCCCTAGGCCCATATGGCTTCTCTATCCACTTTTTGTTGGGCCTATTGGCCTATCATTGAATATGATCTCAAATGCATGCTCAATCACCCCTTAAAAAAGGGGGGGCACAAATTCCTCCTTCTTAGCACTTATCTCCAAAGAGTCAAACCCATCCTCTTTTGCCATATTCCATCCAATATATGTGTGCAATTCATATTACAAAAATCTAAGAAAAAGTATTGCTAGTAAACTATTCGGCTTGAGTTTTTATGCATTTATCACTATTAATGATGCCTTTTTTTACCTTTTTACTCCTCCATTACACCTTGCTATCATTTTTTTATGTAATTACCTATGATTTCCAAACAATACATGGAAACAAGCTCATAAGGTAGTAATTTGTCAATATTTCATGATTTTCCGTAATTTGTCAATATTTCATGATTTTCCCTAACTTTTTATAATGCAGTAGAGTTAGAACTAGTTTTTCTAATGATAGTTTAACAAGATCCACATAAAGTAACCATAGTAAGATTAGGTAATACGTCATCATTTAGCATATTAGCGCATCTCCATGAGAAAAAAAAATGCCACATGTGTTTTGTTTGAAAAAAAAGGCCCAAAATGGTTTCATGTTGCATAAGATCGACTCCAACCTAAAAGAGGACAGTGCCAACCTCCTGTCAAAGTTCCAGTCAACCATTTCCCTAAACGCAACATCTAGCAAAGGTCGAGTTCATTTCCGGGTGGAGATGGATATTTTCATGTATTTCATGTCATGAGAATATCACGAAATAATGATATGCAAAAGCATTCACCGATGACAAACTCAATTTATCCCACAGTGTTTAGCACATGCTTGTATTTGGTAATATTTTGTTGTACCATCTTTACCAACTCGTGAAAAGTTCAAAACAGAGTTCAAGAGAAATATAATTATGTTTATTACAGTAAATTGGACAGGTACATATACATCAATGGATCAATTTTTAGATCCTACAATTGAGCTGTCGATCCTACAGTCAAGCTGCAAATCCTAAAAGGATAGGAAACAGCCACCTATAGGATAGGAAAGAATCACAGAAAGAATATGAAAGAATCAGTAACTACAAGATGGGAAAAAATCATTCCATATCACAACACTCCCCCTCAAGTTGGTGCATAGATGTCACACTCAACTTGAAATTGCTTTGGTGAGAATATCGGTCAACTGATCCTCTGATCGAATCTTAGGCAACTCCACGATCTCCTCGTCCAACTTCTCCTTAATGAAGAATCTATCTACCTCCACATGTTTTGTTCGATCATGTTGAACCGGATTATGAGCAATATCACATGCTGCTTTATTATCACAATACGGTCGAATTGGCTGCCTAGGCGAATAGCCCAAATCTCTGAGGAGAAGTCTTAGCCACAATGCTTCACATACTCCAAGTGCCATACCTCTAAATTCAGCCTCTGCACTTGATCGGGCAACAACATTTTGTTTTTTGCTTCTTCACGTAACAAGGTTACCTCTTACAAAGGTGAAATAGCCTGAAGTAGAACTTTTGTCATCGACTGCTCCAGCCCAGTTAGCATTAGTATATGCATCCACGCTTTGACAATCTTCACTTTTAGTGAATAAAATTCCTTTTCCAAGAGCAGATTTCAGATACCTCAAAATGTGCATAACTACACTCATGTGTTGCTCGCCAGGATTATGCATAAACTGGCTAACAATACTCAAGGCATAAGCAAGGTCTGGCCTTGTGTGTGCTAAGTACATCAATCTTCCTACGAGTCTCTGGTATCTCCCTTTATCAACTAGTACCTGATCAGACTAAACACATAACTTCAATCCTTCTTCCACTGGTGTATCAGCGGGTTGACATGCTGACATACCAGTTTCTTGTAACAAGTCTAAGGCATATTTCCTTTGAGATAGAAAAATCCCTTTATCATATCAAGACACTTTGATCCCAAGGAAATATTTCAAGGGGCCGAGGTCTTTCATTTTGAGTTCTCTGGATAAGCAATCCTGTAGAGCCTTCCTTTCTTCGGGATCATTTCCTGTAACCACCATGTCATCCACATATACAATAAGTGCAGCTATCTTACGTTGTTGTTTCTTCAAGAATAAAGTGTGGTCTGAGTTGGTCTGACGGTAACCAAAATCTTTCATAGATTTTTTGAACCTTCCAAACCATGCTTTCGGAGACTGTTTCAACCCATACAGTGACTTCTTTAATCTGCACACCTTTCGACTATGTGTTTCTTGTATCATGCATCCTGGTGGGAGTTCCATGTAAACTTCTTCGGACAGCTCGCCATGTAGAAAGGCGTTCTTCACATCAAACTATTGTAATGCCCAACCCAAGTTCTCAGCAAGAGACAACAAGACTCTTACTGTATTGATTTTAGCTACAGGTGCAAATGTCTCTGTATAATCAATCCCATAAGTTTGGGTGTATCCTTTTGCCACCAGTCTCACCTTAAAGTGTTCAATTGCACCATATACTTTGTACTTCACAGTATAAACCCACCGACATCCGACCAGTTTCTTTCCTAATGAACAGTCAACAAGTTCCCAGGTTTTATTCTCCTTCAAGGATTTCAACTTCTCATTCATAGCGGCTTTCCACCTTGGGTCAGCTAAGGCTTCCTACACATTGTTAGGAATAGATACAGTAGATAACTGATTTACAAATGACTGATTTGATTCTGACAAACGATGGTTAGACACATAATGAATCATGGGATATTTAACGTTACTAGAAATCTCTGGTTCATATGTGGGTTTAGGAATACCTCTGGTGTGATGTTGTGGTAGTTTTCTTCTAGATGGTTCAGGAGCATCCTCAGCAAGTGATTGGTTTGGTGTATCAATTGCCTGTGGTGTGAGAGGCTCGGACAGAGGTGGATCCACAACTTCAGTTTCTGGGTGTTCATCATTACTTGGATCCAAAGTCAAACCACCCACATCCAATTCGCCCACTTCTTGATTCAGCGCATCAGAGAGTTCCCCTACTTTCGGGATGTGAACAACCACATCTTCATAAATGTGATCATCATAGTCTAGAGTCCGAATTTCCTTCTAGTACCCCCCCTGAAGTTCAGGCTCAGAGGAAAAATACATCGACTCTTCATGAAAAATTACATCTAATGTAATAAACATTCGTTGGGTTGGAGGATGATAGCATCGATACCCCGTTTGATAAGCAACATATCCGAGAAAGACACATCGCAGCACTCGAGGAGACAACTTGTTGCGTTGATGCTTATGGAGGTGTACAAAAGCTACACAACCAAAGATGTGAGGAGATAAATTTGGGACGATTGGAGCAACAACTGCTTCAGCGAGAGCCTGAGATGGTGTCTGGAAATTAATAGTGCTGGAGGGTACCCGGTTGATCAAATATGCTGCAGAGGTAAGTGCTTCTCCCCAATAGGATAATGGCATATGGGCTTCTATCAACGAAGCACGAACAAAATCCAACAAGTGGCAATTTTTTCTCTCATCCACCCCGTTCTGCTGAGGTGTATTGGGACAAGTAGTTTGATGAATAGTTATGTGTGCTTCCAGATACTGCTGAAGCTCAGAACTCAAATATTCACCTCCATTGTCACTGCGAAGAACCTGAACCTTTGCATTGTACTGAGTACGAAACATTTTATAAAAAATTTGAAATAACAAATACACTTCACTTTTAGACTTCATCAAGCACACCCAAGTCATCCTGGTACAATCATCAATGAAAGTAACAAACTAATGTGATCCACCAAAGGTAGTGACTTTGGACGAACCCCAAACATCAAAATGTATGACCATAAAAGGAACTGGAATTTTATTCAAATTTAATGGAAACGAAGCACGATGGCTTTTTGCAAGTTCACAAACGTCACAGCGGAAACTAGAAACATCAAATTTTGCAAATAAACTAGGAAATAATTTCTTCAGGTAACCAAAGGAGGCATGCCCCAAACGTCGATGCCATAACCAGCTTTCAGATTTCTTCTTCTCCCCCTCAGAGCCATCCACCGTTAAAGCTTGACACAACTTGTCCGAACTCTTTGACACTTAGTCCAAGTAATACAACTTTCCTCGCCTAACACCACAACCAATCGTTTGCCTCGTTCGAATGTCCTTAAACACACAAAAATCAGGCCAAAAAATTACAATACAAAGTAAGGTAGTGGTGATTTGGGAAACTGACAATAGATTATAATCCAAAGACGGAACAACTAAAACAGAATCTAGATTTAAAGTATCAGTGAGAGGTAAAGACCCTTCTCCAATAATTGGGGCCGAAGAGCCATTGGCAGTGGAAACAAATTTTTGTGCGGACGGTTTAAGAGGTGAGACCTGTCTAGAATCAAATGTCATATGATCCGTAGCACCGGAATCAATTATCCATGCACTGTTGTAAACAACTGTAGAAACATTTAAAACCTTACCACAATTACCTGTCGCTACTACTAATTCTGAGATCTGACCAACAACACCATCCGTTGTCTTTGTTTCGACAGTTGCAGCACTGGAGGTCCTCTTGGAATTCTTCTTTCGTGAATCGCGGCTATGATCCCACCATTCTAGATACCCCACAAGTTCAAAGCAGTGGCTCTTGGTATGACTAGTTTGATTGCAATGAGTGCATTTGTAGGTGGATTTATCGGCACCATCAGTGTTCTTAGGATAGCTTTGAGAAGACCAGTTCTGATTAGACCGATTTCGAGTCACCGTGGTTGAAGCTTCAATTTTTTTGGGTTCTCCAGTCATCATTGCGAGTCGAACAGATTCACGACGGACCAAAGCATAACATGCTTCCAATTCAGGGATATGATCCTTTCTCAAAATTTCACCACGGATTTGTTCGAATTCACCATCTAATCCAACAAGAAAAATATGCACCCTTTGTCGTTGAACTGATTTTCGGTAAGATTCAACATCATTCTCACTCTCCATAATCACCTTATCACGATGATCCAACTCACAAAAGATCTCGATTGATTCTCCATAATACACCGAGAGTGTTCTGCCATTTTGTTTCACAGAAAAGGCCCTTTGATTCAAGACAAACACCTACAATTCATCTGCTCCATCATAAAAAGCTTTAGAAATAGCTTTCCAAATATCTTGAGCGGTGGGTAAGCGAATATATCGCTTCATGATTTCTGGGGACATAGACATCAACAACCATCTCTCGACCTTTTGATTGTCTACATACCACTTTTCATATCCATCATCCTTCTCGGTAGGTGGCTGTGAATTACCACAAACGAAAGAGAGCTTCTACTTCTCAGCAATATGCATCTCCATGATTTGAGACCACAAATCATAGTTTGTTTCATCGAGTACAATCCCTGCATTGAACAACGAACCTTCAAATTGAATAATAACAGGAGCAGATTTGTTCCCAGATGTTTTATAATTTGAGTCGTCCATGGTTCAGTGTAGAGTACTAACGATTTAAGCTTCTTGGCTCTAATACCAAGTTCAAAACAGAGTTCAAGAGAAATATAATTATGTTTATTACAGTGAATTGTACAGGTACATATACATCAATGGATCAATTTTCAGATCCTACAATCGAGCTGCCGATCCTACAGTCAAGCTACAGATCCTATAATCAAGCTATAGATCCTAAAAGGATAGGAAATAGCCATCTACAGGATAGGAAAGAATCACAGAAAGAATAGGAAAGAATCAGCAACTACAAGATGGGAAAGAATCATTCCATATCGCAACATGAAATAGGTGAAATGGTTATTTCCTTTAGATCGCCTCCTCGATCTTTAAATATGTAGCATGTATGAAGGATAGTAGTCATAAATTATCCGTAGAAAATGAGCCATCTCATAAGCATATTGATTATGTACCTGTGAACATGATTTCAGGTTCTCGCATGATCATTTTCTAGTATTGTGGCATTTCCTATAGTGCAAGCCAGTTGGGAAGGGAACCCTAAGCTAGTATGTGTTACAATATGTCTTTTAATTAGTTAGGTAAAGTGTGTTTGTTTCATTTCTTAGTTTTAGTTTTCAATACATGATTTTTATCTCAGTGTCTCAATTTCTCTAGATTAAATAATTTTATGAGTTTTACTTGCAAAGTTTCCATTACATGTTTTTTACATTTTCATTGGAAAGAACTACTCACTGAATATTGAAGACCTTATTTGATTTATAATTCATTACAAGAACATAAGATGTTTTTAAATCAAGTGAAATATCTCGATCTGTACTTGCAATAACGCTCTAGTATACGTTAATCTAGTGATTAAATATAGCTCTATAGTGTGATTAGTTTATGCATTTATTTGTTTTTATGATAGGTGTGCACTTGGAAGTTTCTTGTGATCAATTTATTACATTGAGATAGAAGATATCAATGCACTTCCCCTTCACATACAGTGCTGGCATTTCACAAGCTCACACTCCCAAATTGATAATAAAGTGTAACATAATTTAATCATATAAATTGCAAGACATTTTTGGCTATGTTGTTGAGGAAATTCTAAAAAGGGATTAGAGCATTGACATATTTTAATTCTATAATGTGGTATTTTGCTTTCTTTTGCATTTTTTATTTCTTTCATACCAACATTCTAGATACGGTGAATTGGAGATGGTAAGACACAAAGACGACCTCACTATTGACTTCTTGTAGTGGAATAGTCTGAAACATTCACTTTAGTGAGTATTCATTTTCATTAAATCTGAATTATGTTCGTTATGTATGAATAAACCTAGAGATGATAAACTTATATTTTTAAAAGGTAGAAAAATTCCATCTTTTTCATCCTCTCATGGATCTATAAGACCCCCTTATACTAACCCATTGGCAAGTAGAAAAAATCAGAGTGGAGAAGTGGGCAATAAGCCAATCACTTGACCAAAACTAAGGGCAAGATCTCAAGCAATCATGGAGATCGTAATTTGACCCATATTAAAATTTGGCCTAGCTGGAGGAGTAGGTGGGAAACCAGAAATAAAGTTCGAGAGCAATCCACTTCAAGAACTAGAATCTCCAGGTTTTGCATACAACTTGTTTGAAGGAGTAATGATCGAATAAGAAAGAGAAATATTCATCAAAGGAGAATAAAAAGAAACCTTCATATTTCCAATTGTGGACCCAAAAAAATGGTAGATATGAATAATATCCCTCTGTCAGTATTGCCACACTTTCACGTAATGGTATCTAAATACCCTTAATATTTTCCTTTTGAAATTGATAATTTATGTTGTAGCTATGATTATTATAATGATGCATAGAAGCTCAAGTTGTTTCCTACCACCCTTAAGGATGTAACCTTATGTTGGTTCATGGGGTTTGGAGGAAGCACAATCTACACATGGGATGACATGTGTAATACATTCTTGAATAAATACCAAGATGATTGCAAATCTAGGGACTTAAAGAAGAAATCTTTAGAATGACACAAAAATTTGATGAAAGTATATAAGACTATCTTGAAATATTTATGTACATCCTTCAAAGATCCAAGCATAATAAATTCGATCAAGATAATATTCAAACCATCTTCCTAAAGGGGGTCATATATGAGTCCATTAATCTGCTCAATTTGATGAGATCAGGTGATGTATCTCAACTAGAAATTTAAAGAATTTGTGATTTATGCAAACAATACTCTCATGGATAGGACCAAATTGGTAAGGGAACAAGAGATGCTCTTTCTAAATTTTCCAAACCAAGCATAAGTGGGGTCACTAGGGATGAATTGGGGAACTTGTTAGAGAATTTTAAAATTGGCATTCTCGGTACTCTTAGTTTGCAGTTGGATACTTTATAATGTAAAAATAAATATGAAGAATAGAATGCAACTTTATACATATTTTGCTCTAAATGCAGAAATAGACATCCATTGAGAGAGTGTCCCCTTAATAACATTTAAGTTTGTGGTATTTTTTGCATAAAAACATCCAACATATAGTTTCCCTTATCTATTAGGACTTAAGACAATCTACCAAATAGACAATGAGAACAAAAGAAACTTTACATGCTTTCACTAAAGAGGCCTTGGCAACCTCACCCAATAGGTATGACTTCATATCCAATGCAACAATTTTCTCCTTATTTTTCTAACCATCAATACACATCCCCATCTTGGACCCCCCCTATGCTTTGGCAATCATGGCCTCCACAACAAATGAAAAACCAACCTTGTCAACAAGAATGGAGAGGATATCCTTTAGGGAACGTATCAAACTACTCTTACCCATCATAGCCACAGTATCCCTCACAATTCCATTAGCCATAACCACAATACCCACAACTACCACCACCATATCCTACCTAGGCTCAGCACCAACAAGTTGCACCTATGCAACAACTACATCTACCATCCATCCAACCACATGTTGGGTTGTGGAATTGTTATTATTTTACACTATATTTTCCCTACTTTTAATCCCTTCTTGATTTCCCCTGACCTTGCATTAATCCTTATTAATTCATTTTTATGCTTATGCATGAGATTAATTAGACCTAAGGTGGTTTCCATTTGCATTTCCTTAGTATTTCATGTGAATTATGATTAAATATTAGAAAAATAACATGCTTTGCATTTATCTTTGAAACATGGATGAGTTTGATGATTTTGCAGAACCAATTCCAAGCCAATTGTTGTTACTCCAGGACGTTTGCCGCAACTCATATGGTTGAAGGTCAAGGAAAGTGGATCCTTGATATTTTTCATATGAGGATTTATTAAGTCATTACTACTGTTGTTACTGCAACTACTACTCCATGAAGCCACCTTGGAGAAACATATGCATTAGGGGTGATGGATTTTTATAAATCCTTTATTTCTATCATTCTTATATGTCTCAAATTATGATGTAAAAATATTTAAGATAAAAGGGACAAGTTGGCGGTGGATGAGAGTGCATATTTGGTTTATTTACAAATATTTGAATACCTCCATGTTACATATGATGGACCCAACAAATTAAATGCTATTAGGAGTCACTTGAGATGAGTTTTGTTTTTGGCATGTTATGATGACTCACTTCCCCAAATTCGAATTTGACTTCAAAGGCATCCTACATAACATAGAGGTTAGCAAATGATTTAGAGTTATATTTGAATTGATTTTGAGATCCAAATTATTAGTAACTTATTGAGTATATTTTGGATCCTCATTTATTATTTGTTATAAACAATTCATGTATAAATAAGAGCTCCTTCTCCATTCGAAGGGAAGGACCCTTAGAGCAACAAGTCCAAATTATGATGGAATAAGAATTATATTTCTTTTAATCTCTTTTGTAATACAGATTGTAGTTCTTCAATTTCTCTCTCTCTTGTTAATGTAATTCTTAGTTTCTCTAATTTGTAATTAGACTAACTTCTTCTTATTGCATAGCATAGAATGTATTTTACTTTGATTCATTTATTTAGGTATATGTATTTTTAATTTAATTTCTTTAATAATGCAAGTGTGTCTAATTTCATAGCTTAATGTGGTTGCAGCCATAGAGTGATTTACTTTCTTGCAAGAGTGGGTGTATTTCAATTTTAGTCATAGTGTGATTTATTTTTATGCAAGGGTGAGTGTGTTTCATCTTTTCAAGTGTGAGTATGATTTACTTTTCTACAAGTGTGAATTAGTTTTAATATTTACTTTATGCAATTTACTTTTATGTTGTGTAATTTTCTTTGTTGCAACCGATATTAGATGGCCAATGTTAGCGAGGAAACAGTAGCTTGCAGATATTTTGCATGATAACCTTGAAATAACAAGATGTTACCCCAAGTTGATAATTTATGTTGTGAATCAATTGTTTTTATAAGTCATTAATTTTCCCAACACCACCTCCAATACCTATTGTGTGGCCGCAACTACTTCCCCTAATTTTTTTTACCTTGAAATAAAAAAGTAAGGCCCCCCATACCAATTTTTGGATTTCCAAGTGTCATTTAGATTGATATGAAAATGATGAATAATCTAAACAAATATCAATTGCTTGAATGTTGTCAGTACCTTCATGATAATATTCATTGATGCTAATTTTGTCCTTGAATAAGTAATTTGGATTGTTTTGACTTAGCGATTTTCCTCTTCTCTGATAACTTGCTTCAACACGAACGATGATATAGATTTTATAGTTGATTAACTGTTATAGGTGTCACTTTTGAGGTCCTTTGTGTTACTACTAAGTCTCTTATGTGTAATTCCCAATCATCATCTTCCAATCCTGAGTTTTTCCTTTCCTTTCCAAGCATAAAAATTGTATGGAAAATAAGTCTTGTTCTTGCAACCCTTCCCTAATAACTCCTAGAAGATAATGGTGCCCCCTCCTAAGATTTTTTAAGTATTTTTCTTGAACCTTGGTTTTCTCCCTAAGCTAGTGGATCTTAGTTTGGAATCTTGGAACATTGATGTTTCTAAGGCAAAAGGATAAATTAGAAAAAGTATGGGCATGTAAGAAACATGAGTTTGAGAGAAGTCATTTTCAAAATTTGACTAACGAAAAAAGTGGTTGCATAAAATAAGTGAGTTTTGTGTCTATGTTGCGCAAATAAATTAAAATTGTCACCGACGTTGCACAAGAAAGGAACTTTTTTATCAATGTTGCATTGTAAAAGTGGAAGACTCGTCCACAAGATGTGCAGTTAGTCTTGAGAATCCTCCCAATGCTCCCCAATAAAAAGAGGATAAATCGTCGACATGTCGTGTATGAAGGTATATTCTTTCCAACACTGCATCGAGAAAGAAGGTAAGAATCCCACCAACACTTCGTGGGAAAAGTAAGAATTCTCACTGACATTGTGCATAGAAAATGACATTCTCACTAAGGCTATGCACAAAAAGTGAATATACTGCTTGACAAGAAAACTTGTTCAAACATCAGCGACAGATTAACAAAAGTAGTGTTGAAACTTTGATTGATGATTGAGAAGGTTTCTGATAGCACTCACCGATGACATGCCAAGGCTAGGGAAGAAATTCAATATAAAAGAAGATACTATGCTCCATTTCGTGTATTGCATCCACGAAGAGGAAGGAGGAGAAGAAGGAGGGATCCCCATTCAAATTTTAGGAATTTTGAGTATCTAGCATTGAGAACAAGGGTTGATAAATGGAATATGATGGAATAGGTGTTTTGGACTACTTTGATTCTTGATATTAGCTTGGAATTGTTTCAAATACTTCGTAGATGGTTTATGACTCGCTTCACTGATTTTGAAGGCCTCTTTCTAAGCACTTATTTCAACTTTGAATTTGGTTGACCATGTAGTTTTATGCATAGTGGAATTAGTTTTCACATGATTTGAACATCCCTCTATGCCTTTCATGTTCCCCTTTGCTTTGGGTCTGATTTCCATTGTTTAAATTTGAATTTCTACCATCTTTGTGTTTTGTCAATTTCGTGCAAGTACAAAAAGACTTTTACGAGGAAATAATGGTTGTATCATGCATACATATTCACAGTATTTCCAATGCATTAATCAATTTGTGGTTCCAAAAAAATAATGAGGGAATTATCAATTTTTTTGTCGTGGGACATAGTTTCAGCATAGTAATCTAAGGAGGCCTAGTTTTTGGCTAAATAAAGATTATGGTTGCAAAATATTTCGAGGGCTCACTTGGTATAAATGGTTGTAATTTCATGAGACTCATATAAGGAATGAAGTTATCACTTATCAAGAGGAGGGGGAGCAAAAAAGTGGCCAAGTGATGTAATTCCTCTTGGAAGATTAATTAGCTTATATAAGAAAGGATGCCACCCTAATCAGGTGAGAGACTGTAATCGTGATCTCACTACACTTATAAATCAGTTGGAATTACCTTATATGGTCAAATCGAATGATCCTTGTCCCATTAGATCTTTTTTTATTAATTAACCGCTTAATCATGCAATAACCTTGTTTAGCCCTAAATGAGCCTAAACCCCCTCCAAGTGGAAGATTCCATTATGACATGATGGGTTTGCAGGTGGCTAATTATGCTTGTCATAACTCCTATTGGGTGTAGAATAAGTGGAATAGGTGTTCATCGACCCACACTATGAAATGGGAAGAGATTTCCCCCCATCCCATGGGGTGTGGATGAAGAAAACTCATCTCTTTCAAGGCATGAAACCATATTTCGAATTTGATGAAAGGGATGGATGTATAAGACATAAAATTAACCATTTTGACTGAGTTTGAGTGAGACGGCCTTAGCAATGAAAGGAGGACTAAGGTAAAGCTTGATTTCATGTCCATTCCAAGCATAACTTTTGGAGTTTTTAATGGACTTGTGATGGGTTTTTTTGCACGATATCCATTCGTGGTATTATTTACAGGTATTAATGCATATTCAAGGATAAAGATTAGACATACTAGCTCATCCCTACCATTTCCTCTCCTTTCTTATTTTGGCATTTTCCACTTTTGAAAAATTGTCATTTCTTCCCTTATTCTATTTCAAAAAAAAAAATTAAAAATCAAGGGGAGGTTATGGAAAAAAAACTTTCCAGATTTTACACACACTTATTCTCTATTATTTTACATATTTACGCTCTTGTAGCCATCCCCATCATTTTATTTTAAGAAAACCGCCTTTGAGACCTTCCCAAAATAGCAATTTTTCCATTTTCTGAAGTTTTATCCATCATATTTGGACCAAAATGTTTATGTTGAGTCTTGGGATGTGTAAAAGATTATGGAAAAATTGTCATCCCAAGCTCAGCATTTTTTTTCTATTTTGTAATTTTTTCCATTTATAGTAATAGATTATTTTTGGAAAATCATATTTTGAGTTCTTCAGAAATTTTTGTAGGATAATTATATTATTAGACATTTATCAATATCTTTAAACTGTTGGATTCATCAATTGAGTTCCTTAATTGTCAATTTTGAATAATCTTGCTAAATTAAGCCAACTCAAGATAATTGCTAATTGGGTCATAAAATTTAAAATTAAGGTTTTGGGATCACATAGATGCATAAGGAATAACTTATATTAGTAAATCCATGATCAATCAATTTTAAAATGCATTCTCCTATTTTTTAGGGATTTCATTAATTTTTCACTAAATAATTCCTAGAAAATAGTATTAAGCTCATAAATCATTTTTGGAGCCAAATATATGCTCTTAAATTTTAATAAGGTCATGAAACTCAATTTTATAATTTATGGACCCCTCATTAATTTTCTATAATTTTCTAAAGTTTAATTGAAAAAATGGATATTTTACACTAGTTTTCAGAAGAAGAAAAAAATTATTATAGAAAATAAACAGAGTAGAGATAAAAGGTAAAATTTACAGATCTAATTCTAATAAAGATCAAAAACCTTAGAAAAAAATTACAAGCCCCAAAATGGATTTTAAAGCCTCATTATGACAATTAAGGAATTTAGTAAAATTAGTAAGTGCAAGAAAGTTGAGGGAAAATTCAAAGGGAAACCAAGGTCGGAATAATGGTTAATATTGAATTCCAATCTAGTTCTGATCATAATGATTTTTAATTGAAATGATCACATACAAAATATCCCAATGAGCGTAAAAATATAATATGTAACATTTGGTAAGTTGGTTTAAATGTCACATTTTGCAGCACTTAGAATTTTTTTTGCAATTTAGCTAGTTTTTCAATTTTGTATTGTTAAATTGATTTATTAAAATTTCCCTTTGTGATCAATGTGTAAGTTTTCATACCCTATATGCGGGTGACACACAAGACCCCCACAGGGGCAATTTGGCACTCAGAACACATGGCTATGGCGTGGGAAACATCGCTGATGGCGGCATGGTTGAATTAAATGTTGAGGGTGGTGAACTGCTTGCCAACCCCACAAGCAATTGGAATGTCCTGTCCATTCTAGGCCGTAACCCAGAAGAATTAATTCCTACGCGTGTTAGTGCAGAGCTCCATGAAGACGACATTTCTAACCATGAGGTCTACTAACCTCCATTCTTTGGGCGTTCTTGTCTTCCTGCTTCTGCTCCGCGTTCATTCCTCTGTGCGCCTACCAGCAGAGTTGAAGGAGAAAATGCCTAGGCAGCGCAACACTCCATGTAGAGGCAATACAGGTCATGGAGGAGGTCATCACAAGACAAACCTCGGAGACACAGAAGGTTATATAATGCAGGTATCCATGCTTGTTAGATGTATGATAGATGAGTTGGAATCCATGGCAGTCTCTGATCATTTAGCCTCCAGAAGAAGTGGTGGTAGAATAAACCACTATTGGATGATGAAAAACATGTTGGGGTTGTTTATGGAGGACATGACTGCCAAATGGAATGGTTCCTGGGATTTGGCGCAGGGCATGCACACCAGCCTCAACCAGACTGGTGTGAATCTCAGCACCATGGAAACAAATTTTAACTAGCGGCACTATTCGATGTTTCCCAGCACAGGAAACGAGGAAGGTGATGGAGACAAGGACCAATGTAGAAAGGGAGGTGAGACCTCTATGGCTACAGGAAATTCCACTAGTCTATTGTAGCAACATAGGGAGAATATGAGAATCACTACACTTGTAAAGCATGGTCGTGAGGCTCCAACTGATGTCATTGTTGCTCAACCGATACAGGAGATGCAAACTATAGTCCGGCGAAATCAAGTGGATGATTATGGACCCTGCCCAATCCTGGAGGAGACGTCAAACTTCTTTGTGAGAGACGTGACACCCTAGATTATCCATTATCATCCCTGGTTCCCTCTGTGACTCACAATTTTTCTGGCTCTCCTTGTTTTTAAAATGTGTAATTTTCATGTTTGTCCACAATTGTTTTATAATTTGGAATATGTCAATCAAAGTGTATAGCTATGGAAAGAGCACACTCTCCTTTTTTTCAGAAAACTCCAGCTCTAGTTTTTTTACAGAATGGGCCGATGGCCTCTTAGATTAAGTCCCCCATAGCAAGTTTTTTATGCTCTGTACACTTCCTTTCTATTATTATGAATATGAATCTCTACTACTTCTTACAAAAAAATGTGTAAGCTCTCATATATTGAATTATGATCACAAGTGCTCGCGATGCACACCAAGAAAGCCAAAGTTGAATTGACCAAGATCAATGTTTGAAATTAAGCACGGTAACCATCAACAAGTGGAGATCATGTTCAATCAGTGATGTCAAGCCATCAAGTTATGAAGATCCTAATGGATAAGCTCTCTATTGTAAGAAGTCAACGAATTCAACATGTCACATGAAGACAAATCCACAAAGTGACAAAAGTAATTAAAGGACAAATTAGTGGAATACCAAAGGTCACCCAAGGGTGAATTAAACCAATTTTTGTAATAAATTTATTCAAACAATTCCAAAAGTATCAAGGAAATTTGGAAGGCCAAGGGTCACCTAGCCTTGGCCTATATATTGAAATCTCCTTTTATGAGAAAAGGGGATTTTTGTATATCAATTTTTCATGTACTATCGTTAAACTATGAATGAGGAGAAGTCACGGACTAGCTTTTGCAAAAGGATATTTATGTTATGTAGATGAATGTCTTGAACTATTTCATGCTCTTTCACATGCGGATAGGAGTAAGATTGTTTTAATTTTATGTATGCGCTCTTCTTATAGCTTTATATTTCTTATTTCATATATTATTTATATTCTTTTGCTTTCTACAAGTTGTGAGTGTAGAATGCTTTGAATACTAAGATCATTCTAAGGTTTATATGTCATTTTATTGTTGTTATTCATGCCTGAAATACAACTAATTCATTTTGGAATATCTTACAATGTCATTTCACTACGCTTTACTTTAGATCTTGCTCCTAGCCAAGATAGGTTAGGTTAGCTACAAGACTGCATTGTAAAGTAGCTCATATTGCAGTTCATTCTTTAAATAAAACCATAAACGGTTGACTGGGCCACAACCAGTAAAAAAGGTAACTCCTTATCCACTTACAAAATGTTTAGATGAGCTAAAAGATACTTTATTTCTCGACAATTAAAATAGTGATGACGAAGTTATACAACATGTCTATACCCTAAACCAAGCCATGAAATTCAACAACACCATCAAAGAAGACCAAATTCATAATTTTCTAGTTAACTCGGATCTTTCTTGATATTCAAGATCGTATTCTCTCTATTTAGATCATATTATAAGTACACATGGATAACTTATCATCACTATATATCCCCACATCATCCATAAACTCGATTTAAAATTCTTTAAGCACCTCCTTTGAAACCAATCTAGGAAAATTTATTAATATCAATTCTAGACTTGACAAATTTCAACAAGAACAATTGGTTAAGGTGCAACAAGAACACTCTTCTATGTTTGCATGGGAGTAAAGTGACATGAAGTTATTCATCTTGACATTTGCATCCATCATATATATATTCAAGAAAATTCTCGACCTATCGAAAAACCCCAATGACGCATGAATCCCACTCTTAAGGAAATTGTAAAAGAAGAGTTGCAAAATTTGCTTAATATTAAATTCATCTACCCCATTTCAGACAGCCAGTGGGTTTCACCCCTAGTCATAGTACCCAAAAAGAATGGTAATTGGAATATTTGTATTGGTTTTATAGAACTAAACAAACCCACTCTAAAGAACTATTTCCCTCTTCCATTTGTTGATCAAGTCTCAGACACCCTAGCTGGGAAGAAAGAAAAAAATTCTTTTCTAAAAGGTTTTAGTGGATACAACCATATTCAAATTGTACCAGAAGAGAAAGAAAATCCACCTTCACATGTCTATGGGATACGTTTTCTTATAAACTATTACCTTTTGGATTATGCAACACACCAGCTACATTTCAACGAGCAGTATTGGGCATTTATGTAACTTAATTTACTTTTGTGTTGATATTTGTAACATGGACGATCTCATTGTTTATGGTGACTCTTTTGAAGAAGCATTAGAGAATCCTAACAAAGTATTGATTATATGCCAAGACATTAACCTCATGTTAAGTAATGAAAAATGTTTTATATTGCTAACATAAGGGATTGTCCTTGGTTACAGTATCTCTTATGTAGGAATTAGAATCGACCCCACAAAGAATGAAGTCCTTCTAAAGCTTCCAGTACCAAAGACTCGAAAAGAGGTAAGAAGTTGTCTTTGGAATGCATGTTATTATAGACGATTTATAGAAAGTTTTACAAGAATAGTTGCATCCATGTTTAAATTGCTTGATAAAGATGTTAATTTCTTATGGGATTTTAATTGGCAAAGTGATTTTGAAACATTGAAAAAAGTAATCCACAACACTAACCTTAAGGTCACAAAATTGGTCTCTCCCTTTTCACATATCAACAAATTCCTTTGGCATCTCTCTAGGAACAGTGTTAAGACAAAAATAAAATAAAATCACATATGCCATTTATTTCGTCAGTAAAAATCTAACTCTTGTTGAGCTTAATTACACAATCAATGAAAAAGAATTCTTGGCAGTTGAAAATGCCATAAACAAATTTAGGAACTGCGTCACTAGCTATGAGGTTTGTATCCACACTGATCAGTCTGTTATCAGGTATGTCATAAATAAACCTATTATGAATGGTATGATTACCATATGGATCTTGTTATTACAAGAATTCAATATCACTATTTTAGATAGACTTGGGCGAGAAAATTTTGTAGCAAATTTTATTTTTAGGATTCATAACGAAGGTGAAATAATTCATGTAGATTATGATTTTCCTTATGAACATTTATTTGCATTATCTACTAAATATCCTTGGTTTGTTGAGATTTCTAACTACTTGGATATAGGAAAGTTACCATGACATATTTGATCCAAGGAAAAGTAGAAGACCATCAGGTTGAGCACTACATATGTATGGATTGGAGGAGATATTTTATGTACAGGACCATACCTAATCATCCGACGATGTGTATGAGAATATGTGATGCTCGACACTTTGAAGGCGTGACATGATGAGCCTTGTGGATGCCACTTTGCTGACAAAAGGATCACCTATAAAGTCCTAAATTTGGAGTATTATTCGCCCACTCTCTTCAAATATGCCAAGAAGTATGTAAGAAGTTGTGATAGATGCTAGTGAATGGGTCGACCATCACACTCAAATAAGATTCCTTTTTAACCTTAGGTACTTATACAGCATTTCAAGAAATGGGCCCTAGACTTTGTATATTATCACTCCAATGTCAAGGAACAAGAGATATATCTTGGTATATATAGATTATGTGACTAAATAGGTAGAAGATAAAACCTTCCTCGGAGCAACTAAACAATTAGTAGCATGCTTTTTATTTGAATATATTTTTACCCAACTTGATGTCCCTAGAGAAATTGTTACATATCAAGGTACACATTTCACACTTGTTCATGACATCACATAATAGTACCAAATGAAGGACCGGACATCTTCTCCTTACCATCCACATGCCAATGGGTAGGTGGAATCCACCAACAAAGTTTTGGAAGCTATATTGACTAAAACAGTGTAGCTCCATCACCTAGATTGGGAAGATAGACTTCCAGAGACATTATGGGAATATATGACCACTTGGAGAAATGAAAATGGGTTCACACCTTATAAGTTAGTGTATGGTAAGCAAGTCCTCCTCCCTATTGAATTTCAAGTCAAAATTTCAAAATTGCAGTACAATTTGGGATGAACATATCTCATGCTCATAAACAAAGGATAGTACAAGTTAATGAGTTGGATGAGATGCACTGGAATGCCATTCAACATACTACCCTCATCCAGCAATAGAGATTGAAGTGGCATGAAAATTTTCTTATGAAGAAGAGATTTAAACCTAGTGACTGGGTTCTCCTTTTTAACTCCAGGTTCAAAAACTTCAAAGGTAAGCTCACCACCCACTAGTTAGGACAATATGAGGTAGAAAATATCTTTGACAATGGTTCTATGAAGATTAAAACCATCGATGAGGAAGAAGTCTCTTTCTTAGTTAATCGATAAAGATTGAGGTTATATCATAAACCCATGGATAAGGAGGAGTTTTTTCATCATGTATTGCAATAGTATGAGATGGAGACCATATGTAAGGGGTGTCTTCCTCCTACTTCCACTCCAAAGTGATTTCTTTCCTTTCCTAAATAAAAGAAAAACAAAAAAAATCTATATTATTAAAAAAAGAGTAAAGATAAAAATAAGTTTAGTTGTGAAAACCAATCCTCTGGCACATTTGAACATAAATTATGCTTGAAAATTAGGGATCTGGCAGGCATAATTTAAAATAAGCAACATTTTCACCTTTTCTCAATAATTGCAAGACCTCCCAATTTATGTAACTTGTTCGTCATCTCATTTTTTTCACCAGACAAAGTTTATTTTTATGATCCTATATGTCCACGATACAAGTCCCGAGATCAGGCCCGGTAAATTGGATTCCTTTTGGAAACCTAAGATCAAGTTATGGTTGTTAGATTACATGCTCTTACATTTTTCATCTTTTATTCTGAAATTTTCAGTAATAAATTTCCATTTTCAACATGAGGAATTTATTTTTAGTTTGCAGATTTCATGTTTCCATTTCAACCCTCATAATAAAACAAGTTCAAAAATGTTCAAAGCATTCATATATAAGCCCTCGTCATGAATACTTGGTGCAATCACAGTTAACATCAACAACATAAGTCTCCCATGTTCATCAACATCTACAGAGAATTTCAATGCTCCAACCTTCAAGTTTGCGTCTTGCAGATGCTCACACCTTCATATCGATTTAGAAGTTGCTTCAACATTCATTGTTTTTATCACTCTCACAATTGTATACATTTCAGTAGAGGACAAATAATCTTGTAGCCATTATTTTTCAATAGTTACCGGATTCTCATAGTGGATATTGGATGGCCAGTAACATGCCATTTGATGGCCGAAAAGGGAAGGGGAAGCACTCAGTCAATCAAGAGGAGGAGTGGATCCTTGACCCTAGGAAATCTATAGGTAGGGACAGTCTGTACGAGAAGACATTGGCCTTATTTTGGGTCATGAAAAACCTCGTCATACGGGAAACATGGGACAAGGAAGCAATGGATGAATCAGTTGGTTGAATGGACCAATGGAGAGCATAAGTCACTATTGATATCAACCAGTTGAATATTAAGGTGGACATGCTCCTGAAGAGGCTTGGGGTGTTGGTTCCTCTAGCTTCGCCTAGGGGGGGAATTATGAAATATGTGGAGGAAGGACCTCACCAGGGCGGAATTCTGGATCTGCCTTATGTCTTGCTATGAATTGGTTAAGTAAAATGATGTCAAGGTATGGCATTGCCATGCATGCATTTTCAGATTGGTTGTAAACCTGTTGTTAGTAGTTTGTAAGCACCACCCTACAGTAAGTTCAGGAGGTTTTGTTAAAATCGGTTAGATAGGCGGTCTTGTATGGTTTTTTTAAGAAACTTTATGCATCTCAGTCCTATGGAGAATGCTATTGTAAGGGTTTTTAGGGTCACTTTTTGGTCAAGTGTCTGTGGGAAGGGCTAGGTAGAGGCTGAGGCACCGACCCAGTCTGATGGATCTGGATTGTAATTCTCTTTTCTGCTCATAATATACTGAACGGCTTCTTACTTACAAAAAAAACCATATAAGAATAATCAATCTATAACTAGAAATTCATCTTTTAATCATTGAAAACTAACAAGACTTGAGATAGCCTTTTAATCTTTGAAAGTTGTACACTTAATAGCCATGTTTTCAACTATTTTCTTTTGTCATACAATGCCCATCAAAACAAAACACATGCTTCACAAATAAAAAATTTCATTGAGGGAATAAAAATTATGGTATGCAATAATGAAAATCATTTTCCCGTACTCAATTTAAATAAAATGGCATCTCTGAAACTTTCCCGTACTCAATTTAAATAAAATGGCATGTCATTTCAGAGGAAGTTTCATTTTGTGGATTTAATGGTATAAAAAATGGGTTGGAATTTCAAAAATATTTTGTGAGGGAGATTTGTTTTATTGATTTAATGGTATAAAATTTGAATGGAATTTCAAAAACATTTTTTATATGATTTTAACAAAAGTATTTTACCAATCATAATTCAACATCTTTTCCTGACAACCACGCGTAGATTTCTCATTTCATGGCATGGTTAACCAAACAGTTGTGCAATTAGATTTGTCAAAGTTTTAATTTCATGCCCAAACTTTTAATGTGTTTTTTTAAGTTTAGTCATCGACTTTAATAATAGATTTTTTTTGCCCAAAGCATAGGTTTCTCATTTCATGGCATGGTTAACCAAACAGTTTTGCAATTAGATTTCTCCCAACAAAGGTTTAATGGTTTAATTTCATGCCCAAACTTTTAATGCATTCTTTTTAGTAAACAAGAACATGGGATCACATTAAACTTCTTTATCATTTGAACTAAAAAACGATAACATTAAATTTCTTTATCATTTGAACTAAAAAGATGAGACATTTTAGTTAAATAATAGGTCGAGAGAAATTAATAATTATTATTCATAGAAAATGATAATAATGATATTTTATTGTACTTATTTATTTTAATAAGTTAAAATCATTGATTACACTTCTTTTATTTTTATGTTTTTTGAAATAACCAAGTTAAAATCTATGGATATGCAGGTTTGGTCATTTTGTCTGGGGCACAAAAATATAGTGACTCATACGTTGTCCCTTGCTCCCTCCATTACACTGGTGCGACACCTTAGCCATGGGTGAATGAGCGCAAACTCCCATCCATTTTTATTTTATTTGTTATCAGACCTGACCTCTCTATATTTGTTGGGAGTGGGATAAGCAAGCCTTTGCATATTGCAGGACTGGCTATAACTATTGATTCCCACCTACAACCTTGCTTGGAGATCGTCTCCAGGCCTTCCTATTAATAACCACTTGGACCAACTCATGTAATAGAGGTATTTCCTACCCCAATATTGGCACACGCACTAAAAAAGCATACAAGTGCTCATTGGCATTGTGACTCCATTCCCACTAGCTATCTAAATTCAATTGTTTTCTTAGAATTTCTGCTAGAATTGGGAACCAAGATGAAACTACAGTCGATGGAGATAATAGCATTGGCCCAACGATAGATTTGCAGTTACTATGCATGGGTGTTGGCACTTCAATTGATAGAAATTAAGGTGGTATGCCTGGTTGGGTGCTACACGTCTTATCGCCCGCATCTACTGCTTTGTCTCAAAAGGATTGTTACACTGATGCAATTTTATTTCTATATGCAAAAAAAATAAAAATATATATTTTTAAGCTACCATAGTTAATTATTATAAAATTTTGAAATTAATTTATATTAATGTTACAAATTCAAAACTCTACTAATACTAAACTTATTTATTTTAATTGTTATAAACTTTTACTTAATTAAAGTTAATGATGATGATGATGGTTAACGTCCCTTGAGAAATGGAGCGTGGAGCAAAACGGCTCCTCATCCGCGGCTAGGGTTTCCCTAGCCACCGCCTTGCTTCTCAGAGTCGTGGATATGTTGCTCTTCGTAGAGCCGTGTTTGTAGGATTGTTGGATGTTGCTCATCGTGCCTCAGCGTGGTTTCTAGTGGTTTCAACGTGGAGTCCTCTCAGGAAATGGGCTCTCATGCCCAGCTCGCCACCTTCAAGGCCCTTGTTCAAGCTGTCGCTCCTCAGGCAGCTTCTCATTCTTCATCCAAGTTTGTGAAAAAGATGGACAAGGTCCCCTCTTTGGAGCTCTCTCCTTCGGATCCATGCCAGAAAGCTTTCATCCTCTCTGAGCAAGCTCTCATTGGTAAGTTCACAGGGTTATGGCCTAGCCCTAAGGCGGTGGAGATTTGGATCTCAGAACATTGGAACCCTCTTCTGCAAGGACAGGTCTCTCTCTTTGCAGTTGGATGAGGGTTTTTTGTATTCATGTTCTCAAATAAAGAAGAAAGAGACCTTGTCTTCCGTTCGGGTCCTTTCTTCATGGGCTCTAGAGGTCTGTTCTTAGCCCCATGGTCTCTGGGGTTTAACCCAGAAGCAGAGATCACTGCCGCTCCAGTCTGGGTAAGACTTCCTAACCTCCCTCTTCATCTTTGGGAGAAAAGCACTCTGATTGACATTGGTAATAAGTTAGGTAGCTATCTAGATACTACAGAACCAAAAGGGGGTCAGTACAGATGTGCCCGTATCTGCGTAGAGTTGAATCTAGAGAAAGGACTCCCGGAGGCCCTAAAGCTCACTTTAGGAGAATGGAGCCACATTTAAGAACTGGATTATGAGCAGATCCCTTTCAAATGCAACTTCTGTCATGTTTACGGTCACTTTGCTAAAAGCTGCCCTAAGCTTGCAGAACCACAGAAACCAACAAATCTCCCAGCTTCCAAAGATGAATATTTCAAGACGGTCTCTAATCGACGTCGTCCTCCCCAGTGAAAGGAGCCTCAAGCGTCTCAGCACAAGGTTTCTCCTCAAGATCCCTCTCCTCTTGTAGATACTTCATGGCCGGAAAACATAAATAGTTTTGAAGTTCTCCAGGAAGATGAAGCACAAGAACCTGAAGTTGCAGTTGTCACGGAGCAGGGCATCCCTGGTCCCTCTAGCTCCACAGAGGCATCTAATCAAAAACCTGCTTCTCCAGGTTCTAGGAAAGACCTCAACGCTTTGGTTCACGTGGCCTCAGTCCAGGCAGGGCTGGCTTCCTTGGCCCCTTCGTCTGAGGGAACCTCTGAATCCGGAGACTTTTCAGCTCATTCTCCCCCCCCTCACCAGAGGGCGAAATACAAATAAAGAACGTAGAGAAAAGGAAGCAGCCTCAAATATCAGCTTGGGCTCTCAGAAGAAATTGGATCATTTCATTTAGGGGCTTTCCTCTCTGCCTATTTAATGTTTTGTTTTTGTATTATTCTCTGCTCACAATTCATGAGAGTCTATTCTTGCAAGCATTCTTTTTCTCAAAATAGCTTCAGAAGAATTTGGGATTCTCTTCTCAAAGCACTTGTAAGAAGGCTAACTATTCTTTTATAGGGCATCAGCCTTCTTTTTTTGGATTCCTCTTTGTACGTCGGGCTGGGCTACAGCCACTTTTAATCAATCAAAATTTTTAAGTTTCTGTGAAAAAAAAAACGTCCCTTGAGACCAAATTGGTCTATCGGACCTAAAGAAAACAAATTATTTAGTTTGTTTTAAAATTGTATTTCTATGCTCAAAGAGCTTGGAGAGAAGCGTCCCGAGCTCACTATAATTTTGACAGGTTAAAAGGCTAGGAAGGTCTGGATTGCAACAAAGATTATGAAACTGAGATCTAATGTGGGCGTATGCAAGGGCACTCTAAGAGGAAGTGATTTTCATCCTCAATGTTCATATTCTCACAGAGGTGGCAGATCCTTTCCACCCATGGTATTTTAGGAACTGCCCAACGACCTGTTTCACTATGCAGCTCATGAGAGTTCGTTCTAATCTTGGCTATATTAATTTTTTTCTTTGAACTAGACAAAATAGAGATTTAATTTTGATCTTCTAGAGTAGGTTTGATTATCTCCTTATAATATTTTAACTTTCTTTTAGCCTCTAAATATTTTTCACATCACATTTTCTCTTAAACTTAGAAGTAACAATATTTTTAATGTTATTAATATTTTGCAATACAACATTTTCGTCGATCTCCCAAAGGTTTAACTAGGCCCTGGTATCTTTATACCAACCTCACTTGAGCCTTAGGTGGTTTTGGCTGGAATTTAAAGCTAGCTTAGGAAGTGTTGGCTGCTATGGGCAGACACGGGTTTACTCTAATCAACCAACAACACCCCTAAATCACTGGCCCTTTTGGCGACAGACCACAAAGCGGCCTGAAGTCTCACCCGAAGTGACTCTAATGGGTTGGCCAAGGACTCAAGCGTCTTGGACCGGGTTATGTGGCAATCCCACTGGTGGCTCGCAGCTTTCCTAGCTGCGGTCTCTCCTCTGCGCGTCGCGCGATTTCCTCGCCTCACAGCCTTTCTAGCCGCACGATATTCCTCTATACTGCCACGCGATCCTTTCCTACGGCGCGCACTTTCTCTGGCCCGCGATATCCCCAACCTTATCGCATCACCGCGCACGGTGCGACACGCAGATCCTGCCCAACGCTAAGTCCTTCACCTGCGGTATCGCACACCGCAGCTCCTCTGCCGGTGCGATATCACCTCTCTGTGATATCCTACCTCCGCGGTTTAGCGCACTTAGTGTTGCTCGTGTCGACGTGCAAGACTTAACATACAAGGCTATTCGATACTGCAATAGAGACTGTTTTACGCAAAGCATAGATGACCCATAAACAGCGTGCCAAAGACGTTAACCTATATTTACCCTTCTCTATTGCTGTGAACTGATTAACACATTCATTCATTAAACTGTAAACAAAGTCCATAAACTGACTGAGAAATGCATAAACAAACATAACACATAAACCAATCGCATAACACTGATTTTAACGTGGTTCACCTCCAGGATGGAAGTTACGTGCACAGAACTGTGTTTTTATTATAGCTCAGGGGAAGGTAAAACACAGTTCTGTTGCACCGCATATGCAGCTTAAGATCTTCTCTCTTAGACCTCTTTCTTCTTCTATATTGCTCTCCTACAATATACTCTTCCCTCTCTGTTGATCCCTGCGGATCTTTACATACATATTCTATAAGCCAGCTGCTGGTTATCGTAAGATGCTACCGCTAATAACAGAACCAGAGCTAGGATTTTACAACAGTCTAATGGTTTGCAAAACACTACCAACTAACAAAATGACTAGCTAGCTCTTCAACCCGCTAACCAATCGACCAACCAACGAACCCTTTTACAATACAAAATATATTCTTATATAGGCAGCCCGAAGGTCATGCCATTACAACACTGTGGGCCTATCCCAACAGTAACCAAAACCTAACTAGTGACAGTCGACCATATCTGTACTTGAGGTAGCCGCTTTCCGTCACACCACAACTCTCTGCAGTCTTCCATGCTTCCCGGCACTGATCATGGGTACTATGCACCGCTTCGCTTTTCTATCCTTCGCCTTCAATGCTTCAGCCTCGTTGCTCCTTCTCCTTTATGAGGGTCGCTGAGCCCTCCTGTCTTCCGCCACTACCTTCAATGCAGTGGTTGAGCTCTCTCTTCTCGGCCGCTCAGGTACCGTTGCCTTCTTGACTTTTCTATCTTAAAAGTCATGGTTTCCGGCCCTGCTCTCCAGCTAGAAACGTGCTACGGCGTTGTAGCTCTGTCTTAACTTCTTTCTGCCAAAACTTATCTTTCCGCCAAAACTAGCAGCTTCTTCTGTAGCTGCGGGACCCTACTCCAACAGTCCCCTAACACTTACTTGTGGCTCGTCCTCGAGCCACCTACAGCAGGCTTCTCCTGCTGTAGCTTTGCCTTGGCTTCCTGCGAAGCCCTCTGCAACCTGTCGCGAAGTCCGGTGACTTCCTTCTGCATCACTTCGACACTCTCTTGTGCCGAGTCAAGCAAAGCTTGACTAATACTGGCGTCTTCTGTGGCGTCAGTTTTCTCCCTGGTAGTGGTTCCTCTGTTGAAGATTGCGTCTGGGTGTCTGCGTTATCTTTGTCCTTGTCCTGGTGTTCTGTCTCTGCGCTGTTTGACGATAGTGGTGCGGTATCTTCGTATTCTTGCTTCCATTGGTCGTCGAAGTCTCTTATGACTCCTTCGACGTCCCGGGTTGTCATCCTAAACGAGCCAGTAGCCCAATCATCCCGCTTAGTCTTTTTCGCCCGCAGATAGATTAAATGGCTATCTGCCATAAAATTAAGCCGACTATCATACATGTCCACAATCTCTGTGCTGAGCCGTGGTGTCTCTTGAATGACCTTCATCAATAGCTTATAGTAGTCATGGAATACCATCGCATTGATTGCTTTCTTGGCTGGGCGGTTGGTCTCCCATAAGCTGGCATAGCGCACTCCTTTGGGTGCGCCACCTGCTATATGTGGAAACTGGGTATGGGGTGGCTCCGTCCACCCGACAAATGCACAAAGTATGAGCAACCACGAAAAATGGAAAGGGTGGTTGGCTTCATCCTGAGCTGCCAAGCAATCTGCTTGCAGCATATTTAATAAGAATAGAGACCAATAGAACTGTTCCCCTTCTGTGACCGGTATGGCCAGGTGAATTACGGATCCTGTAACTTCCTTTGGTCGAACCTTGGTTAGCAGTCTGCCCGCGAGCAGACTGGCGGTGAATCTAAGTGTCTCATTTGGTATGCTTGAAATGTCATAACCCCGTCCTCCTCTCTATAGCTGATACTTAGTTACTAGAGCTTGTGGTAACTTGGAGTCCTTGATTTTTCCTGTTGTCTGTATATCAGGGTGTCTACCCGTCTTGGACAGGCCGGTGATACGATGTATCAAATCAATGTTCAGGTCTACCTTATTGCCTAGCCAGAGGTACCCTCTGTGTACACAAGAAAGTAAAATGTGCACCACGGTGTTAACCTCTGCAGCCCGTCCAAAATGAGGTAATCTCAGCAAATTGAGCAGTCCTAACCGCTCAAGAATCTGGACATGCGGTAGGGGAACACATTCATCTCTCCCTGTCCTTATGTTCTTCTCAATCTTCAGATAGTTGTCCGGCTTGAACTGAGGATATGTCTTACCCTCTGTCAGGTTATAATCTACAAATTTAACAACAACAGCATATCCTACTAGATCTCCATTTTCCTTTACTCAAGAATCAATGGGTGGTATGGGAACAGTATACTTAGCGCTCTTAGAAATTCTTGGTGATGGCGCGCCTTCGACTCATGGTATCATGTAGTCTGTTCCGCTGTGAACTTCTTCTTCATGCTCTGAACCAGATTCATCATTGACCTGAGATTGGCTCCTCGTTTGTGGTTGCTATCTGGTCTGTGACGAACTTGGCGGAGCACTCTTTGGTGGCATTGTCATAGCTTCGGCAAGGCCATAACGTTGAAATCTTCTCAAAATGTTTGCTATCGGTTCGTCCTCGGACATAACCCACTCAGTACAAAATGGTGGACGTGCACTGGCTGCAAATTCTGAAAATCACAGCACTCTGTAACCACTTAGCTCTGGACACAGATCTTTTAACAACTTAACTCTATGGCTCTCGGTTTTTCTGCAACTGTAACCGTCTCAATTGAATACGTTCTGCTTTTATGCCCAATACGATAATCCCGGACGCAACGGTCATCCTGACTGGACCCGTCGGTCGTCATTAATGCCTGGACAAGACCACACCCGCCATCTGATCCCTAATAAATGCAGAAATCCGATCGAATTTCCCTCGAAACGTGTGTGCACAGGCGTCGGTCCCGTCGGAGATTTGCCAAATCTGGAAAAATTGATTATACTGCTGCCAAATCTAAGGTAAGATATACGGATCATTACCTCATTAACTACCTGTCAGATGCTGACTTGACTGTCCTTTGTCGGTTGCAAAACTGAGTACGTGGCACTGGGAGACATCGCGCTGCTGCGATGCGACTCCGCATCACCTACATAAAACAATTTATTTATTTATTTTTATTTTATTTTTTGCCGGTGTAGACTTGTTCCCGGTGCGATGCCTCCTTTCAACTACACTGGACATTTGCACCGCTTAGACTGGTTAGGAGGCGGGGTGGCTATCACTATAGGGCTTAAGCCTACTGCCATTAATCCATGTGGGCAAAAGCTCCCCATTCAGCTGGCTGAGCTGAACGGCACCTCCCTCTGTGACTTGCTGTATCTGATATGGCCCCAGCCAATGTGTCTTGAACTTCCCTGGAAACTTAATGAATTTGCTGTCATAGAGGAGCACTAGGTCTCTGATCTTGAAAGTCTTATTCCTAATGTGTCTGTCATGCCAAGCTTTTTTTCATGCCTTCTGCACTTTCTGATGGAATCCGGCGATGAATCTGTCTTCTTCTAAGGCAAGCAACTGTGCTAACCTTTCCTCGACTGTGTCTGTATCAGTCATCTCGGTAATCTGAGCGATTCTTAAACTGGGAAGAATATACTCCATAGGAATAACAGCCTCCTGTCCATACACCAAGCTGAAAGGTGTGTGTCCCATAAGTTTCTTGCATGTGGTCCTGTATGCCCATAATACAGTGTTAACTCTGAGGTCCCAATCATTCCTCTGGCTATTGCAGATCTTAGTAAGAGCATTTTCTAAAATCTTATTAAAGGCCTCCACTGTACCATTAGCCTGTGGATGGTAGGGAGTGCTCTTATGGTGTTGGATCTGGAATTCTTTTGTCAATGCCTCAATAGTGTTGTTCAAGAAATGTGTGCCTTGATCACTCATCAAAATTACTGGGCATCCAAACCTACTGATGATGTTTTCAAAAAGGAACTGTGTAGCTGTAGCAGCATCGCAATTTCTTACTGCTTTGGCCTCTACCCATCTGGTGAGGTACTCTGTGCCAGTGATAATATATCTTGCACCAGTGCGCTTTCCTGGTGGGTTGATATGTCCCACAAAATCTATAGCCCATTTGTCAAATGCGCGCAACGTGACCTACGGTCGCAGCGGCATTTCGTCGGGTCGCGAGGGTTTTCCTACCCTTTGGTAGATATCGCAGCATCTACAAAAGTCCTTGGTGTCTTTATGCAACGTAGGCCACCATAATCCTGCCTCTAGGATTTTCTGCGCAGTCGGCTTTCCTGCGAAATGACCTCCTGCGGTTCCTGAATGTGCCTCTCTGATAATAGCGTCTTTTTCATGCGGCATCACACATCTGCGCAGAACTTCATCCGGGCCTAACTTGTATAGGTGTCCTGCTATGAGGGTGAAGTCTGCTACTTTAACAACCAACTGCTTCTTTTGTTGCTTAGTAAATTTGTCAGGTGCTACTCCCGTAGTGAGAAATTGAATAATATCGGCATAGTACTCATCTGCGATATGGATAGAGAACAACGGCGCATCCGGTAGATTGTCATCTAGGTTACCTGGCTCTTCTCCTGAGTCTATCCGCGACAAATGATCAGATCCTGCATTCAGTCTTCCTGGTTTCACAATGATTTCAAAATCATACTCCTGAAAGAGGGGTAACCATCTACAGATTCTCCCCCCTAACACTGACTTATTGACCAAATACTTTAACGCGGAATGGTCAGTAAACATCTTGAACAGGGCACCCAACAGGTAGTGCCTAAACTTCTGCAGCGCATACACCATAGCTAAGCCTTCCCTTTCAGTTGTGGTGTAGTTCTTTTCTGCTGTCGAGAGCTTTCTGCTGGAATATGCGATAGGGTGGTCGATGTCCCCTTCTCCTGGTTGAGTTAAAACAACCCCTAATGCGATGCCAGACGCATCCACATGTACATGAAATGGCTTAGTCCAGTCGGGAAATACTAGGATGGGTTATGTAACCATCTTCTCTTTAAGCATGTCTAGACTCTGCTGACATTCCTCGTTCCATAGGAATTTTACATCTTTCTTGAGCAATTTCTCCATTGGTGCTGTAATCTTTGCGTAGCCTTTGATGAACTTTCTGTAGTAACCGGTATGACCAAGTATTGTCCTCAGTTGCTTGATTGAATTGGGTGCTGGAAGGTTTACAATGATGGAAATCTTCACGGGATCTACCATCAAGCCTTGTCTGCAAACAATGTGACCCAACAAAATACCAAATGGTGCACAAAATATACATTTCTTCAAGTTCAGAGAAATCTGGTACTGCCTACATTTCTCTAACATCAGTCTTAAGTCTCCTATATGCTTGTCAATTAGTCCAAATACAGTCCAATCATCAAAATATACTTCTAAGAATTTATGAATGTATTCTTTAAATACAGCAACGACTACTCTAGAAAATATAGCTGGTGCATTCTTAAGACCAAAGGGCATTACCGTATACTGGAACGAGCCCCATTCTGTTGCAAAGGTGGTCTTGGACCGATCTTCTGGATGTATTCTGATCTGATGGTAGCCTGAAAACCCATCAGTGAAGGAGTAGACCTCCTGTCCTCCCACATTGTCTAATACTTTATCAATGAACAGTGTCGAAAATGGATCATGAAGTGATGCATCGTTGAGCTTGCGCAGATCGACACAAATCCTGATGTCTCCTTTTGTTTTCTTTTCTTGTACGACCATGGGGCTAACCCATTCGCTTTCTTGTACCGGCTCAATGATGCCTGCTGCTAGCATTTTATCGATTTCGTCCTTTACTTTTTCTTTGTAGCGCGGATTCAATCTATATGGGCGCTGCTTAACTGGTCTAGCATCCTCCTTCAATGGTATCCTCATAACTCCCAGGTCTCCAACTATTCCCTTCATCTCTGTGAACTTGGTGGGAAATAGGTCCTGATAGTCATGTAACAGGTCGACAATCTGTCCAACTGTTTCATCATTCCAATAATCTCCAATAGAGGCAAACTTGGGTTCTGCATCTGTGCCAATATTGATCTTTTTAATCTTGATAGGTTCGGTGATTGCTGGAATCTCTAACTGTGGTCCCCCAACATCGCGAGTCCCTTCTGACTATGGAATGTTGGTGTTGCGAGGATCCTCATCCTCATCCTTATCTTCATTGTCTGGCTTTGTTGTGAAGTTATAGCACTCAAGCGCGTCTTGCAACTGAATGGTCCACTCAGGTTGAGCCTGCACTGAGACGGTACAGTCCTCGAATATCTTGATCTTGATTATGTCTAGGGCCTGAGCAACACTTGGATGTTCTGATTCAAACGTGAAGGTGAGTAGGAAACTGTCTGTCATAAGTGACCATGTGGTCGTCCCCTTGCGCAACTCGATCTCTGTGTACCAGTTCCTTGGAACTATGTCTAATGTGTGAATGAATCTGTGAACCCATTCATCCTCTGGAATGTCCGACCAGTTCTGTTCACATGTCTGAATGTGTGCTCTGGGGTCAGTTTCTCCTGTGTACTTCTGCGGGACATACTCTTTGTCGACCAAAAATCTGATCGCCATCAATCTTTTAATGTCATCCCATGATGCGATATTTTCTTTATGCGCGTACCACCATCTTGCAGGTCTGGCTCGTACTGCAAGGTCCATAGCTGCGATTCTCTGCTCGTAAGGAATTTGTTGCTCAAACTGCTCAAGGAATTCCTGAATATCTGTCAGACCATGATATGATGGGATCTCAGTGATCTCTGCGCCAATCCATCGCAGTGATTTACTCATAAACGCACATCTGCGCACTGAGACTTCGTAAAGTCTGTTCTGCCAGTTCTCTAGACCAATATCAGAATCCGATGCGCATGAGTTGTCGCATTGCCAACTAATGTTCCCTTCTGCGGTTGGATTGATGTAGTCGCTCTGGTTCGTGGTCATCTGGTAGAGACTATCCATGTTATGTGCCTCCTCCTCGGCTCGGATAGGTTCGATATATCTAGGACCTTGGTAAGGATCCAGCGGTGCGATGACCCAGATCTGCGCATCCTCAAAGGTCATTTGTCTTCTCTTTAGGTCGATGACAGCCTTGCTACCAATCACCCAATCGATACTTAATAGTGTTGGATACGGTCGACTGTCACCAATGATTTCTATAACTTCGAAGTCCATAAAAGTACGAACTCCGTCAATGTCAATTGGCACCTGTGGCAGTCGACCTAATGGTGATACTCGATGCTGATTAGCTAATCTCAGGTGGATAGGCGATATGGCTAACTGAGGGCTACCCATCTGTTCCCATGTCTGCTTAGTTAGAATGTTCACCTCTGATCCCAGATCTAAGACGACTTCGTCCATTTCGAACTCTCCAATCTGTGCTGTGAGTTTCATCTCCCTTCCGGTCCTTGTATGTCCTATAATATTATGAACAGCGCGGTGTGCACTGCCCGAGAGAGAAGGTTGCTGACACTTATCTATGATGCGCTGTAGCTCGCCGATAGCTTTTTCATTTCTCAAGAGCTTCAAACAACTGCGCAGGAAGGATTGTATACTTCCTGTCGATTCATCCTCGTCGCATCTTCCCGATGTGGTAGCCTGCGGTATCTGTTCTGGGCTATCGCCACAAGGTGCTTGCTGCGGTACGCCCCTAGACGGCGGTACCTGCGATCCTGTTTGTGTAGGTTCATCGAAGGAAGCCTTGGCTTCATGAAATGTCTCTTTATTCTTCTGTAGGTTGAGTGTTGTTGCTTTACCAGGAGCTCTGCGCACCCACTCCTGACTTATGTTCTTTTCGGTCTCCTGCGATGTCCCACTGGTGGAAGCACTGCTACGAGTCACAATATTGACTCTTGGTTCTGGCTCTGCCTGCTCAGCAACAATAAGCTGGATGTTTTGGTGTACTGCTGGCTTAGTATCTTTGATCTTAGCTATCAAGGTAGGACACTCCTCTATGGTATGATCATAAGATTTACAGTAATTACAAGTAGTAGTGGGGCTCTGACAGTCCCTAGCATAGTGTCCTACAACTCCGCAGTTATAACAAGTGATTGGTCCGCGACCACGGCCAAAACCCTCTCCTCTGCCGAAGCCTTCTCCTCTTGCAAAGCCTCCTCCACGGCCTTGTCCTCTGAATCCTCCTCCACGGCCACCCTAAGTCGGATCAGGCTGTGGTCCTGCTGCTGGACCCTGTGTTTCTGACTGGACTCTGTATACGTCATGTTTTCTATCTAACATGAGATCATAGGCTCAGCAATTCTGTTCATCATGTCCGACAGAGCTGCAGAAGACACAGTATAGGTTCTTAGGTGTCTGTACATACTTCTGAAGCAAAGGGCATTGCTGAGGTGGGTGTCCTTGTGTTTTGCATATTTCACACCATGGCCCTTGTGTCCGTGGTAAGGGGTTAGGAGCCCCTGACGCTAGATATTCTGCAAATACTGGACAGTTGTCTTTGGTATGACCCTGTGCTCTACATCGTAAGCACCATATGTCTTGCATAACCTCTTTTCCTTTCTTAAGTTCGTGTATCTGTAACGTGAGATTGGCCAACTGGTTTTGTAGAGTTGTCATGCCTGCACTGGTTTCTGCTAAAGGTGAAGCTTCTAGCTTCATCGCCATCTCCAACGCGTCATCCTGCGTCTGGAGTTTCTGCTGCATTGATGGCACTCTGATGTGAGGGAGCAGCGCTGCAATAAACCATTCCTTATGCTGCTCCGACGCAAACTCAAAACTTACTTGGTCTATAAGAGCTTTGAATTTCTGGTCAAAGTCCCATACTGATTC
This sequence comes from Pseudotsuga menziesii, assembly GCA_001517045.1. Lineage (NCBI taxonomy): Eukaryota > Viridiplantae > Streptophyta > Pinopsida > Pinales > Pinaceae > Pseudotsuga > Pseudotsuga menziesii. The sequence continues at coordinate 450,601 of LPNX010797765.1, forward strand.
TGATGGTAGCTGTTTAATATCCTTGAGCTCTGTAATGCACTGAGATTCAGACTTGGGTTTCTTGAACTCTTTAATCATGGCGTTCTTGACTTGGGCAAGTGTCTTGGGTACTATGGTATACTTTATGTACCATGTTAAAGCTCGATCTCTGAGTGTAGTGACCAACTATACAAGTTTAAGGTTATCGTCGTTGATTGTTTTAATGGTCCACATAGCTTCACATAGAAACCAATGTTGTTCCGGGTTTTCTGCTCCTGTACCCTTAAAGGTAGGTAGCTTCATATCATCTCCCATTCTATTTCTCTGTGGTGGGTTCTGATTGATTAGATTACTACCACTCAGCGGTGTAGGTGAAGGTGATGTAGCGGCAGTAGGTACTGTCTGTGAGCTACTGGATGGAGTACCTATGGGATTACTCTGAGTCCCAGTCTGTTTCTATGGGGTGTAGGGCTGGTAAGGGATACCCCCCTCTGGTTCTTCTGTGGTACTAGGACTCGGTCGCCTAATATTGTCTGAACTATCTCCAAATACAGGAGAGCCGAAGGTTACTTTATATTTCTTGCCACTACGTGTGCGTCCAATGTCATCAAAATCACTTTCAAACTCTTGTGACATTACTATCTTTACTTATTCATCTGAAACCATGTCCATTACTCCTTTTTCATGTAGCAGCATCTTAATGGACAAGTTTAGAGATTTTAGGTACTTACCACGATATCCTTTGAAGAAGTACCGCTCAGCCTCGCTGAAGCTTTTTCTCTGGTCAATTGCAAATTCTGTAACAAAGCCTCCTAGCACACTCGCAAGCCAGAAGTCTACTGCTCTCGTAATGGGATTGTCGAGGTTCTGCACGGTCTGAATTAGCTCCGGTGTCCAGGCAATGTTTCTTTTCTTCTTGAATGTGTTCCTGTCTGTCAACTTGGATAACCAGTCGAAAAGCTCGTTTCCATAGGTTGCAAAAAATATAGCGTGTATATCTGAAGCGATATGCTTTTCTAACCAGGCCTCTGTGCTCAGTTTAGGGCTCCGATTTTCTTTCTAGGCAAACTCCCTTAGGTTTGAATCCAGCCACTGGTGAAACTCTTCTCTGGTGGGATGCCAACAGAACATTAGCGCTCAGTTTTTCAAAACCGGCAATGGAACCATTTGTTGGCTGCTATGGCAAGACCCGGGTTTACTCTAATCAACCAAAAACACCCCTAGATCACTGGCCCTTTCGGCGACAGACCACAAAGCGGCCTGAAGTCTCACCCGAAGTGACTCTAATGGGTTGGCCAAGGACTCAAGCGTCTTGGAACGGGTTCTGTGGCAATCCCACTGGTGGCTCGCAGCTTTCCTAGCTGCGGCCTCTCCTCTACGCGTCACACGATCTCCTGCTCGCGTCGCGCGATTTCCTCGCCTCACAGCCCTTCTAGCCGCACGATATTCCTCTATACCACCGCGTGATCCTTTCCTGCGGCGCTCACTTTCTCTGGCCCGCGATATCCCCAACCTTATCGCATCACCGCGCACGGTGCGACACGCAGATCCTGCCCAACACTAAGTCCTTCACCTGCGATATCGCGCACCGCAGCTCCTCTGCCGGTGCGATATCACCTCTCTGTGATATCCTACCTCCGCGGTTTAGCGCACTTAGTGTTGCTCGTGTCGACGTGCAAGGCTTAACATACAAGGCTATTCGATACTGCAATAGAGACTGTTTTACGCAAAGCATAGATGACCCATAAACAGCGTGCCAAAGACGTTAACCTATATTTACCCTTCTCTATTGCTGTGAACTGATTAACACATTCATTCATTAAACTGTAAACAAAGTCCATAAACTGACTGAGAAATGCATAAACCAACATAACACATAAACCAATCGCATAACACTGATTTTAATGTGGTTCACCTCCGGGATGGAAGTTACGTCCACAGAATTGTGTTTTTATTATAGCTCAGGGGAAGGTAAAACACAATTCTGCTGCACCGCATATGCAGCTTAAGATCTTCTCTCTTAGACCTCTTTCTTCTTCTATATTGCTCTCCTACAATATACTCTTCCCTCTCTGTTGATCCCTGCGGATCTTTACATACATATTCTATAAGCCAGCTGCTGGTTATCGTAAGATGCTACCGCTAATAACAGAACCAGAGCTAGGCATTTACAACAGTCTAATGGTCTGCAAAACACTACCAACTAACAAAATGACTAGCTAGCTCTTCAACCCGCTAACCAATCGACCAACCAACCAACCCTTTTACAATACAAAATATATTCTTATATAGGAAGCCCGAAGGTCCTGCCATTACAACACTGTGGGCTTGTCCCAACAGTAACCCAAAACCTAACTAGTGACAGTCGCCCATATCTGTACTTGAGGTAGCTGCTTTCCGTCACACCACAGCTCTCTGCAGTATTCCATGCTTCCCGGCACTGATCATGGGTACTATGCATCACTTCGCTTTTCTGTCCTTCGCCTTCAATGCTTCAGCCTCGTTGCTCCTTCTCCTTTATGAGGGTCACTGAGCCCTCCTGTCTTCCGCCGCTGCCTTTAATGCAGTGGTTGAGCTCTCTCTTCTCGGTCGCTCAGGTACCGTTGCCTTCTTGACTTTTCTATCTTAAAAGTCATGGTTTTCGGCTCTGCTCTCCAGCTGGAAACGTGCTACGGCGTCGTAGCTCTGTCTTAACTTCTTTCTGCCAAAACTAGTAGCTTCTTCTGTAGCTGCAGGACGCTGCTCCAACAGGAATTCTATGGTCTCTCATGTTATTGATTTTGAGCTTGCACAACGGGAGCCTAGCCATAGCTAGGCTCTCGATAAGGGAAAGACCCACTTCTATAAGGAGAATAGGGTAGGGTGTATTGCTTTTAATTTTAAGGTTATACGTTATAAAATGCTTCTGTATTTGCTCAATCTTTCTCCAAGACTCTCTAGATATGTCCCAACCCCAAACCTCACACCCATACAAGATAACAAGAGTGACTAAAGTTTCAAAGAGGAGCTTCTTTTTATCCCACATCACAAGGTTTGTTGCTTTATAATTATTTTCAAGACCAAAATAAGCTTTCCACCCTCCATTAATCATTTTCTTCATGTTATAGTTCCAGTTGAGCTTATGATGAATATCAATTCCTAGGTACTTGTAAGAAGACACTTCCTCAAGGTTGCTATTGTCATACATAAAATTAGTGTAAGCATCCTTCTTGGATTTGATAATCATAATTTGTGTTTTGTCAGTGTTAACAATCATGCCCATGGTAGAGAAAAAATCCTCAAGAAGTCTTTGTTTCTTATCAAAATCAGAAGGGCACCTTGCGAGAAGAACAATATCATCAAGATAGAGAAGAAGGATGATGACAGTTCCAGCTAAGATCATGTTAGCACAGCCTGCTTCCTCTAAACAACCTTCTAGCTTATCGATGTAAATGCCAAAAAGGGTAGGGGAGAGGGGGCAACCTTGTTTAACTCTGATATTGCACTTAATATCTTTCAACCACCCCTTGTTGGTTTTAAACTTGGAAATGACATTCTCGTACAACCTTATTGCGACAGCTCTCAACTCAAAAGGAACCTTTAGCTCTTCTAATCTATTCCATAAGTTACTTCTAGGAACCGTATCGAAAGCCTTTCTAAAGTCCACAAAGCAACAAAAGAGATTGGATTTATCTTTACGACATTCCTCCACAATTTGTTAGAATAATCAACCCATAGTTAGCTACCTTAGACATTAATTAATCCAATTTTTGTCTTATTTGCCTAGTTTCCATATTCCACCTTATGCAAGTTGTCCTCCACACATCCAAAGTGGTCAAACTTTTTAAATTTGAGTCATGGAGCACTTGGGAAACCACTTGGAATCAAATCTACTTTATTCCTAGACTTCCTAGCGCATGTCTGCTTTTTCTGTTTTATTGCCTGCTTTTTCTGAGTTTTAAGGCAATTGGGAAAGTTTGACTAGGTGAAGTTAACTTGTTTTTTGTCCTCATCATCCTCCACCCTTT
>LPNX010797765.1:454723-563075 GCA_001517045.1 Pseudotsuga menziesii
TGGATTCAATTTCCACATGGTATCAGAGCCTTTGTAAATCGATTTCTCTCCTTCCAATTTGTTATTGCAGGTTTGACGTCATTGACTGGGAGAATTCTGCTGACTGAAGGGACAATTTCTAAGCTATGGATCAATCTCAGAAGATCATCTTGACTCCATTTAACTTCTTTGAATGGAAAGCAAAGATGGAGATACTGTTGAGAGAGAAAGGCCTCTACAGAGTGACTATGGAAACAGAAGCAGAGCCCAATGCAGCTGCAAAGAAAATTAAATGGCACAACAGGAGGGATGAGGCCTATGGTCTCCTATGTCTGAGCATATCCAGAGACCTCCTTTTCCATCTTGATGGATTAACATCACCAAATGAAGTATGGGAGAAGCTCATTGAGCTTTTTGGTAAGACAGATGAGATGAGGGGACATCAAATTGAAAATGAATTGATCTCCCTGAGTCCCAATAGCTTTGAATCCCTGCAACTCTATTTTTCCAAGTTCCAAGCCCTTGTTTTGCAGCTAAAACAATGTGGGATCGAAAAGAAGGATGAGCAACTGGTTTTGGCCATACTCTCGAAGCTTGGCCCTGACTATTCAGTGTTTGTATCAACCTTCTATGCCACAAAGTTGATAGCTTGAACCTGGAAAATGCCTAGCCTTGCAGATTTCATGGAATCTCTCACACAAGAACAAGATAAATTGGTGATGATGGGCACCATCAAACCTTCCAAAGACCAAGCTCTAGTTGCTGGAGATTCGAGGGTGGATTCAAAAGGCAAGAAGAAAGCTAAGAATCCACCTGAGCAAAAGAGAGACAAGAACAAGTCTCCAGAGGAGCCTCAAGGTTCCAAGAAGAACCCCCAGAAGAAGAAGAACAAAGGATAAATGAGCAAGTACGCATACTGCAGTAAGGGCAATCATTCTAAAAGCTCCTGCATGAAGAAGCAAATAGACATGCTGACCCAACTCCTGGAGAAGAATGGCATCTCCCTTCCAGACAGCTCAAAGAAGAGGGAAGGAGGATCAAATTCAGAAGACAGAGAGAGAGTTCATGCATTGGTTGCTGGCACATCAAGCTCACCTAGTTTCATCATTGATTCTGGAGCTTCAAGACATATGGTTTCGACCAAGGAGGCATTCACCTCACTTGACATGTCGAAAGGTCCACCAATTGTACTGGGAGATGACTCTCTTACTAAAATTTTGGGCAAAGGGAGGATTGATCTTGACCATGGTAAGTTCAAAAATGTATTGTATGTTCCAGGTCTTGCCTCTATTCCAGGTCTTGCCTCTAACCTCTTATCAGTGTATCAGATGACCCACACAGGGTCTCCAAAGAAGGTCATATTCTCCCTTGATGAAGTTGAGATCACAGAGATCTCAAGTGGTAAAGTCATTGCAAAAGGAGTTGCAAATCACACTTCGAAGGTATACATGTTCTCACACTTCCTACCCTACTCAAACCCCTCTGCTCTTCTGATTCATGCTAATGAGGCAAGCAAGATTTGGCATGAAAGATTTGGCCACCTTAATTACAAGTATCTTTCTGATCTTAGTGAAAAAGAATGGTCACAGGGTTACCAAAGATTAAGTTTTCCAAAGGAGTCTGTCAAGGTTGCATCTTAGGAAAACACCTAGAGCATAAATTTGAGAAAGCTAGTCATGAGAGAAGCTCTGCACCTCTTGAGTTGATCCACAGTGATGTTGTTGGCCCATTTCCTCATATGTCAATGATTCAAGCCAAATATGTATTGACATTCATAGATGACTTTTCCAGGTATTGCTGGGTTTACTTCCTGAAACACAAGTCTGAAGTTTTTGGCCTCTTCAAAGTCTTTGAGGCTTTGGTTGAAAACCAGTCTGGGAGGAAACTCAAGGTCCTCAGATATGACAATGGTGGCGAGTATGTCAAGTCTGAGTTCATTCAATATTGTGCAGATGCAGGTATTCAGATGAAGCATTATATCCCTTACACACCACAGCATAATGGTGTTGCTGAGAAGAAGAACAGATCACTGAAAGAGATGGCAACCTGCATGATGGAGGCTAAGACTTTGCCACCAAAGTTTTGGGCCGAAGCTATAAACTGTGCAGCCTATATCCAGAATAGGGTGCTTCATAAACAGCTTGATGGTATGACTCCTTTCGAAGCATGGAGTGGGCACAAGCCAGATGTGACCCATTTCAGGATTTTTGGCTTAAGGGCTTGGGCTAGAATTCCAACAGAAAAGAGGAAGGATTTGCAGCCCCAAAGCCAAGAGTGTCTATTTGTTGGGTACTCTGAAGATTCAAAAGGGTACAAGCTGATCAATTTGAGCACAAACAAAGCCTTCATTGAAAGGTGTGTTCAGTTCCAAGAAGAGCCCCTAGCAGCAATGGAAGTTGGAGAATCCTCTTCACCACCAGAACCTTTGAATGTAAGTGAAGAGATAGTTGAACTTGTTGATTCTGATATGTCTGATAATGATGATTTAATTGTAGATCCGAACAATCCTATAAGACCAAAATGGGCAACAAAGACCATTCATGCAGCTGGAGAACTAGTTGGAAATCCTAATGATCCTAAGAGGACTAGATCTCAATTTGAGAGTACTCTGTGCATGAAAGATCCTATGTTTGCAGAGAAATGCTATCTGATGGTTGAATCAGACCCACAGACATATGAATATGCAGCAAATGATCCAAGATGGCAAACAACCATGAAAGAAGAGTTCAGCTCACTCCAGGAGAACAACACTAGGGAGCTGGTTGATCTTCCCCCAGGGAGGAAGCTAGTTCAGTGTAAGTGGGTTTACAAAACCAAATTTTCTGCTAGTGGTTCACCTCTAAAATACAAGGCCAGATTGGTAGCCAAGGGCTACTCATAGGTACATGGCATAGACTACAATGAGACCTTTGCACCAATGGCAAAGATGGACTCCATCAGGCTAGCCTTAGCCATTGCAGCTTCAAAGCAGTGGGGGGTACATCACATGGATGTGAAGTGTGCTTTCCAAAATGGAGATCTCACTAAAGAGATTTACATGCAGCAGCCTCAAGGATTTGCTACTAATCCATCTCTTGTGTGCAGGCTAAAGAAGTCATTGTATGGGCTTAAGCAAGCCCCCCAGGGCTTGGTATGCCAAGATTGATAGCTTTCTGCTATCACTAAATTTTGTTCGATGCAAGTCAGATCCAAATGTCTATTTGAAGTTGATTCATAGTTCATTAATGATCATTGTTTTGTATGTTGATGACCTTCTCATTACAGGAAGCTCAAAGGATGAAATTGCCTCCTTGAAAGATGCAATGAACCATGCCTTCTCAATGACTGATTTGGGCTTATTGAGCCAATTCTTGGGGCTCGAGATTGCTCAAACCAAAGATGGAATCAAAGTACATCAGTCCAAGTATGCCTTGGATTTGCTGAACAAATTCAACATGAAGGATTGCAAGCCAAGTAACACTCCTTTCCTTTCAGGAGTTAAGCATGAAGAAGTTGATTCTTCACCTATGGTAAACAATACACTGTATAGGCAATTGATTGGATGTTTGTTGTATCTTACACATACTCGACCTGATCTTTCTTATGCAGTAAGTGTGGCTTCAAGATACATGTATCAGCCTCATGAGATCCATTGGAGAGCAGCCAAAGGATCCTTAACTTTGTTCAGGGAACAAGGACTCATGGGATCCTCTACAAAGCTAAATCTGATCTTGATTTGATTGGGTTTACTGACAATGATTGGGCAGGTGACAACACAGATCGAAATTCAACATCAGGATATGTGTTCATGCTTGCTGAAGGACCAATCAGTTGGTCAAGCAAGAAACAGAGTGCCATTGCACTCTCATCTACAGAAGCAGAGTACAGAGGAGTTGTAAATGCAGCAACTCAATGTTTATGGTTGTAGGGGTTACTTGGTGAGTGTGGCTTCGAATCAGAATGCTCAAATACTATCTATTGTGATCATCAGAGTACCATTCAAATCTGCAATGATCCAGTTCAGAGACAGAGAACCAAACACATTGAGATCCATATGCACTACATCAGACAGCTTGTGCATGATGGCACCATTCACCTACTCTTGTGTTCATCTTCAGAACAGGTAGCAGATATCTTCACCAAAGTTTTTTGTGAGAAGACATTCAGCAATCTCAAATCACTGTTGGGGATTGCTGATCATGCTATGAAGCATGAGTGATGACAAGATTTTCAAATTTTGTTTTATTGTCCATGTTTAAGGGAGGATTTTTCCCACTAGGTTTTTGCCTGTTTCCTTGGTTAAATGGACATGCAGTATGTAAAGGGTGACTAAGCCTTGTTGCTAGGCCCTATAATTTTTTGATATTTTACTCATAAGTCAGGCTTAAGGGGGGGGTGTTAGAATAATCAACCCATAGTTAGCTACCTTAGACATTAATTAATCCAATTTTTGTCTTATTTGCCTAGTTTCCATATTCCACCTTATGCAAGTTGTCCTCCACACATCCAAAGTGGTCAAACTTGCTAAAGTTGAGTTATGGAGCGCTTGGGAAACCACTTGGAATCAAATCTGCTTTATTCCTAGCCTTCCTAGCGCATGTCTGTTTTTTCTGCTTTATTGCCTGCTTTTTCTGAGTTATAAGGCAATTGGGAAAGTTTGACTATGTGAAGTTAACTTGTTTTTTGTCCTCATCATCCTCCACCCTTTTCTCCTAAGAAAAGCATGTATGAGTTTTCCTTCCATCACCTATTAGCTTGCCTAATTGATTTTTCCAATTCGTGAGCTCCTAAACAGATTTGGAAACTGCTTTATGCACCTATGGGGGATTTGCTTAGATTTAGTAAGCCTGCTTTTGACCAAATTCGAATGGCATCCTTATGCATTCGAATCTCTCATGTAATTATTTATTGTGGCAGCCTATGACTTCACAAGGTTGGCTATTGTACACTTATTCAATACATATTAGTGTTATGCTCCATATTCAGTCTCCTTTGTGAGTAATTTGCATGTGTAATTGGCAATTTTTGTGAGTGTAATTGTTCTAACACCTGGGTTCAATTTCCACACAATTATTCTAAGCGTAACGAGGTGGTCCGTTGTTGAGTGTTGCCTTCTAAAACCCGCTTGTCCTTTAGCCCTCTGACCTTCACTTTCAAGCCATATGTTGATCTTCTTTTCCAAAATAATACCATATAACTTGGCTAAGAGAGGGCTAATCATAATTGTCTGATAATTAGAGGGGTTATTTGTATCCCCACTTTTAAAAATAAGGATAATGAGGCTTTGAGTCCAAGGTTTATGGAACCCTTGCTTGACCCCTTGATCAAAAATCTTGTGGATGTGAGGGATGAGGACAGGACCTCCAATTTTTAAGATTTATGCCTGGTACCCTTCAATGTCCTTAGCTTTTCCATTTGCAAGATGCTTAACCCCAAAATCTATTCTCTAAAGATAAAACTTCTTCCGTTGTGAGCAGGGTTTCAAAGTTATATATGCCATTTGGGGATTCATAAAGGTTTTTCAGATAGGAATTCCAGTTGTGTAAAGAAATTTTATTATTATCTTTAGTTTTTCTAGTTAGAATCTCCCTCCAAAATTTCTTAGGAGCCGCCTTAGAGAGGTGTAAGAGATTTTCTTGTCTTTTATGGATATACTGCATTTTTTTCCTTTTAGTTAGGGCTCTGTAATTTTTCTTTTGTCAATTTTAAGAGACTCGTTAAGAGATTCCTTAATTTCTCTCCTCGTACTTTTACAATCTTTATCATACCAAGGGTTGGTTTTGTTATTTCTTTTATTACTTGAAACTTCAATTGAGAACTTGTCAATAGAATAGAAGAGGGTTGTGGTAAAAATATGATAGAGGTCTTCTATGTTGTGCATACTTGATAAAGGAAGCAAAATAATTTTTAACTCATTTAGAAAAAGATCATTTTTATTTCTATCAAAGATCAAGTTTTTTTTGCTATGAAGATCATCTTCTATTGGATCTCTATGCATGACAAAATTAAGATTTACAATTAAAGGTCTATGATCTGAGTCAGGCTTGTGGTCATTTAAGATGTCAAAATTTATTATTTCGTTGTATAAAGGGATATCGGAAATAACATAGTCTACCACAGTGCTAGCAAGCCCATGGATACAGGTCATCTGGTTAGAATTGGGCTACTTCTTTAGACCATTGCAAATTATGAGATCTTGAGCACTACAGAGCTTGACTAGCTCAGACCCAAACAAATTTTCCCCTAGATCTTTAGAGCTTCTTTTGTACCTGCCAGCTAGAGTAAGGTCTTCGTCTAACCAAAGAGGATTAGGGTTGGAATGATTACTTAGAAGAATAGCTTGGTTGCTTGAAGTTCAAGCATTAAAGTCACCCATTAAGAGTATATTACCCTCATTCCTTAGACTCGAAATATCATTCTCTAAACCATTGTAAGGACAATTTTTATCTAAATTGTTTTTCTTATAGAAGTTAGAATTAATAGGGGCAAAATAGCAGATTACTATGTAGGTTTTTTATCATTAATGTAAGTAATCTCTATCCAAATATATTGGTTGTAAGGGTCTTTTTTATAAAGATTGGCATGGGGGGAGATGTTCTTCTTAATGTAACATGTTATACCCCCAATGCCTCCACGATATGATCGCTTATTCCAAATTGACCATAGTACAAATCCATCTATGTTAGGGACCTTAGATTCTTGGCTCCCAAGTTTCAACTAACAATATAATATCAACTTCGTTCGAGATCCAACTTAGCTTGGGGACTTTGTTATGTGGAAAGCCCTGACAGTTCCAAGAAATAATCTAAAGCATGTTGAATTGCTATTTATTACTATCTTTTTTGTTTCTATCTCGAACGACATCTTTTCTATTTTTTATTATTGCCCATTTTCCTTCCTTCCTAGCTTCGTTTACCTTTTGAACCTCCTTTCTTAATTCTGCTTGATCTTCTGGAATGAGATCTTTATTTATAAATATTCTCATTCCTTTTAGCCTTGAGGTTTTACTAAGTATGTCATACTTATGGTTAGTAGAGCTCACCTTTATTCGGATCATCCTTCTTTTATTCTCAGTTAATTTTCCCAACCTGGTTTCTTCTGTGAGACATGTTGTTTCAATTTGTAATCTATTATGTAATTCTGTATGGACTATGTCTAATGTATCCTCGTCTTTCTCCTCTTTCAAATCGAATATTACAAGGTTCAAGGCTCTTTTGTTACGCTCATGGTCTAATTCTATCAATTTCTTCATTTCCTCTTTAATGGGTTTGATATCTAATTTACCTTCCACATTATTTAGGGTGAGATTGTTATTAACTTTTTCTTCTAACGCTTTAATCATTTCCTTCATTTTAATAATTTCTAAAGTATCAGCATCTCCTTGTTGGGATGTTTGGTTCTTATCTTGGCTTTGTTTTTCTATTACCTGTACTCTAATCTCTATTGTCTCCATTTTATTCTCCGGTAGTTTTATTTTATTTTCTATTTGTTTTTGGATTTTGTCTTCAAAAGATGTAAATTTATTTTCCAACACGGCTTCAAAGTCTGTTTGTAGCTTAACTTCTCTTTCTTCTCTATGTTTCTCTAATGACTCTATATACTCATAAAGGCTCTGTAGAGTAACTGTGCTAGGTCTACCTTTGACACTCTTTGGTAGATGCAGTGAATTATTCATACTTATAAACAAAAATAAATATATGAGCATTAGATATGTATTAGAAATAAGATAAGGAATGTGTGCACCTAATATAACCATTCCAGATCGCCTTCCAACCTTGGATCAGATTGAAGTGGATCCAGCAGCTGGCATAACCATGAGAGTTTCTTCCTGGTTTTACTTCAAATTTAATTTTACAAAATAAAATTTAAAGTCAAACTACGTAACTCAAATGTACATAATGACTTTATTAAATCTTCACAGCTTATCCTCCTCCGCACACATAAGAAAATGAAAGTTTCCATTGAATTGAATTAAAAATTATAAAAATCCAAAACTCTACAATTAAAGTTTACACTGAACTTCTTCAAAAAAAAATTACATTGAAGTTATTTATTTATTTATTAATTTTTTATATGTTTTATTTAAATAGCACACCCGTGACCCACCACCGGTAAATGCCTAATTGGCTTAGGTCATGTTTAATTGTCAAGAAATGACTCAAACAATACATATACTAAAAAAATATCTAGTGGTTGTTGTTTAAAATATGAAAATAAATACAAAATATTTAAGAATTCAAATGATGCAGTGAGAAGTCGAAATCCTAAAGCCTTCTTGCTTTGTCTCGTCATTACCACTCTTGCTTGTCTTGCCATTACCAAATTTCTTCTTAGGATGGCGACTGCTCTGACCAACGCCAATTATATGAATTTTAGAATTCGATGGACCCCTCTTGGTCCGTTGCAATAAATGGTTCATGCTCCATATATAGACGTGAATCCCACCAATCACCTATAAGGAATTAAATCATAATAGTTTGATAATTAGATAAGTTAAACATTAAGCATGGCGAGTCTGGTCTCATATTCATTTTTCTTTCTGGAGATGAATGGACAAAAGTAGTGCAACTTCCATCAATTGAAGAGAATAGGCTTTATTGTTAATGTGCATTCTGGACTTCCCAAACAAGAGGCCCTTGGCTACGAGAAATTTTGCATGAAAAATATTCAACCTTGTTACCTACAAAAGAGGTTGAAACATATATTAGTTATTGAATTAAAGAAGGCTTCAACATCTTAAAGTTAACACAAGTTCTCAAGGAAGGAATGCTTTCTGAAATTCAAGCAAAGAAGACAATAGAAAAATACAAGGAATATAATATTTACAACACATGTAATTTCCCATTATGCACATAATAATCATCTTTAGTTTCAACTAGTAAACTATAAACAATATAAAAGTGCAAACATAGAGGGACAAACTCCAACATACTTTCAAAGAACCCAATATAAACATAGCATTATAGCATTGATTCGAAAACAACTCCAAAATGGAAAGAAAAAATAGCTTAGAACAAAATTCCAACCTCCAATGTTAGAAGACACTACAAACCAGTTTTTCAAAGCAATGTTTCTTCGTTTGAAGGACAAAAACACCTCAAAAATTAATCTCCAATTTTATTAATTATAGATTTCATAATAAATTTTGTAAGTCACTAACAACATTTCTGAAACCTATATCCAAAAAGGCCAAACCAAATTCTTGCACAATCTAATAAAAATTTGTTATTTAAAGCCAAACCAAACTCTTGAACAATCTAATAAAAATAAGTTACTCGATAACTACACTTATCAACCAACATATGAGAGTAAGAAAGATGAAATATATGGAAATGTTGAAGTAAAAATATCATATGCATTGTTACAGCATGACATGGATATGGGAATGACTTGGTTAATTGTTACAACATGACATGGATATGGGAATGACATAGTTAATCAATGTTACGACTACCATAAATGCATCTCCATAATCCTTAACAAATAAAACAATTCAAAAAATGCAAAAAAAACATACCTTAACAAATGAAAGGATAAGAAAAATGCTTTATAAGGAAAATAATGATCAAAATCAACCAAAGATTACATTAAAAGAGTAAAACAAAAACAAAAAGTGTTGAGTAACTTTGGTTAAGCTCAATTAAACTTATCAAACTCATCAATTAAGTTGATTAAATTTAGTACTGGATTAAATTTATTAAATCTTGGTTTAATTTATCAGTATTCAACTATTGGATAGTTTAACCAAACTTGTTTGAAATTGTCCCAAATGAGGCAACTTAACTTGTTACTGAGCCAAACTTTTTTAATTTTTATTTTTATTTTGTAGGGTAATAAATCGTACAACATATATATGCTTGGTTTTTTTTCTAAGAAAAATACAAATGATTTGAAAGCAAGCATAAGTTTGTCGAGCGTACAGATCCACATGTAGTCATTCTTAACATTCACTATATACATAAAGAAGTGGATTACGAAAAAGAACCTGTAAGGGTGAGGGAGATGATATATACCAAATTCCATTCCCAAAATCTTACCCTACACACATATTGGATTGGTGCAATGCCTCAGCTTTAGATGCAAACCCCTGCAATGGAAGACAAAAAAATGCAATTGTGAGGCATGACTTTGAAACATCTTAGTATAGTCCATACAATTTAAAAGGCTACATTTTTCTCTACGCAATACACATGCATATACCTATCATGAAGATTCAGCACCAACAACAATTGTTGCAGCATCCACATTTTATTAAGGGTGTCTGAGGCTTTTGAGATGCATTCTCCAGTGCATAGGTTAAATACGTCTCTAATAAAGCCTCCATCAAGCAAACCATGCACTTCTCCACACCTTTTTTGCCTCTGAATGATTAATGGTGTTCGGGCTAGACGAAACAAGGTGCATGACCTCCAAGTCTCTACAACCTATAATTGCCACTAAAATCTGCAGATCTCCTATTGTGCTAGTGAGATAAGAAATCCCATGAAGATGTGAAATGAGCCTTGCATTTTGAGGGGAGTAAAGGATGTTCCAACGATCTCACCCACTCCACTATGTCTTCCTAGCTTCATCAATGGATTATTGGTAAGGGCAACACTCAATAAATAAAAAAGATAGGGTGAGCCAATAGTAAGTAAAGTTTGGTAAACCAGCGGGTGGATGCTCGTAAGTAAAGTCTTATGCTCCTTACCTCCCTTCTAAGAGTTGACAAGTATGATAAACACATATCCTCTCCTGGGCTGTCTGGACATCATATCCTATGATAATACATTTGTCATTAATTATGGTCTGCCATCAACAAAATGCAAGAAACGAGATACACCTACAAGGTTAGTGTGAATTACAGAACCTGTTGTTTAAATAATGGTTGCATAACCAAAACCAGCTTGAATTTTACAAGAACAGCCAAAACCAACTCAAATTTGGTGAATCATGGCAGGTTTAACATTTAAACACAATGATGTATTCCCGTTGCCTTGTGGTGGGAAACACATAACAAGGCAAACGCCATCTAAAAACAACCAATCAAAAACTTTAAAAAATACTATTTTAAAATTTGTTTTCATAAATAAAGTCTTATTTGTTATATTTCTACTATAGTTTTCTATAAAACTTTGATAACAATCACCTCAAAACTAATGTTCCCAACCAAAAACTATATATCGAAAATATAATAAAATGAACTTCTTAATATTTTTAAATCTTAACCTGACTAATAAAAAGATCTTCTTGAATATTTTAAAAGTTCTAACGTGACAAAAAAGAGCTTCTAGAATATTTTGGCCATTATTCCATGTTTAACTAGCTTCCTGATTCCTGAATATTTTAAATGTCCTAACTTTGATAAAAGGAGCTTCTAGAATATTCTAGCCATTAAAGTTCAAACTATACCGTCAACATGAAAGCGATATTGCCATCGACATGATATGCACATATCCGTAAAAGAAAATAGCTTTGTGATATTATAAATTCAATACGTGGATTTTCTTCAACTCGAAGTCACCGACCTTTTGATTTATTTAAATTACAATTTTTTTTCATTTTCTTCGTCTCGAAGTCACCACATTTTATATTTTACTTTTTAAGAGTTGACTAAATTTTCAACCATATATCATCTTGGGATTGTAAAGTAAAATCAATGTAATTAATTTTTTTAAATTGATCAATAACAATAAAACTTATAAGTATATATATGTAGTTTGTGTTTAATGTGTTGTTTTTCATTTATTATTATTTTTAATTGTATAATTTTAAATTTTTATAACTAAATTATATTAAACTTTTATTTAATTAAAAAATAATTATAATTATAAGGTTTGTATAACTAAAATTTTATTTTAATTTAACTGTATTTAAAAGTAGATAGGTGATTTACATTCCAATGCAAAGCAATGTGAAAACGTATGTAGGTACATGACAATAACAACAAAAAATTAATTAAAGCTATTTGACATAATTTATAGTCTTAATTTTGAATTTCATAAAAAATTATAAAAAATAAAACTAATATAGATCCATCTTAAACCTCGATCTATCAAGCATCAAGAGAGATCAAATTTCTTGAGGTGTAAATTTTTTACATCGAATAAAAAAATTACACCTCAAGAAATTTGATCTCTCTCGATGCTTGTAGATGGATCCATGTTTAAGATGGATCTATCCAATGTCCATGTGTTCAATATAGCACTCCATTGATGACACTTAAGCTCCACAAATCCCTGAGTCTTATGCTTCCAATGCCTACCATTGTAATGTGGATCCAAATAAGTATATCCATCCAAGGCAAACAAATCCTTCATCTAGTAGTAAAAGTATGGATCTAAAAGTAAATATATCACTGTAGAAGAAGCATACTTGAAATTGGTAGTCACCACCTATTGTTGTCTTGCATCTATAAGATTCTCTTCATATGGTGGAGAAAAAATATAAAAAACAATATGGTAGTAGTTGTCTTCCCCAAAATTAAAATTGTCTATATACCAATCCTCTTAAGCATATTCTAAATCATACCATGCCTATCTTTTTTCTTATACTTGTCAATGATGAAATAATACGTGGAATGAATAGCGCGGTCCTCCTCACATTTACGAAATGTCTGGTTCACGATTTTCAAATATTCACACATATCCTATAAAGTTTTGGCTACCCACATTCATTCCTCCCATGGCATGTTCCACCTGTTTTTCGTTATTCAATTGTGTGAGGGTTAGAGCGTTGAATTTTGTAGGGCTATAGAGTACTAGATATCAACTATAAATATATCATACTAGCATAGATCCATCTTAAACCTAGATCTATCAAGCATCGAGAGGGATCAAATTTATTGAGGTGTAAGTTTTTACTTAGCATGTTAAAAAAAAATAGTACTATTTAAATTTTTGTAAAGTTTTATTTAATTTTTTTGTTGTCATGTATGTTACGTGACAACACCTTCCCCATAATGGGTTGTAGAGAACCTTGTTACTCTCGATGCAATAATATGTCAAATCAAAGCCCTGGACATTCTCTATCCAATGCCATTTACATGGTTGTAATTTGAACCCCCTATCAAAATGTATGCCCACTACAAGATCCACGACTATCATCGAAAACCCTAAAAAAGAGCAGATTTTAAACTACAATATCTCTTCCGTTCAGACTCCACTTTGAGTGATTTTTTTTCTTCTGAATTTGTGTATGTTTACAAGGAGAATACATACCTATGATTTTTTTCTATACATTCTATTGAAAAATATTCAAAAATTTATATGAATTGCACAACCCTCTTTTTCCCTTTGAAAACCTACAAAATATAAGGGAAAAATCTCTATCTTTCGCCCTAGAAAATGCTATGATACCACATGTTGTGTACCTTGGATATGAAAATGTTATCACATACAATATATCCAATAATAATATAGAAATGTTCCACACTTTATTAATATCATAACCCTTGAGGTAGGGTAATAACTTGCAATTCGTCATTTTATGGAAGGAATCAAACCTTTTTAGGGGGCGACCTTGTATGACCTAAGCTCCAAATACAATATACGCCACATATGATTCGTAAAGGAGGAATTTAGCCTTATTTATAGATCACAAGACAACTCTAACCATACCAACCTCCTAACTACCTAGCAGACCTTCTTTAATGATATCCCATTAAATGTATGCACTAATAACTACCATAGTGAGTCTTATTTAAAAAATAACAAGGACAATGGAACTAGTCAACTTTACATTGAATGACCTCCACTATTTCTCTAATGGTCCCTTCAAATCCCCATTACACACATAGGGAGGATAAAAAATATTGTTTATCGTTATCCCTCGCCCATGGGAACCTAAAACATAGCTTCTTAATATGCTACATCTTGATTCAAATCACCATGAATGTGGCATCTTGAAATTTTGAATGGGACACCACAACAATCGAGAATTTGAGTATAAGGGAGATTCATTTCTATAACACCATACTTGGAGCAATTCCCTTTCTGAAATCCAACCCTATCAAGATATAGCTAATGGCCAAGTCCATAGACTCCACATAACGATGTCAACTTTGTCGAATACTCCCAATGAGTTCCCAATGGCCACAAAGATCTTTGTGGACCAAAACTCTACTAGAATCCCACATAGTTTAACCCGCACTAATGAATTATTCTATTTTTTAGATCAAGCATAAAAAAATCCATCCATGATTTGAGATACAACATCTATGAATACCGCTTCCATAGAGACTCTATAACCTTTCTCATATCTTCCTTTGAGCAAACGACAAATCCTATCCAACCCATAACAAGAACATATAAACACTTAAGTGCATACCCTAAATTTGGCTTCCACATTTCCTCCCCCCACACTTTGAGATTCCTCACCCTCATCCTACATCCTTGAACCTACCAACTAGGGATTTTGAAACCAAATCCATACCTTCATTCATCTTCATGTTGTCTACCAAGACCAATTTTACTCGAAAGGGTTTTTCCTAAATGCACTTCTTCTTCGTTAACCCATTTAAAGGAATATCAACTACACCCTTTGCATAGATTGAATGCCTTGGATCATTATCCCATTGCTTTACAATAATTCCATTCCTTAGGTCAGCTCCCAATCCTAGATCCACTAGTGCATCTACTATCAAAGTTGAACCAACACCTGAAACTTCTTCTACTAAGCCACTTTTAAAACCATACACCGAGCACAAGGGGTGTAGAATAGACAGTGAATGGGTGTGCTATTAAGGCACTCGTTGCATAAGGTCACCAGTTCAAAACTACATGGGTACTAACTTACAAAAAAAAAGCATACACTGTATTTGAATTAGTCCTTTCCTTGTTCACCACAAGGCTTTACACGCAGATGGATTTCCTAATACAATGGAGACTTAACAAACTACTCGATACTTCCAACGACGGTTGACAACCAACATTCACACTAATCAAGTCACTCAAACATGGTATGTAGTTTCTAACCACCAAAATTGCTATAGTAAACCATATACTTGGAGAAATAAACATACCGCCAACATTAAATGCACGTGACAATAAAGGGCACAAATATACATTTAACAATTGATCTATTGATGAGTAAATGGCTCACAATTGAGGCACTCTATATAAACCCAACTTTCTATCCCATATGCCTTGAGAGTACCTCCTCTAATGACATCCCCACTATATCTAACAAACTCTTACATTGACCTTAAAGGACTCGTCCCATCTTGTAGTTGTCAATTGATGCAGGAGCATCTAGCCACAACCCAAGTGTATGGTTTCAGATGTGGATCGAGGGTTTTTCAGGCGTTATTCACATTGACTCACAAACTAGATGTGGGAATTTGGGTACTGATAACAGTTGTCTGATGAGTTATCGAAAGTGATCTCAACTGTCAGATTAGGCTAAGCATCAAGTTTTGTTGTCGAGAGTGCATAAATAAAAGCTCGATAAAAAGTGGAGTCTCGACGTATCAAGATATGATATATTGAAAGAGTTGTATCAAAGGGTTGCAGCGATAGAGCATATGTGAGGACTTGATGGGTTGACATCCAATAATGTATCAGGCATTCCATATCGAAGAATTGGCATAAGGAATATTGTATCAAGAAAATGTTCTGAAGGTGCCAAAGGTGAATCCTGAAGAGTTGAATATCGATGTATCGAGGTCGATGCATCAAGGATACCATATAAGAAGAATTGTATTAAAGGTCGAAGCCCAATATCTCATTGGGAATATCATATTTGAGTCATGTCCTGAAGGAGTATTCGAAAAACTCGATGGATGAGGTTCTATGTATCGAAACTGTGAGTTTCAAAAGTTCCTATCGGAGGCGAGCCATCAGAGGAAGTATTCGATGGAGCATGCCTGAGAACATCATAAGATCAAGATTCAACATATTATATACGATGGTTTCATAAATTTCACATCTCGATGGAGCATGCGTTAGACCGTCAGAAGAGCAAGATCCGACATATCAGATACAATAATTTTGGAAAGTTCACATCGGGAATGAACCATTTTAGTTTGAGTGTGAAAGTGCATTCAATGAAACTCGATAAGTCAGGTGTAGATAAGTGAAATTTGATGGATTAAGGAGCCAATGAATGAAGGTTCCTGTTAAAGTCATGATGTCGATGATCAGAGAAGGGTTAAGGGTCGAACCATTTATGACAATTTATTACAATTTGTATAGAGAATGATTTATGAAGGATTTTGATGGCCACTACATTGTGTGATTGAGGGTAGATTATGGACCGAGGATTGAAAATCTCAAAATGAATTCAAATTCAATCTTATTAATTTGAAAAGATAATATGTTATGAATTGAAGAGGCGGTGGATAAGGTTTGGGAAGAAAGCTCTTGAAGAAGAAGAGGAGAGCATTAAAAAAGGGCTAGAGAAAAGCTAAATAAAGCTATTTTTAGTGGTATTATTGTTGTAAAACCACCTGATACGAATACCAAGGGTTGATGTTGAGACTCCATGTTCGGAGCACACTATAAATGTACAAATTTATGAGTTAATGAAAAGATACTAAGGCATTTCCTAAGTCTCTAAATCCTTATTTATTTTATTGTTTGTGTGCTTGTGTGATGTTTATCTACATTTTTTTATCTACAGTGCCGAAGTGAGGGGTGATATGTAGTCTTCCACTGACACTTTCAAATTCCACTCCCCCATTGTACTCCCTTGAAACCTACAAACTAGATATTTTGAAATCAAATCCACAACTTCATTCATCTTGATGTTGTCTCCCAGGAACACTTTTATTGGTAAGGTTTTTTCCTTTATCCACTTCTTTTTAATCCTTTTATAGGAATTTCAAATACACCCTCTACATAGATAGAATGTCTTGGATCATTCTATCATTGTGTTAAATTCAATTGCTTAGGTTAGCCCCAATCCTAGATCCACTAGTCCATTCATTGTCAAAGTTGAACCAACACTAGAAACTCCTTCTAATAATCCACTTTCGGCATCAAAGACTATTTTTCAATTATTACTTTCTTCGTTCATCACAAGGCTTTACACTCGAATGGCCTTCCTAATACAATGGAGAATTTAAAAACCATTCTGCAATACTTTGAAAGATGCTTTACTACCACCATTCACACTAATCAAGTCACTCGAACATGGTATGTAATTTCTAACCACCAAAACTATTATATCAAACCTTGAAGTTGGAGCAATAACCTACCATAAGCACTAAATGCACATGACGATAAAGCACACAAATATACACTTACCAATTTATTTGTTGATGAGTAAATGGTGCCACAAATGAGGCATCGTGTATTAACCCAATTTGTCGTCCCATCTACCTTGAGAGTACCTCCTCTGATGGCCTCCACACTAGATCTAACAGAGTCTTACATTGACCAGAAAGGGACTTGTCTCATTTGTAGTTGTTAATTGACACATTGACCATCTAGTTGCAGGGCAAGTGCATGGTTTCGAATGTTATTTAAAACATGAATCATGAGTTTTATGGCGTCATTCATTGCAACTCATAGAGTGGTGCAAGAGTTTTAGGTGTGATCCCAGTCATCCGATGAGTTATTGGGCACAATCTCAACTATCAGATCGAGCTACAACATCGAAAGCGAACATTATCGTCCTAGCCTTATTGGAGCCCAACTGTCTGGGAAAACTATTGCAAGTGATTGCTAAATTTTTTTGATGCAGCTGTAATTCCTAACATATCAAGACCCGATGTATTTGAAGTTAAGCATCAGGTTATGCAGTCGGGAGTGCATAAAGGAAAAATCAACAGAAAATGGAATCTCGTTGTATCAAGATCCAATATATTGGAAGAACTATATTGAAAGGTTGCAACAATCAAGTATATGGAAGGAGTTGATGGGATGGAAGTTGATAATGTATCGAGCATGCCATATCAAATAATTGACATTGGGAAAATGTTGTGATGGCGGCAAAGGAGAATCCTGAAGAGATAAATACCAATGCATCGGGGATACCATATCAGAAGAGTTGTATTGGAGGCCAAAGCCCGATATCATTGGGAATATCGTATCAGAGTCATGTCGCTAAGGAGTATTCAAGAAAACCTAATGGAAAAGGTCCAATGTATTAGACTCGCGAGTTAGTGCCTTATCGGAGGCAAGCCATTAGAGAAAATATTTGATGGAGCATGTGTGAGAACATCTGAAGAGCGAGACCTAATATATCATATAAGATGGTTTCAAAAAGTTCACATAAGGAGTGAACCATTTGAGTTTGAGTTTGAAAGTGTGTTTAAGAAAACCTGATAAGTCAAGTGTCAATCAACAAAAGTCAATGGATTGAGGAGCCAATGAACGAAGGTTCCCAGTAAATTCATGATGCCGATGAACAGAGAAGAGCCGAGGGCCGAACCATTTATGTCAATTTTTTATAGTTTGTACAAAGATTTATGAAGGATTTTGACAACTAGTACATCGTATAATTAAGTCTAGATTCTAGACTAAGGATCAAAGATCTCAACATGAATTCAAATTTAATCTTATTAATTTCAAAAGATAGTATTTCATGAACTACAGAGGCAATGGAAAACATTCAAGAAAAATCCTCCAGAAGAAGAAGATGAGAGTATACAACATAGAACGAAAAGGATAGAGAAAGGCTAAAGAAAGCTATTTTTTACTGGTATTATTGTTATAAAACCACCTGAGACTAAGACCACGGGTTGATGTTGGAACTCCATGTTCGGAGCTCACTATGAATGTACAAATTTATTAGTTAATGAAAATCCAGTAAGGCATTGCATGGGTCTCAGAGTCATTTTTCTTTTATTGTTGGTGTTTGTGTGTTGTTTGTCTTCACGATCTTACCTACAACACCCGAGTGAGGGGAGGTATGTATTCCTCTCCCCGTACTTTGAGATTCCTTTCCCCCATCATACACCCTTTAAACCTACCAACTATGGATTTTGAAACCAAATCCACAACTTCATTCATCTTGATGTTGTCTCCCAGGAACAATTTTACTGGTAAGGGTTTTTCCTCAATGCACTTCATCTTCTTTAACCCCTTTACAAGAATTTCAACCACACCCTCTACATAAATAGAATGTCTTTGATCATTCTCTTGTTGTTTTAACATAATTCCATTATGTAGGTTAGCCTCAATCATAGATCCACCGGTCCATCCATTGTCAAAGTTGAACCAACATCCGAAACTTCTTCTACTAATCCACTTTTAGCACCATATACCATATTTGAATTAATCCTTTCTTCACTCACCACAAGGCTTTACAGTCGGATGACATTCCTAATATAATGGAGACTTGACAAACCACTTAATACTTACAACGACGCTTGACTACCGCCATTCACACTAATAAAGTCACTGGAACATAGTATGTAGTTTATAACCACCAAAACTATTATAGTAAACCCTAAAATTGGAGCAATAACCTACCACCAGCACTAAATGCACATGACAATAAAGAGCACAATGATACACTTACCATTTGATCTTTCCATGAGTAGATGGCGCTAAAAATGAGGCACTTTGTATAAACCCAACTTACCATCCCGTATTCCTAAAGAGTATCTCCTTTATGACCTCCCCGCTATATCTAACATTTAGTCTTACAATGACCATAAAGGGACTTGTCCCATCTTGCAGTTGTTAGTTGATGCAGGAGCATCCAACCACAGACTATATGCATAGTTTTGGATGCCATTTTAGATGTGAATTTCAGGGGCTTTTGGGTGTCGTTCATAGCAACTCACATATTGGATGTAGGATTTTTGGGGGCAATCCCAGTCATCCGATGAGTTATCAGACATGATATCGACTATAAAATCAACTTGTAGCATCGAAATTGAACATATAGACCTAACCTCATCGAATTCCAACCATCAAGGAAAATTGTCGAAAGCATATGTTAAAAGTGTCAATGGAGGGGTAGTTTTTGACATGTCGCGACTCGATGTGTGAGATATTTAGCATCGGGTTATGCATTCGAGAGTGCATAAAGGAAAACCTGATAGAAAGTGGACCTCGACATATCAAGATTTGATATATTGAAAGAGTTGCAATGATCAAGTATACACAAGAAGTCAATGGTATGAAAGTCAATAATGTTTCAAGCACGTAATATCGGAGAATCGCATCGGGAATATTGTATCATAAAATGTTGCGAAGGTGTCTAAGGAGAATCTTGAAGAGACGAAGACTGATGTATCGTGGGTTATGCATCGGGGATGCCATATCAAAAGAACTGTATCAGAGACCAAAGCTCGATATCACATCGAGAATATCATATCACAGTCATGTCGTGGAGGAGAATTTGGGAAAACACAATGGGCGAGGTCTAATGTATTGAACCCACAGTTTCATAAGTTCCTTGTTGAAGGTGAACCATTAGAGAAATTTTTTGATGGAGCAAGCATGACAAAGTCTAAACAATAAAATCCAACATATCGGATCCAATGGTTTCATAAAGTTAACATTGGGAGTGAAACATCATAGTTTGAGTCCAAAAGCATGTTTTAGGAAACCTAATAAGTCAAGAGCTAATAAGTGTAAGTCTATGAATCAAGGAGACGATGAATGAAGGTTCATAATAAAGTTGTGATGATGATGAATAGAGAATGATTGAGGGACGAGCCATTTATGACAAATTATTACAGTGTGTAGAGAGATTTATGAAGGATTTCAATGACCACTACATCGTACAATTGAGGATATATTCTAGGTAGAGGATTGGAGATCTTAACATGAATTCAATTCAATCTTATAGATTTGAAAATAATTTTATGAACCAGAGAGGCAATGGAGAAGATTCAAGAAGAAGCCTCCAAAAGAAGCATAGAGCATATAATGAAGAACATAAGGGGTTGAGAAAGGCTAAAGAAAGCTATTTTTTACTAGTATTTAATTATTGTAAAGTTAGTTTTTCAACATTAAGCTAGCATTATTAGGATCTTTAACTAAGAGAATAACAAGTACAACAATCAAACACAAGGGACAATGAACACAGTGTTTTTCCTCAGGGAAACCATAAATGGAGAAAACCCCACAATTTCCTCAGAGATAGAATCAGCACCAAAATAGAAAATCCCAAAACAGTAAGTGATCTCCCGACAGCAGTAACCTTCTTCTTATCTATCCCCAGTGTCTTCTCCTTCCTCAACTATGCGCTACACTTGAGTGTGTATGAGTTGTGTGTTAAATAGAGAAGTCACCTCTCTATTTATACTAATCTCGGCATGACTAAAACCCTACTAGGGTCGACCTCTACTAGGAGAGTCTAATAACCCTAGTGCCCCAGAACTACGGGGACTTTAACCCTTAGAAAATCGGAGGGTTACCCACTATGACTTGACATGACTTGTATATATTATAGATCCTCCCGATCGGAACATCAGGGCATGACAACATGACTCAATTACATAATAGATACATCCCGAAATAAACATTTGGTTACAAGACATAAGATACATAGATGAATACATTCCAAAGTTACAAATACATCAACACTCCCTCTTAACTAGGAAGGTATTCTTTCGACACAATTTTCAGCACTGGTCTTCTTCTCTGCATCAATTGGATCATCTCGTCATCTTCAAGTCTTCTTAGTCTTCAAGTCTTCTTCGTCTTTGAGTCTTCAAGTCATCTTCTTCTTCAAGTCTTCTTCATCATTGGATCTACATCATCATGACTATTGGCTCATCACTGCTGGGTCATCACTCAATCTGGATCATCATCAAGTCTGGATCACTTGATCTGGATCATCGAGTCTTGATCATCATCACAACTGGATCATCACTTGATCTGGATCGTCATCAACTCTGGATCATCTCATTTGGATCACTTGATCTAGATCATCATCAAGTCTGGATCATCATCCTATGCTATCTCATAATGGTGCTATCTCGATTCTTCTCATCACAGGAAGTTCTACAGAATCAATCCTGTAGGCCTACCCTTCATGTAGGTCTTCATCAGCGCTTATATCTGACACTTAAGTCAAAATGGCCCACCCAACTCTTACATCTGACCTCATCTTGTAAGAAAGGCATGCCCAACACTCACATATGACCTCATCCTGTTAGAAAGGCCCAGCACTCACATCTGACCTCATCTTGTCAGAAAGGCTCAGCACTTATATTCGGCCATGTGCAAGCACACCGCATCGAAAAGGCTCTACACTTACATCCGACCTCATCCTGTCAGAAAGGTACAGCACTTACAGTCGACCATGCTCGAAAGCACTGCATCGAAAGGGCTCAGCACTTACAATCCGACCATGCATGAAGCACCGCATCGGAAAGGGCTCTACACTTACAATCCGACCATGCACGAAGCACCGCATCGGAAAGGGCATGCACTCACATCTGATCATGGAGAAACTAATCCTACCATCGCATCAGAATGGCCCCCAGTCCCAGACTGAGCTACCTGGTAACTGACCAGGTGCCTCCATTCCCAGAATGGCAGTTGCCCTTACATCTGACCTACTCGTCAGAATGGCCAACACTCACATCTGACATGGGAGGAACTTAATCCTTTAGACATGACAGAATGGTTCAGCCCTTACATCTAATCAAGTGGGAACACATCCCTCTATCACATCAGAATGGCTTCTTAGTCCTAGACTGAGTTTTCCTAGTAACTGACCAGGTGCCTCCATTCCCATAATGGCAGTTGCCCTTACATCTATCCTACTTGATAGAATGGCCATCATTCATATCTGACATGGAAGGAACCAATCCTCTCACCATGACAAAATGGCTCAGCCCTTACATCTGACCATGGAAGGAACCAATCCTCTCACCATGTCAGAATGGCTATGGGTCTCATCACTTTCTCTTGGAGGAAACCTCGATCTAGAGAACACCAAGCTTCTCCCTGAAGTACTCGAACTTCAGCCTAGCCAATGGCTTCATCAATACATCAGCTATTTGTTCTTCCGTCGCAACATACTGGAGCTTCATTGCTCCCCTCTACACCATATCCCTGATATAGTGATACTTGATCTCGATATGCTTTGATTTGTCATGGAACACTGGATTCTCTGACAACTTCACGCAACTGTGGTTGTCACAATGTATACAAGTAGCATCCAACTGGAGATCAAATATATCAGATAGTAGCTTTCTCAGCCATACAACCTCACAACTAGGTGAACAAGCTGCGACATACTCTGCTTCAGCTGTACTCAGTGCCACACAGGATTGCTTCCTGCTAAACCAAGAGATCACACCCGATCCCATACTGAAGTAACACCATGAAGTGCTCTTCCTATCGATGGCACTGCCTGCCCAATCTGAATCAACATAACCCTCCAGGTTAATCTTCTGATTCGCCTCGCACTTGAGCCCATAATCAATTGTACCCCTTAGGTACCTCAATATGCTTTGCAGCAATCAAGTGAACATTTCTCG
Organism: Pseudotsuga menziesii; assembly: GCA_001517045.1. Classification (NCBI taxonomy): domain Eukaryota; kingdom Viridiplantae; phylum Streptophyta; class Pinopsida; order Pinales; family Pinaceae; genus Pseudotsuga; species Pseudotsuga menziesii. Next base: position 478,056 of record LPNX010797765.1, read on the forward strand.
GATCTGTTAAGAATTGGCTCAAGGTGTTCACAGCAAAGCAAATGTCTGGTCTCGTGTTCGTCAGGTACATCAAGGACCCAATCATTTGATGATACATCGTAGCATCAACCGACTCTGATGAAGCATCACTCAATAGCTTTAGGTTCGATGCCATAGGTGTGGCCATGGCTTTGCAGTCCATCATCCCAAACCTCTTTAGGATATATAATGCATACTTCCCTTGTCTAAGAAAGATTCCATCTGCACTCTGCCACACCTCCATGCCCAGGAAATAATGCATCATACCCAAATCCTTCATTTCGAACTCGGCAGCAAGCTTTCTCTTCGTATCAGCAATCAACCCATCCATACCTGTCACAAACATATCATCTACATATAGTAGGAGCATCACTGGGTTGCCATCTTCAACCTTGTAGTAAAGGTTGGAATCTGCTTTACTTTTGGTAAAGCCCAAACTGGATAGAAAGCTGTCAATTCTGCCGTACCAAGTCCTGGGTGCCTGTTTCAAATCGTATAGGGCTTTTTTCAATCTGCATACATGAGATTCTCTGTCATGTGTCTCAAAACCGAGTGGTTGTTCTACATACACTTCCTCTTCTACTACACCATTCAAGAAGGTAGTTTTGACATCCATCTGGTGTATCTTCCATTTCATCACTGCAGCCAGAGCTAGTACTGATCTGATGGAAGTGTATTTGGCTACAGGTGCAAAGGTTTCTTCATAATCTATTCCTTCTTTCTGAGAGAAACTCCGAGCAACAAATATTGCTTTATATTTTTCAATGCTACCGTCTGCAGCATGCTTGATCTTGTAGATCCATTTGGAAGTTACAACTGACTTCCCTTCCGGTCTTGGGACAACATCCCAAACATCATTCTTCATGATCGATTGATACTCTTCAATCATAGCATCCTTCCATTCTTTTCGTTCTGTCGCTTCTTCATAACTGGAAGGTTCTTTATCAATGAAATCACATAGTAAAGCTACATACCCAGAGCAGGATTTGGTCCTCTTCCTTTCTCTGTGATCCTCTTCTGGAGCCCCATATCTTTCCGCACCTTGGATAAGTTCTCGTACCCAAGCAGGTTTCCTCTTATGAGGATTCTTCTCCGGAGGTGGATCTATAGGTCTTTGTGGTTCTTCAAATTCTCGAACTTCTTCTTGAGTTTATTCGTTCATGGTTGTATCATGAATTATGGGTGCTTCTGCTTCTTCAGGTTCTTCAACAGGTCTCTTTCTGGATTTGCTGTAAGCTCTGCCTTCATCAAATGTCACATCCCTGTTGATGTCAATCTTTTTGTATCCTAGGAAATATATTATGTAAGCCTTTGAGCTTTCAGAGTATCCCACAAATATACCCTTCTTTCCTGAAGGATCTAATTTTGTTCTCTTCTCTTTTGGAATGTGTATGTACACAGGACAGTCGAATATTATGAGATGGATGACTTTTGGTTTCTTGCCGGAGAAGACTTCTTCAGGAGTCTTGTTCTCGAGTACTCTGTGTGGAGTACGGTTCTGTACATACATCGTTGTTCTGGCAGCTTCCGCCCAAAGATGCATCGGAAGATCTTGATCATGAAGCATAGCTCTTGCAGCTTCCATGATAGTTATGTTCTTCCGTTCCGCAATCCCATTCTGTTGTGGATTATAAGGAGTGGACAACTCCCTCTTAATCCCTGATTCTTTACATAGCTCTTTGAATTCATTCGAAGTGAATTCTTTGCCATTATCTGATTGAAAGGTCTTGATCTTCTTTTCAGTGTGATTCTCGATCAAGGCTTTGAATTCCTTGAACTTGCTGAATACTTCGTCTTTGTTCTTCATGAAGTAAATCCATGTCTTCCTAGAAAAGTCATCAATTAAAGAAACATAATATGCATACCCACTTAGTGAGCTTGATGACATAGGACCGCATACATTGGAGTGGATGATTTCCAAGATTCCTTTTGCTTTGCTTTCGCTACTTGGAAATGTCTTCTTTGTGTTCTTTCCTTTCACACATCCTTTGCAGACCCCATCATGTTTTGCTTGTATTTCTGGAAGACCTTCAATAGCTTTGCTTGTAAGAGGTAGTGCTCTGTAATGCACATGTGCAAGCCTTCTATGCCAAAGTTCACTTGGCTCTACTGTGTCATGGACCAAGGCTTGTTCTAGATGGCCCTTCAATTTGTACAAACCTCCTTCTTGTTCACCAATCACTATTACATCATCAATAGTCTTTCCTTTTGGCTACATGATGACTTGACCATCTATGAATGCAACCCTCATTCCTTTTGCATCCAATGCTGATATGGAGAGAAGGTTCTTCTTGAGTCCTGGCACAAACAACACTTCCTTCATTGTTATAGACTTTCCAGAGTCTAGTTTATAGGAAGATTCCCCACTACCTTTTATTGGATATTGGTAGTCATCTCCTAGCTTCACCTTGTTAGGTGATTCATGTTCTGAGAGTTTCACAAAGGATTCCTTGAATCCAGTCATATGTTTGGAAGCCTCATTGTCTATAAGCCAATCATCACTTCCATGAGTAATGTTACATGTGAGAGCGGAGATCAAAACATATTCATCCTCACTTGAAGAATCTTCACTTTCATATCTAGTTCTCTTTGATGAAGGTTCATCATCCTCTGCAGCATGAGCATGATGTCTTCTCTTGCATCCCTTCTTCTTGTGAGAGCTACTTTCGTTCTTAGGACAATCTCTAACAAAGTGTCTGTTTTCATCACATGTATAGCAAATGTACTTAGACTTATCTCTAAGACTTCTAGAGTTATTCCCATGATGAGAGTACTTACTTCTGTGATGGCTGGATCTGGGTTTCTTGGATTGTACTGTGAGAGCTTGATCCTCAGTTCCCATCTTCTCTTCTCGAGAGGCTATCTGAGCTTCTTCTTGAGAACATTCTTCCCACAGTCTGTTGAACTTGACAACTTCTTTCTAGCACATATCCCTTGAATGAAAGAGTCCCATCTCCTAGGGAGACCATTCAAGGTGGTCATCACAATTTCTGCATTCTCCACTTCTTCATCTACTGCTTCCAATTGTTCCTTGATCTGAGAAGCCCTTGTGAAGTAAGATTGGATGGTCTCTACATTTTGGATCTTCACATTCTTCAGTTGATTCCTCAGAGTCATCTTCCGGTTTATGTTCTTCCCTTCAAACAATTTGGTTAGGGCATCAAACATAGCTTTAGGTGTCTTGAGGGAGGACACCTGTGGGATAAGGTGATCCTTGATAGAATCAACAATGATCCTCTTTGCCATAACTATCTTCTTCTTATGCAAGGCCTTAGCCTCATCTCCCTCTGGAACTGGAACCTCCTCATAGATGTAGGAGTCCAACTCATTTTCTTCCAGGACCAGGGAGATCCTATACTTCCAGGCTCGGAAGTTATCAGCTCCCTCAAGATTTTCATCAAGCTTGGTATGATGAGACATCTTAACTAAGAACCTCAAATGGAAATACAAAAGATTTAGATCTTACTAGGTCAAGATGTCGGATCTGGATTTGGAGCTGAAATCCTGTAGTACTGGTTTAGGAGCAAATTAGGGTTTTGCTTTTCCAGAGTTATGTCCACCCAAATGCCTTGAAATTTATCCCTAACTTCAATTTTGGGGAGGAGATCAATCCAGGCCTAGGCTCACTGAAAAATTCCTCTTCTGTGAAAAGCCCTAATTTTCGGCAGTAGTGTCGGGTCCAAAACTGAAAAACCTCAGAATTAGATTCTGCTTCGACATAAAAATGCGCCCTAAGGAGGAGAGTTATTCCACCTTACTTTTGCTGAAAATCTGTGGAGGAAGATCCACAAACTAGGAAGCCCTAGTTCCCGCAGCTGCATAGTGTCTTCTTCTCAGGTTAGCTCTGATACCAAGTTAGTTTTTCAACATTAAGCTAGCATTATTAGGATCTTTAACTGAGAGAATAACAAGTCCAACAATCAAACACAAGAGACAATGAACACAATGTTTTTCCTCGGGGAAACCATAAATGGAGAAAACCCCGCAACTTCCTCAAAGATAGAATCGACACCAAAATAGAAAATCCCAAAACAGTAAGTGATCTCCTGATAGTAGTAACCTTCTTCTTATCTAGCCCTAGTGTCTTCTCCTTCCTCAACTATGCACTACACTTGAGTGTGTATGAGTTGTGTGTTAAATAGAGAAGTCACCTCTTTATTTATACTAATCCCGACATGACTAAAACCCTACTAGGGCCGACCTCTACTAGGAGAGTCTAATAACCCTAGTGCCCCGAAACTGCAGGGACTTTAACCCTTAGACAATCGGAGGGTTACCCACTATGACTTGACATGACTTGTTTATATTATAGACCCTCCTGATCAGAACATCGGGGCATGACAACATGACTCAATTACATAATAGATACATCCCAGAATAAACATCGGGTTACAGGACATAAGATACATAGATGAATACATTCCGAAGTTACAAATACATCAATAAAGCCACCTAAGACTGAGACCGGTGGTTGATGCTAAGAATCCATGTTCGAAGCACACTTCAAATGTATATATATTTTTAGTAAATGAAAATCCAGTAAGGCATTGCTTGAGTATCTGAGTCCTTGTTTCTTTTATTGTTTGTGTGTTTGTGTGTTGTCTATCTGCATGCTTTAACTCATAGTGCCTGAGCGAGGGGTGGTATGTATTCCTCCACCCACATTTTGAGAATCCTCTCCCCCATACCATGCCCTTTGAAACATACCAACTAGGAGTTGAAACCAAATCTAACTTCATTCATCTTGATGTTGTCTCCTAAGAACAATTTTATTGGTAAAGGTTTTTCCTTGACACACTTCTTCTTCTTTTACCCCTTTATGCGAATTTCAACTACACCCTCTACACGGATATAATGCCTTTTACCACTCTCTCATTGTTTTAACATATTTGCATTCCTTAGGTTAGCTTCCCATTCTAGATCCACCAGTCCATCCACTGTAAAAGTTGAACCAACACCAAAAAATCCTTTTAGTAAGCCAATTTTAGCATGAGACACCATATTTGAATTAGTCCTTTCTTCATTCACCACAAGGGTTTACACTTAGATGGCCTTCTTATTATAATGGACACTTGGAAAACCACTTAATACTTCCAACAATGCTTGACTACCACCATTCACACTAATCAAGTCAATCAAACATGGCATGTAGTTTTAACCACCAAAACTATTATAGTAAATTCTAAATTTGGAGCAATAAACCTACCACCAACACTAAATGCATATGAAAATAAAGAGCACAAAGATATACTTACCAATTGATTTGTCGATGAGTAAATGGCTCCACAAATGAGGCACTCTATATAAACCCAACTCGCCTTCTCATCTGCCTTGAGAGTACCTTCATTGACAACCTCCCCACTAGATCTAACAAAGTCTTTCATTAATGATAAAGTGGCTTGTTGCATCTTGTAGTCATTAGTTGATGTAGGAGCATCTAGCCACAAGCTAGGCGCATTGTTTAAGGTGTCACTTCAGACGTGGATCAATGGTTTTCAAGCATCATTCACAACTGCAACTTACAAACTGGGCACAGGAGTTTTGGGAGCGATCCCAACCATCTGATGAGTTATCGGACATGATCTCAACCGTAAGATTATGTTGTAGCGTCGAAAGTTGACATATAGACCTAGCCTCATCGAAGGCCAACCATTAGGAAAACTATCAAAAGTGTGTGTTGAATGCGTCGATGGAGAGGTAATTCTTGGCATATTGGAACCAGTGTATCAGATGTTAAGCATTGGGAGGACAAGTGATGAGATTTACTATTGCACACTTTTCAAAAAATAGTGTTATTATATACCAACTTAGCATAAATTCAAATTTGGTGTTAGCTTTGTAAATGTAAAAACATAAGGGGTGTTCCTCAATGACATAAAATGGGTGATACAAAGGGATCTTGATACTTTATAATCTCAAATCTACTATACCAACCATAAAATAATACTATTGGGGAGTCTTGGAATAAGATTAATGCAAGATGATGAGGAGAGGTATGAGGTTCAACTTTGGAGATTTAAATTATATGGACTCCCAATCATGATAAAGGGGATACAAATCAACACAGGTGATGAGAAATGGGGTACTAAATTAGAGAACCCATGCAAAGGAGGTACCCACCATTGCGAAAGCACTAATGTAACAACTGAAACAAGGGAGGACCACTTGACCAAACAAGGGATAATGTATTGAGTAGGGTTATAAAAAAGGTTCATGCAATAGAGACGTAGGGAGGTATCTATCTACATGCATAGGTTTAGAATGATACATGAAGGGATGCTTGATGTGTGTAGATGGACGTGTTCATGTCCTATACACATGAAATAAAAAGCGAGGGGATAAAAGCGTACATGAAATTTGTAAATATGGTTAATTTTAAATAATGTCATGAAACAAGTACGAAATTATGAGAAACAAAAAACACCCTTTTAAAGGTTTGTTAATTTTGAATTCAAATGTGAATTGTGTGTAAATTATATATTGTGTGAGGGAATAAGATCACAAGAAAGAATTAGGGTTTGGCCTATAAATGGGCATAAAATGACCCAAATCTCATTTAGTTGTGCATTTGGAGCTTAGAGTTGTGGAGAGAAGAAGAGTGGAGGTGTGCCCTAGATATTGTTGATCTTATCGCAAGAGAATTTATCGATAAAATTGATTTAATTTGACTTTCAATTTGGTGGTCTTGTCATCCTTGTGAATTCCACTTGAGTAATTTTTTAGATTAGGGTTTTCTTTCTTTCTTTCTTTCGGAATACCCCTTTAGCCCCCATATGGCCCTAGCACAGTTTCTTGTCCATGTTATGTAGATGGAGCGAAGGTTGTTAGAGGAAAATCTACACTAGGCTAGTGTAGTAAACCTTAGGTTTTCCTATGTTGGGATAGTGTAGGATAGTGGCCAATAACTTATTATAGAGGCTAAGCAGGTGGGATGGAAATGGAATTTGAAAGACTTATTTCTATGCAAGGATGGTAGGATTTCTATTTGTTTATATGGATCTTGATGGATTGTGAGACTAGATCGTGAGGGATTAGGGTGTCCACAATTCCTTGGATATACATGGGTTAACAAAGTTCTTGGAGAGCCCTCTAATTAGAGCGGGAGAGGCCTACTCTAACCAATCATACAGTTCTAGGACATGATGGTCATGATACAGGGGGAGTCAATTCCCTAACACTCTATGACATTTACTTTTTGATTGGTCTTTCGATGCATGGAGTGGTAGGAGAGACTCAACTAGTGATTCCATTAGGGAGGAAGATACACGACTTTGTATATGTGTATGGCATATATGATGTAGGTTTAAGGATAAGTCCATCCCCATTAAGGAGATGGTTTTTTTTGGGATGCAAGTTGTGGTACAAGCAGTGATTCATAGAGTGGGGACTCATGGTGCTCACAAGATACTAGGATTTTTAAATATTATGGTTGAGAGTGTGCAATTTAGTTCATATTATGGATGAGACCAGATGTTACTTAGTATGATGTGATTCCATGTGACATCTTGCAAAAACAATTTAGGAAGACAATTTCGTTTATAGTGCTTGACTTTATCAAATCGCTAGCATGATTTCATCGTTGGTATAGGGAATATGGTCTTAGATCTAACCCCTCAAATTTTGATCTTCTATCAGAGGCTTCTCCTTGTCCTTTGTATATTGGTCAACCTTGTATTATTAAGGCGTCATAGGTGACACCTTCCATGTTTTTTTGTCTTATCTCTTTGGACAACAGGGATGTGACCACATCATTGATCTTTGATGTGGTACTATTACGTTCAATAGCCATGAGCAGGATACCTAGGAATCTAGAAAAGAACACAACATACTGATGCATTTCTCTTACTCGGTGATTTTAATATCCACAAACAACAATGGATTGATAACAATATTGAACGCATTCAAGTGTTATGTGACCAAGTCACTTTCACCCATCCTTAGAAGATATAGCTTTGTATGAGGAAACACCTATACAAAGCTATATAGGTGTTTCCTCATATAGCTAACCAAAGATTTCGATTGATACAAGTTCCACAACTTTTCTTATATCTTCTTTGTAGTGTATTCTTCTAAGACATTTAATAATAAAAAATATATTAAACAAACTCAGATTGTACTCCTTTCCTTTCTATCAATTCCTTTGACACACCCACCATACTCAATATTGGCTCAACTACAATCCATTATTCTCGATTTATAAGGAGATTCTCCATCTCAAGCTTCCAAATCTCAAAATTTTGTCCATTAAACTTTTCAATTTATATCCTCAATGTGTTAGTCAATCTAACTATAAATCAATGCTTTTAGAAAAATCCCACTGTAAAAGGCATTCCCCAAACATAGGAACAAGACAAATCCTCAACAACAAAGGCATCCCCTTGTAGCCAAATACAACTTCGATTACAATTGTTGGGTCCAATACCAATTATAATAGATTTGCAAAACTTACTCACATTGTTAAATACACTTATACATAAAACAATGGCATACACAATACATCAACACATTACACATAAATTACCTTGGAAACCTCTCTCATTGGAAAACCATTAAACCATTGAGCTTACCACTCATTTATTAATCAAACACTCAAAAAATAGGTGTTTACAACCATTAGTTGTTAGACCACAATTCACACTTCATTACATGATCATGTTACACAAGTATACTTCTCATAGTTCAGTACATCATGCATAACCATTACATCTTATTTATAGATGTAATACAACCAACTGCTCATTAATGACAATCTATAACTTCCTAACCACTTTTGGTTATTCTATTACAATCGACTTGATTGGGTTAAGTTTGGTTGATTGACCATTTTAAGCTTTATGGTCATTCCATAAATTGGTCATTTTCCTTTGACCAAACAATTATTCTAGTTGGTTGACCAACTAGACTATCCTTCGTTTGTTGCATTTAACTCTAGTCGACTCGAACATCGACTTTTCCAGTTGATTCATGTGCAAAGAGTTCTTATGAGGAGTTTGTGTTTGAAAAATATATGTGTACAAGGAGGAGGACGCATTCTAAGGAATGTCTTCAAGTTAGAGTTCTTTGCACACTGGGATTAACTATCCTTTTAGATTGAAGATTATCCATACGGAGGGATGAACTGTCACTATGATATGGATCTACCACTACCACCTGGACGAGTCTTAGAAATCGATGTTAAGTAATATTGGTTTTCAAGCAATCCATCACCCTTTCTGTAGAATTTTTTGCAGTTGCAAATTCCAAAGTGTGAAACACCTTCTATCTTTCATCTTAGGTGGAATATTATTACAGATGCAGAGTATTATTACATTTGGAAGTATTATTTGAATAGATTATTATTATTACACTTACAGTTGAAATATTATTTGGTTTTATGTATAAGATTATACCAATGAAGCATGATATTATTGTTAACACATATAATTATAATCACAGCATTATAATATCAAAATAATCACAACATTATAGTATCAAAATATCTATAATATTTCATTTTTTAATAATGCGTATTTGTGGTAGAGTTTTATATTGCCATGCGACTGTCGATTATCCATAATGTTGATCTCACACTTTATTCAATAATCAACAATACAAAAGAATAATATTCAATAATCAATGTTGAGTACTATTTTTGTGAACTTAGGAGTCAGGATAATCAATACTCATCGAAGTACTTTTTTTTGCATTAAAATGAATGACGCAGAAAAATGGACTATGAGCGATGCAACCAAACAGGATTTGTGTAATGTCCCTCCCAAGTGACCATGATGATATGTGTTCTAACCCCTAGTGGTTCTCACCTAGGAGGGGTTATGTTGTAAATAAATAATCATAAAAATGCAAATACTAGATTGGGATGCAAGTTCTAAATTTTAATTAATAATTTTGATGTTTTTAATAGTTTTTATGCTAAGTCATGCACTAGGTGTCAAAGAGGGTGCATGGGGCCTTGTGGACCCAATGAATTGTCATTGTAAATGGAAACCGAGGGAAAATAAAGAAATATCCATAAATCCATGAAAAATATAGAAAGTGGCAGAAGAAGAAGTCAGCCAAAAAAACAGTGCAAAAAGAAGGCAAGTGCAGAAAAGCTATCAGGATGAAAAGCAGACAACTTTTGGAGGGCACAGTTTTCGAAAAGGAAAAAAAGGTAAGTCATCCTAAAAGTAGGAAGGGCACAGTTTCTAAAGAGGTTAAAAACAAGTTAGTCTAAAAGCAGGAAAATCTTGGAGGGCGCATTTTCCAAAGGGAGAAAAAGGCATGTTCGGGGAAAAGCGTGAAAGCAAAGCAAGTTTCCTCATTCATTCGTAAGGGGGCATTAGGCAAGGGAAGTGGACCAACTATGGAGCCAATTTGACCTTGAATCCTAATATTGCTAGAAAACCATGATAGCACATCACTATCATGACTTTTGATCATTTGTGATTTGAGTTTGAGAGTTGCTCTTAGTGGTTGAGTAACGTGCCTCGACTGTAGCTTTGAGTGGTGTACCCCTTAGTTAGTGAATCTTGTGTTTTGGTCTCTCATGTCAGTGCAACCATTGAAGAATATTTGTTGCAGGTCCTGATGTCTACTTCAACTACTTATCAGATCATTCAAAAGAGCTTAGAGGCCTCATATTAGTGATGTTCACTCTTCTTCCTTCCTTCTCTCCATTATATGATATTTTGACAATTTTTGGAGCAATGTAATGGGCATTTTGACCCCACTATTATATAGTTCATGTATTGATGTCTAATCTATTGTCTATCAGGTTCATATCACCTTCAGGTCATTCACAGAGTTTGGGAGGTTCAGGGTTCGATTCTTCTTGGTTTCTTAGCTTCGAAGCCATACTTTTGGGATTTCGGCTATGAGAGGCTACCTTTGAGCTTCTTGTGAGATGCATTTCGACTCTCATTTCCCTATTATGATATTATTTAATGTCTTTGAAAATCACACAATATTATGAACTGTTTTAATTAAGTTTCATAATAATCTTTTACACCCTGCCTAGATTTCAATGAAAAATGACCTAGTTTTCCAGTTCGAACTAATTAGTCAGTCTAAACAATTCCATTTCGTTTATTTTCTATTATGAACTTTAATTAACATGCTAACATGCTATCTAATGTCTGAAACTAAAGATTAGTAACACTTTTTATGTGTTTGGAAATCACAAAAGTTTGACTAGTTGCATAGTCTTAGTGACTAGTTTTCCTAGTGCAACCCTTAGATTTCTTTGTGACTGTTCAGACCTATTTTAAACCTGCAAATATTGATGTCAACATTCTAAATAGAGTTATAGAACCCTCATAAGTTCCTCTTAGCCTTTGGTTGTTTGGAACCGCTTGTTAAGATTTCAATCCGCACTAGTTGTGACTCCCAGAAGCCTGGTAGTAGAGTTAATCCTGGATGATGCTCGAAACCTAAAAGGGCCCAACATCCAGGTGCTTAGGAATCTGAACATTCGATCTCCTATCTTGTCTTTTGGTTTCACCTGCAAATCCCAGTTCATTCCCTCTTTTTACTTGATAAATTTTCCCACCTGTCAACTAGTTATCCGAAGTTGATTGCATAGAGTTAGTGAGCTTGATTTTCTGCCTTAGGTTCATTACAATTTGAAGATACATTACAAATTTTGTGCACTAAAGTGAACTTAGGAGTAGGGAGTTGGACATACCAACAAATATCTGTATATCTATAAAAAATTATTATAAGGATCACAAATTCAGGACTAGAATTATTTGATATAACTATTATACTACGAATAGGATCTATTCTAGCACACGCTTCACTTGATTAGTCCACGTTGCAAGCAAATATTACAAATCTTATTAACCCAAATAGATCCCCCCATCGCAGAATTGTAAAACCTCTACATTATTCAAATTGTATATTTCGGACTGTTATTCTCATACTTACGGTGAAAACAAAGTTTTGCAAGAGAAGCTCACAAATAGAGTCAATGGATCCCGTAGAAGCGACCAATACTTTGACATTGATGAATGCAGGATGCCAATTTTTTTCAAAAAAATTGACTATGAGCGACTCAACAAGAAAACAAAGCAGGTTTCTTATTCCACGAGATGACACAGAACAATGTATCTTGCCATTTTGCAATCCACTTTCTTGTGTCAGTTTTATGTCAATGTTCCAGCTGAGGTCAAAGAATACTCATATATAAGGGAGGGTTATTAAGAGCGTCAGAGGGTGGTTGCATGGGAAACACGACACCTTGTATTACAACGCCCCCTTTGCTTCCATGTAGCAGACAAGTGAGGCCACATCACTAAAACATGGCAGTCTAGTCTAGGCTCTTGCTAAGCCACCTTACACATCCCTAGCACCTCCTACAAGTGCCCACATCAATTAATTTTGATAAAATCTTGAAATACAATTTTAAACATGATGATGAGAATTTTATCATTATCTAAATTTGGTACCTATAATAATATTTCAACCAATTTTCCAATTTTAAATCTATACAAATTATTAAAAATCCATCTAAATTTCAAATAATAATAATAATAATCTATTTTTAAGGTCACCGCCAAGCAAGACACCAATTTGGTGTATGAGACCCCCTTATTTATGGGACAAGGGACCCTCCTCTGCGCAATTATTTCACTGCTAGAGTCTACAGAGGTGTACATACACTACCCCCTTTGGATTTGGACTTATGACCTCTTAAGAAGAAATGCATGCTCTTAATCATTAGGCCCACTCATGCTTTAGAATAAAAACTCTAAACTCTAACTTCATTTGTCACCATATTCCAACAAATATTCCAACAAATAAAAAAAACTGAAACTTGCCCCAACCTACACATCCTCATTAGGTTAACCGATACCTTTAATTTTCATGATGTGCACAATTTGCAATAAAGGACGGATGTAGAGAAAACTCTAAAAGGATTGTCCATTTCCAAATATTCTGATTCTAATTCACTATTTCCAAACTTCTGAGTGACCACACCTTTCCAATTGTCGAGGATTCCAATTCGATATTTCCGAAGCCCTCGCTGGAAAATACCGCCACTGGCTTTCAACCCTTGGACATGTCGGCAAAGCTGCGAACGCTTGGACTGACATAGGACAAGTAGGTAGTTGTAATGGTAACTCAAGGGACCGACTATATTGGGTTACATGATAACATATCCCCGCGTATAAAGCATAACCAATTACAATAATTCATATAAAGAAAATCGATCCCTTCGCTTATATTTTCGAAACTATTTTATACGTTTTCGATTGCGTTTAAATCTACGCTGCGATATCTTTTCAATTTCTTTACAAACTAACGGACAGTGGGAAAAAATAACTCCGCCATTAATCCTTTGCTCAAGCTCTCTGAGGCCTCCCGACGGATCCGTGAGAAGAGAGAGTTTGTCGTGCTGGTAGGTTTCTTCCAGCTATTGTGCGATCCTCCTCCCTTGGACCGGCGATGGGATCCATGGGATGGGAGAACAATTACTGGATCTGGGACGCTGTCTTCGTCCCCCGTGTCATGGGTGGTCTCATGGTCATGGCAGCCCTGCTGGGGCTCTCCACTGGTTACTTCGGCGCACTGCCCGTCCCGGGCCTCCCTGCGGCCCTGCTGCCGTCGTCGTTCGGGCTGTTCCCCAGACGGAGCGGCGGGAAGAAGAAGGTTAGGGTTTACATGGACGGATGCTTTGACCTGATGCACTACGGACATGCCAATGCTCTCAGACAGGCGCGCGCGCTAGGGGACGAGCTGGTCGTCGGCGTCGTCAGCGACGAGGAGATTATAGCAAATAAAGGACCCCCGGTCTTGTCTCTCGAAGAAAGGTATTTTGAATGGCTAAATCTTTAGATGAAATTAAACAGACAATCGTAATTATCTTCACAGCTGAAATTCAAGACCAAAATTGGAGTCAACCTGTTAGATCTTTAGAGAAATTCACCTCACATTTTAATATTTATTGTTACTTATCTTAAGAGCAAATTTTGTTCGGGCAATTTTTTTCAAATTTAGCACAGGGTCACTGTTTAATGTTACAATATTCAGTTGCAGGCAGTTCAATGGAAAGTTAGTCTGTGCTTTAAGAAGGCGAATTCGAGAATATCTTTACAATTAGGTTCATATTAGAGTAGTAGTCATTGTAACTGAAATTATTTTCGGAGAAAGCTGTTTTATACTGCAAATTATGGCTCATCGCTCAATATTTTAAATAAAATAGGCAGACGCGATTTTCCTCTTAGTTGAAATAAGAGAGTAAATAGGAGGCATTCTGTTAGATCTATAGTTAAATTTACTATAACGTTATTGGTAATTATCTTAAGAGCAAATTTTATTGTAACAGGAGGTCGTTGTTTAATGTTACAAAATTCCGCACAAATTTCATGTTTAAATTAACTCTAGTTTTTATGTTTTTAAGACGGTGAATTCGAATGTATTTACGGTGACGTACATAACAGAGCAGCCGTCATTATAATTATAATTATTGTCAAGGAAAGGTTTTTTAAGCGGCAAATTATGTCCGATCGCTAAATCTTTATAGTAACTAGGAAGACTTTCGCACTTATATTCGTAGCTGAAATTCTAGAGTAAATTGGAGTCATTATGTTCGATCTTCAAAGAAATTCACTGTTTAATTTCAACTTTCTTGTTAGGTCAAATTTCCGAGCAATTTAGCGATTGTGGTAAACAGGTCATGGTTTAACTTTAGAATGCTTTCAATTTAACGCTAGTTTTATGATTTTAAGAAGGTGAGTTCGAATATATTTTTTTATAATTGGGCACATAGCAGAGTAGCAACATTTATAAGTAAATTAGTTTCGAAAAAGGTATTTTATATTGCAAATTATGCCTGATCTCTAAATTTTTAGAGGAAATAGGCAGCCACTCTAATTATCCACGTAGCTGTAATTCGAGAGTAACTTGGGGGAAGTCTATTAGTTCTTTCCAGAAATTCACTCTTTAATTTAAATTTTATTCTTAATTATCTTAATAGCTTGTTTTCTCAAGGCAATTTTTTAACTGGAGGCCACTGTGTAACGTTACAATGTCCCGGAGAAAGTTGCCGTTTAATGTTATGATATGTTTATGTGAATTCGAATATATCTTTACAATTTGGTACATAACAAAGTAGCAGTATTTGTAACTGAATATATTCTCGAAGAAAGTATTTTCTTTGGCAAATTATGGCGGATTGGTAAAATCTTTGAAGTAAAATTGACAGACATTCGAAGCGTCGTTTGAGCCAAAATTCGGGTGTAAATTGGAGTCATTCTATATGTTGAAAGAAATTCTCTCTCTATATAATTTGAATCTTTATTGTTAATTATCTTAATAGCTAATTTTGTTTGATTAAATTTCAGTTCAACTTAGCATATTTTTTTAGTGTCTAACGTGTTCTGTATAAATTTGCTGTTTAATGTAAAGATCATTATAGGTTCTCTTAGCTGATTTTCTAGGTGAACTCAGAACTGTATCTTTACAGGTAAGTAAAGATCAGAGTATCAGTCTTTATAAATGAACTTACTCTTGAAGAAGGGTATCTTATACAGAAAATTATGGCAGATACTAAATCCTTGAAGTAAAATTGTCTGACATTAGAAGCTGTTGTTGAAGCCAAAATTCTGGAGTAAATTCGAGTCATTGTGCTAGATCTTTAGGGATAACTACTTTTTAATTCAAACTTTATTCCGATTATCCTAAGAGCTAATTTTGTTAGGTTAGTTTTTTGTGCAATTTAAGGCAATTTTTATTGGATTTCAATGTAGTGTTAGTTTTGGAGAAATTACCTGTAAAATTTACTGTTGTTTTATGCCTTTAAGGTGATTTTCTAGGTGAATTTGAAAATATTTTTACAAATTCATATTCACTTTGGATCTATCAAGCATTGAGAGGGATCAAACCCCTTGAGCCGCAAACTTTGGATCCCCTCTCAGTGCTTGATTGGTCCAGAGTTAAGATGGGTTTAGACTATGTTTTTTGTTTAATTCATTTCGTGGACCCATGCAACGTAGCTAATAATTATTTTTCAATATTAAGAAGAGCACACTAGATAGAAGCATCTAGGTGTGAGAAGTATCTAGAAGAGGTTAGCCTAGGAGTTTCTAGAGGGCTCTATTGGCTAAAAATGAATCTATACAAGGAAGTGCCGTCCCTGACTTGCAACTTGTGTTTTCATTGTGGAGAAATTTGTAGAGCACTTGGCCTGTTGTCGAATATATCTTGTGCAGGTTTGGAGCTTCTTGAGGAAATATTCAGGGCTTTCATTATCATTTGTAAGGCTGTTGTTGTATGTTGTCTTTTCTCTCTTATGATGGGATTATGCTGTTTTGGGGTTTATCTTCAGCATTAAGAGGTCTGAAAAAAGAATGTACTGTCATTTTCTAGACCGTAATTTCAGATCTGATTTATGCTATGTACCTCAGCTGTTTTCTTTAATAAAAGACTATTTTTTATTTCAGTTTCAGATTCTGATTTTATGTGAAGGGGCAAGAATGCAGAAAAAGTACTAATGTATCTTTATGACCTTGGTATGGTTGGTTGGAATATGGTTTTGCAGCACTGTTATAACTAAGATTGATTGCTGTTTCAAGCATCTTCTTGGGTTAAATATTGTATTTCATTAAGTTTTTCAAACTTCAAAGTGTTTTGATTCCATTTAGCCCAAGAATAGGCACTGATCTACTTGTATTCACCACAATAATATCTATTGTACTTCATAAACTGTTGGTTCGCTAAAGCTATTTTATTGAAGAGGATTAAAAGGGTAATTTAGTAATCATACATAGGGAAACCCCCATTGTACTGGAGGAGAGCTGGCCAAAGTGAAGGGAAATCCTAATTGGGTAGGGTTTCTAGTAAGTTGCCCCAAGTCTGAATTTTTGCATGTACTTGAATATTTTACAGGTGCAGATTTAGAAGGTAACAATACCTAGGGTGAACTGGATTCTTCAGGTCTCAAAGCCAAGTCAATATTTCAACAACAATTGGCTCATGAAGAACAAACATGTCACAAAGTGGGATTTGAATTCAAGTTGGGGAGGAAACGTCCTTTTGTTTCAGCCACTCAAGTTACACCCAATCGATAGACCTAAACTGTTTTTTTACATGTGGTTCATGGCACCGGATATTAGTGCTCACAACGTCCATGGATCCCTCCCTGAAATCTGCCAGGGAACATGGGGTGGTCGAGAATTTTGGAACATTGGGGGCTCAACAACAAGAGCACCTTGTAGACCCATTTAAGGGCACAACATGTCGCTTTCAAGGAATTGAATGAATTTTGGAACATTGAGGGCTCAACAACAAGAGCACCTTGTAGACCCATTTAAGGGCACAACATGTCGCTTTCAAGGAATTGAACTTGGGTGGGGAGGGTAATGAATCATTATCATTCCTCCCAATCACCCAATCTACATCCAATAGACATAGATCTAGACTGGTTTATATATATATATAGGAATTGAACTTGGGTGGGGAGGGTAACGATCATTCCTCCCAATCACCCAATCTACATCCAGTAGACATAGATCTAGACTGGTTTATATATATATATATATATATATATATATAATCCTTCCCCGCCCCCCGACAAAGGAAAACCTCATGGGCAAACCAAGGGATGCTTCCCCACATTCGTGGATGGTAATCCTATTAAACTTGTTGTAGACTAGTGTCTCTAAACCCAGGGAGATGGATCCAAATTGGGTGCTTGTTGGCATGGAACTAGCCAAAAAGCTTAGCAATATTGGTGACAACTGATTGAGCTAGCCCCTTGGGCTAGGTTGATATTTATAAATTATCTCTTCAACTTAATGTCTACAGCTATTTTTTGCAGGGTACATTTGAGTAACTGCATTTCATTCTACTGTATCTTTAGAGAGATTCCTGTTTTAGTGTTTAACACTATTTTGAGTTATGTAGAGCAAACTTAGTCTACGATAAATATGATTGACCTTTGACTATGCTCTTGCAAAGATTAGATCTTCAGCTTGATGCTGTTTCAATCATATTTGAAGTCAATTTGTGAGGGATAATTTGAACAAATGTTTGCAATTTATGTAAAATTGAAACTTAATAATTTAAGAAATTTACCTTTTAACATAAAAGTATTGTTGTTAATAGACAGAGGGGACTTTGCTAGTGTAAATTTCAGTTACTGTTTGCAATTTCACTAAATATCTTGGTAAAGTCCCTGTAATGTAACAAGTTTTAAGTAATTTGAGAATCAATTCTGTTCCAGCAAAATAGAAGTCAGTGTCTGTAATTTAGCTAAATCTTTACAGGATAAGTTTATTATATAGGATTTTAATCATATTTAGAAACAATTGCGCCAGGGTAAATTTGGTTAAAATGTATATGCAATTGCTATAATCAACATAATAGGTGTCTAGAATGTTCCACATGGTCGTTTTTATTAATTTGTCTCAAGTATATGTATAGATTTGCCAATGTGCTTTATTAAATTATCTTAGGTTTGTTGGGATTGTATCAAGAATATTGGGTTTTAAACTCGTGTCTGTTTGCAGGATGGTGATGGTGAGTGGTTTGAAGTGGGTTGATGAGGTTATAGCTGATGCCCCATATGCAATAAATGAGAATTTCATGAAGAAATTGTTTGATGAGTATAATATTGATTATATTATACATGGAGATGATCCATGTCTGCTCCCTGATGGTAGTGATGCATATGCCCTTGCCAAGAAGGCTGGACGGTACAAACAGATCAAACGTACTGAGGGTGTGTCTAGTACTGATATAGTTGGTAAGTAGTCAATTCTCTATTGTGTGTGTTTACTTGTTTATTTATTAGTACAACTCTTAAAACATTGGTTCCTTTAAAAAGGAATGCATTGATAGTATATGCATTGTTTAGCTCCATCTTTGTGTTATTATGTTCATCAACACACAGTCCCCATCTGAGAGTAGATGGTCATCATCATTGCTGTTGCACTTTATGTCTAGAATCTTCTCACCGTCTTTTAGGTGTTTTTCATGCTCTCTGCAAATTTCAAACTTATTATTGTCTCCAGAGTACAAATGCTAGTCATATAATTTGTAATATGAACTGTGTTTGCTTAGCATGGATTTTTCACAACCCTTTCCTCTCAAACCTATTTCATTCCATGTGATTTTTATTAAATTGGTATGTGCCTCCTAGGTATCTGCTAACGTAATTTAGGATATCTTTTGAGAGTAATTTTCATTCAAACTTAATTGTTTTTCCACTTTGTATGCTTGACTTGGTACTAATTATTTGAATGACGTTTGCATAATGTATGTGGATTGCTGTTTTTTTTGTTGGATCGTGTTAATTGGAATATTTCTTATTACTGGCCTGTCGTGTGATGTTTAATCATTGCATGTAGGTATGAATGTGTTATTTTTTTGGCTACTATCTTGTATTATTATGTACATAATAAACATGCGGATTGTCTATTGGATCAGATGGATCATAAGTATAATCATTGTGATCTCACTGTGTATTTAGAGCCTTCTCATAGATGTAGGTGTTTTTAAATTCTTGGCAAAGTTCAACCTTCTTGTCTCTAATTCAAATGCTAGTCATAATTTGTAATTTGAAATGTGTTTGAGAAATTGTTATTGAAGTTTACACATTAAAATTTAAAATTCAATTCACCATATTTCCTTTTGGTTTGCTCAGTATGGATTTCTTCACAACCCTTTTCTTCTCAAACCAAATTCTATTTCATGTAATTTTTATCAAATTGGTGCATGATTCTTACATGATCCATTAACCTAATTTAGGATAGTTTTTTAGAGTACATTTCATTTAAAGAGATTTGTTTCTTCTTGTTGTATGCTGAGCTTGGTACTTTTGGTACTAACAATTTCAAGGACATTTGCTTAACCCGTGTGGACTCCTCTCTTTAGTTTCATTGAATAATAAATTGGCATATTGCTATCCCTGGCTTGTCATGTGATGTTAATCATTACATGTGGGTCTGAATGTGAATGGTTCATACCATACTTTGCTTGAAATTTAATGGTGTTACGAAGGATTCACCAATAAAAATTGACAGTTATGTTGCATGGGGTGATACTTTTGTTAAAAACGAACATGGGACAAAGTGCCAATTATGATAAGCACAACACACACATAAACAATACAACATTGGATGCACAGTGTAGAAACACTTTAGGGGATAAAACTCCACTCTAAACAATATTTCCTTGATTACATGATTTCACGTAATATGGGATACACGTGATCAGCTTTAGGTTAACCACCACATTAATTATGGACCACCAGGCCACATTCTAAGTTTCTAACCACCATATTAATACAAGACTGCTATGACCACCTTCTAACCACCAAATTAATGAGATACCATTAGGGTCATACATGAATTACATTGATGTGCATTGAAGGTGTCACTAATTTGATTTTAACCACCATTACATTAACATCTCCCATTAAGCTTGACTTGGGGATAAATAAGGTAAAGGTGGAAGAAATTTGTATCGACCAAGTGTGTTGCATTGTCTTTTATAAATGACCAAGAAATTTGGGGATAGTGTGTTGCATTGTCTTTTATAAATGAGAAATCTGAATTTAGATACACATTGCATAATGATAATGGATACACATTGCATAATGATAATGATCATATTTAGTTTTTAGTATTTAATAGTTTAGTTTCTACATGGTAATAGTAAGTAGTAACATACTTTAGTATCATTTACAGATTGAAATTTGAAATTTGATGAATTCCATAATGATTATTTTAGTTTTTAGTTTTACATTTTACATGGTAATAGTTAGTTTTACATTTTACATTTTAGTTTTTTTTTTTGTTGTTGTTGTTAAAATTAATTTTTATGACTTCGACGTCCCCCCGTTTCCCTGAAATTTCCCTAAAATTTGGGCTGGCTTCCACACGCCCCCCTTTTGCGTTTCCTTGCTCCCGCACTCCCTCGTCCTGGAAACTCTGTGGAACATTGCTTATTATACATTACAGACTGGCCCTTTAATAAACAATTACAAGTGCTATCTCACATTTTATAATATTTTACAACATAGCCATGTACAAAGTGACACAATAATGACGAAATGACTTTAAAAAATTGTTTGATGACGCGTCACAATTACAGCTCTTTGGTTTCACCATTATCCTCTATCCTTGAATTAAGCCTTGTGCAAACTGAGGATAACAGGGCCCAGAGCTTCAAGAGCCACCCTAAAGGTTTATAACATCGTCAGTCGATAATATGTGTGCGCAAGTCTAGGTGCATCACTTGTTACATGCTAAGAGCCCTTCATCCTGCTGGGCAGAAATTGTTTGGCCTCTGTGAGTCTGTAGCTTGTGATTCCTGTGTAACAGGAACTTAATATCAATTCCAGTATATTTTGCACAGTAAAAGCTGCATGGATCTTCATATCTATAGTGTGTTTTTGACTAGAGCATGATTGGCAGCAAGATCAGGATGTTCAAAGTCTTCAGTACATACATTTATTTCTGCCCTTGTGCATTTGAGATCCTGACTGATTCCTAGATTCAACCTCAGGCAGTGCACTAACCTAATACATACTAACTTCTAGCTACTTAACATAAATGGTGCTAAAATGAAAATATCATGCTGCTGGAATGTTTGTATTCTTTAGTTGATGTGATTTAAGTCCCATATACATTGGTGTGCCTTCACTGTCAGGTTTTCTATATTATTATTTCCAGAGATGCATTTTTAATATTACAGAAATAAACATAATGAATCCAATTTTGGACTAAAGATCGTTGTTTTGGACCAGGTCGAATGCTGCTCTGTGTAAGGGACAGACCAAACAGTGACAATCATAATCATTCAAATTTGCAGAGGCAATTTAGCCACGGTCATAGTCAAAATGATGATGGTGGTGGTTCCTCAAGTGGAACTCGAGTTTCTCATTTTCTACCTACATCTCGCAGGATTGTGCAGTTCTCAAATGGAAAGGTAGCATACAACTTTTTAGATCTATGAGTGTTCTTTTGGGGAATGTTTCAAGCCTTTTCTGCTTGCTGGTGTTCCTGTTACTGCTTCAGATGCAAGTTGTGGTTATTGTTTTGTTTCCACATTGAAAGTTTCAATTGGCTTGTGCGCTTTGGTAATTTACCTGTCCAGTGTCTGTACTCACTATTGTTTGATACCTTTATGGTTTAAGTGTGTTTAGCACTAATGAATTTATACTAACATGCAGAAAATAAGATATATTACACAAACAACTAAAACTTAATTTCCAGAAAATGTTTTCACAAAATGACTGAGATAATGTGCTCTGATGAGTTTAGACACACCTCATTTTACTATTATTACAGAGTGCATTCTTCTTCCTTTTTAGGGATACCAGGTTGAGATTTTTTTATCCAGATCCTATGCAATCATGTCATAAAGTTGTAGAAATATTGACAAAAAATTCTGACTTTTGTACAACACTTAGTTTACCCAGATTTCAGACTGAAAACTTGTCGTTAATAAAAACACCTCATGCATTTAAATTAATAACCCAGCTAGCTGAAACACTGAAATTAAGTCTGTAGCAGCGGAAAAAATCATATTAAAAACAGCAGACTGATAAACCCATAAAACAACAGAAATTTGGTCAATGTGACCCTGGAAAAACCCCACCCCGGGGAAAACCAGTCCAAGAGAAATTTTATTGCAGCATTTATCAGGCAGAAAATTAATTTACAGCAGCATTTATTTCAGCATTAAATGACTGTACCAGATTCCTCAATTTTTGTGCCCACCTCGATTTCCATGCACATCTGACTGTACGGAATACACGGAATTGTATGGACTACAGATTTCTGTGCACAAGAATTTTTTTCCTTCTCGAAAATTGTGCCCAGAATTTTTCTTGAAATTTGTCCCATTGCTGTACTGTACGGACCATATGGAACCAGTTTTCCACCAAGTATCCGGGACGGGGGGGCGTGGGAGCGGGGAAATGCACAATGGGGACGTGTAGAGGCACCTCCAAATTTTGGGGTATTTTAGGGGGCGGGGGGGCGTCGGGGTCTTTAAATTTTAACATAGGGGGGGCGTCTCTAAAATTATTAATTAATAAAAATAAATACATGCTAAATTGAAATTCATCATTGTGCAATGTAAACGGTAAGCATGAAATTCATCATTGTGCCTCTAGAGCTAAATCTCTAACACTCCCTCTTAGCGAGGGAGGTACTCACTGTCATCATCAATAGGTCCCATCCTCAAATCCATCACACTGTTTGCTATAGGAGCTCCCTCTGAACCTAGAACCAACACTACCACTTGCACTAAACTCGAATCTGAAAATAACCTTCTGGAATCCACCTTGAACCCTGAGCTCTTAGGAGAATCAATTCTCCACTCTTGAGCATTGGTTCGCTCATGCTGGCTGAGCCTCTTGCCAGTACTCAGAAGAGACCATCTCTTTCATTGGAACTCGAGACTGTACCCTTGGCGCCACTGTAGCCTCAGGAGCCTTCTGCTCCTCGTCCTATTCATCAATCGTGGGCTATGCGTTGAACTTGTACAGCTCAACGAATCGATCTCCAATCAACTGTGGATCAATCAGTCCCGCTCTCTTCGAGTATATATAAACATGACCCAGATGATCTCTATCTGGATAAATGTACACATGTCCCCTCTGGAACAATGTCGAATCCCCTCCATTTTCCAAGATTGAGACCGAGAGCAAGTTTACTCTCATCCTTGGAACAAACCAACACTACTGTTGTACCTAGAATTAGCTGTTAACACAGAGCCTCAACTTCGATACCATGTAGAAATATTGACCAAAATTTTAGAATTTTGTCAAACACTTAGTTTACCCAGATTTGAGACTGAAAACTTGTCATTAATAAAAACACCTCTCATGCATTTAAATTAATAACCCAACAAGCTGAAACATTGAAACTAAGTCTGTTGCAGCGGAAAAAATC
Source organism: Pseudotsuga menziesii (assembly GCA_001517045.1). NCBI lineage: Eukaryota > Viridiplantae > Streptophyta > Pinopsida > Pinales > Pinaceae > Pseudotsuga > Pseudotsuga menziesii. Next base: position 501,959 of record LPNX010797765.1, read on the forward strand.
ACATAAAAAACAACAGATTGATAAACCCATAAAACAACAGATATTTGATCAATGCGACCCTAGAAAAACCCCACCCCAGGGAAAACCGGTCTAACAGAAATTTTATTGCAACATTTATCAGGCAGAAAATTAATTTACAGCAGCATTTATTTCAGCATTAAATGACTGTATTTGATTCCTCGATTCCCGTCCACCTTGATTTCTGTGCCCACCTTGATTTCCGTGTACAGCCGAGTGTATGGATTTTTGTGCCCAAGTTTTTCTTCTTCTTGAAAATTGTGCCCAGAAAATTTTCTCAAAATTTGTGCCATTGCTGTAGCTTACAGACTGTACGAAACAGTACAACTTAATAGAAATAAATGCCTTGGGAAACGTGCCCACTTGAGAAAAAATATTTCTCCTTGGGATTCATGCCCACTTGAGAAAAAATATTTCTCCTTTGGATTCGTGCTTACTTGAGAAAAATTGCAGCTCCCTCTCTCTCTGCAAATAACTCAGCCAAATGCTCACTCTAAGAAATGCTTTCCTTCAACTTGTCTTGCACACTACCCTAGGCTCTCTCTTATAACTTGAGAGTGACTTTTCACCTTCCCCATTCCCTAAATCCAAAGGCCAAGATTAAATCTTGCTTTTTCAAGACAAGGGTTGAGAAACTCCCCCCCCAAAAGCGGTTACATTTAATTTTAATAAAGTCATCTTTATTTTATGAAACAAGTGCACTTTAACTCACTTTATAAAATTAAAACAAGGGAATACTTTATAAAAAGTCCCATTTACATAAGAGTCACTTTAAACTTTATAAAACAACATTACAAAGTAAAGTAGCCTAGCTAGTGCATGGTCACTTTCCGCATACAAGACAAAAACATGCGGAGTGCCTCCAGAGTGAAATCTCTAACAAAAGTCAATGTATCATGGTTACTTACTTTTCTTCAGTGTTCCACGGGGACGCGCCTCCCAGGGTCAGAGGCTCGCCCCCTATGCTTCCCACGCCCCGGGGGCTAGGGTGCTCTTTGGGAAACGTTTTCCCCCTTTCTGCAAAACTTGGGGAAACGCGGGTCTAGGAGTTTCTCGGATTGGGGGGCTCCCACATGCCCCCTCCTGAAAATGGGGGGCTCCATTGCCCTCGATTTTTTAATTTTTTTTACTTAAAAAAGAAATGGTTCATCTTAAATTTTAGGCTTTTACACTAAATGGTCATTTTAAAATGAAATAGAAACAAACATTGATATGATATGCTTGGCTATAACGATTACATTAACTTACAGTAAACTCTTCGGGAACCTAAGCATGCTAGTATGCAAATGGTGATGGGATGAGGAATTGATATGTTTATATGTTGGGGTTCATATTTTTTTTTCTTTTTTCTTTTTTATAATTTTAGAGACCGAACCCCCTATGTTAGGGACCCTGACAGCTCCTCGCCCCCCCCCCGTCCTCCAAAATACCCCAAATTTTTGGGGTGTCTCTACACGTCCCCAATGTGTGTTTCTCTGCTCCCACGCCCCATCTCCCGGAAACTTGGTGGAACACTGCTTTTCCTTCATATGCTCTTATTTGTGCATATTACATCTCCTTAAATCTCTCTAGTCAATTTTGTATGGATCAAGTTGCCTCCCTCTTGCCTTTTTCTTTCATAACTGGATTATAAAGGACTCTTGGATTTTAGTAGTTTTTTGAGGAAGCACCTTTCTTGAAGGTTGAAAATTTAGGTGCTTTTTAATATTCGTTTTGCATAGTTGCATATATGGACAATATGTTGCAACTTTTTCAACTTCCTGATACAATTGGTTGATCAAATCGTGATAATTTTAGGGGTATGATGAAAATATTGCAATATATCATCAAAAATATCGGGATCTGTTTTTGGTATTTTTTTGCTCATTTTGAAGATGAAAATCAGGTGGTTGAGAAGAAAGGGGTTACCCCTGTTACCTTTGCCTGTAGAAAGGGTAAGGGGAGAAGGAGGAAAAGTAGGTGATTGAGAACAAATGGGTTATTTAACATTACCTTTGCTCAAAGAAGGTGGTAGAGGGAGAGTTATTTTAGATTTTTTTTAAATGAAAAAAATGTTAGTACGTTTTTAATTTTTCTGATATTTTCCAGTATTTTCATTAAGTTTCTTTCTGAACCCTCAGCAATATATTTACTGACACAATATTTGCGACATTGATTTCCATTATAAAATGTTCTTTCCTTTACAACAGGTGTTGCATAACTAGTCACTTGATTTTGACAGAATTTTCCTAGGCATGACATGCAGATCTGAGCTTCCTTACTATTCATTTATTGGAAAATTTTATTGGCTTCTTTCTAATTATGACATGGACCTGTTTTCTATAATTACAGGGTCCAGGACCAGATGCACGCATAGTCTATATCGATGGTGCTTTTGATCTTTTTCATGCTGGACATGTGGAGGTACACCAGATGCATGCATAGTCTAGATTATTCTTTTACAATTTTTCTCAAGGATTGACATTAGGTTGCAGTCTTTGGTTTAAGCCTTAGAGTGCTTATTATCCCCTGACAGGATATGGATGCCTGCCAGTTTCTTTTTGTGGATTTGGATTATTTCTTTAGACTTTTCAATTTTGCAAATTTACTGTGCTGTAGCCTGTAATGCAATTCACTATGTGTTTTCGTTCATGTTTTGCCTATTTCCTTTAATCCAACATTATTTAATATTCTGTTCACTGAGTATATTTTTTTGACAGATACTTAAATATGCAAGGAACCTTGGCGATTTTTTACTTGTTGGCCTTCATACGGACCAAATTATCAGGTATTTATCTTATCAGTTAAGACAGGGTTACCTTAATGCACCCCTCCATGTCATTACTATGATGTTACGCATGCAATTAGGATTTCATCTTGCTTCTTGAAACTTAAAACATCTCCCCATTTTTTCTTCTTTTCTAAATGAATTATATTAATGTATAATTCTGGCACTGTCTGCAGCATGCACAATAGACATGGATAATTGTATTTTTACCTTGTTATTTTTATAATTAATAGATTTAGGATTAGACATCACATTTGCCTAATTTTTTTCTATTCTCCTTTTGCTGTGCTATGACAGTGCACACAGAGGACCTCATCATCCAATCATGAATCTCCACGAGCGCAGTCTTAGTGTGCTGGCATGTCAATATGTGGATGAAGTTATAATTGGTGCACCGTGGGAGGTCACTAAAGATATGGTTGGTCTAGTAATTATCTTCTCTATTTTTGCTTCAGATGTTATATTCTTATCTATCATCCATTCTTTTGTTTGTTTGTTTGTGTGATCTGAAAATTGTGTTTGGAAATATTAATCTTTAACTGAAAGTATTTGCACTACTAATCACAGAAACTATTTTCAGCAGTGAAAACATTTCTGCAAACTCTTGAGGTATTTCTTGATGGTTTCTGAAAACAGCTCGAAAATCCACCTGTTGGCTCCAGTTTTTTTTATTCAGTTCAGTTTATTTTTAGTACAAGGGGAATCGGCAACTATCCGGTTTCGTACTTGCGTGACATGGGGTCAATTCCTGCCGCTACCATTATAACCCACTGGGCAGCCTACCTGACCCCCCGGCACACAGGTGGCCGCCTTTTTACACCAGGAGTTTTGAACCTGCGACCTGCGTAACAGCCTCTGCGCCTTACCAGAACGTGGAGTGGCCAACAGACCAAACCCCACGGGGGCCAGTTTAGTTTTCTTTTTAAACTTACTGTCATAAAAGAATGAAAAAAGGATTACCTTCTAACCTAACCCTACACTACCCCATTATCAAATTAGAACCCTTGTAACTAAAAAAAATATATAAAAAAGCAGAGGAGCAAATGTTCCATTTCACAAAAGGAACAGGAAACTAGGAAACCAAAAGAGCACTAAGGGTTTTTAGGCAGATTTTATATAGATGATGATGGTATAGACCTTTGTCCACCACTTGAGTATCCATGCAGTTGATGATTGAGCTATGATGCTGCTGCTGTCAAGGGCTTTCACATTTGTGATTTGTTTTCTGATTCCTGAAATATTTGTTATGAATTATGAACATTGGATATTCAGTTAAATTTTTAATTTGTCAATGAAGATCATTTTTGTTTATGCCTATGTTGCACTGGCCTCGGGGATGAGGGGGGACGCGAGGGATGAGTTTTTGGGACGGCTAGAACGCACCCCTAATTTTTTAGGGGACGACAGGTTGGGGACGGCAATTTTATAAATATATATATAACATTGAAATAAAAAGTAGAACTAATTATAAAATTCAAATTACAGGAGGAAATATAAAGTATTGTCGAATCATCATTGTCCATTGTCAAAACGAAATAGTAAAGAGTCAAGATACACGCATACGATCTAAACCTGAAAACTTTTAATAGCTCTAACTTCTAAGTTAACTGTTAAACAATAACTTAAAACATGAAAGTCAAAACATTAACAAAAATTTACAACATTGTATACATGAATGATGAATCATTTCGAAATTTAAATAACAAATAAATTTATTTTTGTAATTTTACATTTGTAAATACTAAATTATATTTTTATAAAACTATAATACCATGTGCTGAGATTTTACCCAAAAAAATAAAACTAAAAAATAAAAATAAAAATGTAAGATATCAAATACGAAATACATGTGCTCTGGAGTGTGTTGTGGCTGAGAGGGCAAACTCATTTTGAGTGTGAGCTTGTGTTGATCCATGAACTCAAACTTTGAACATGTGCCAAGAGCCAAAGATTCGAGAGGGGATTGCGAGCTGTGTTCTTCAAGCTGAGAGGGACGCACGTGGGATTGCAAGAAGGGGATCCATATATAGGGGAGTCGTGCACGGCGTGCAGAGTGATGGGTAGAACCATAGAGCAAATGGTTATGCAGGTGCTAGAGTGTTGGAGTGATGGGTTGACCATAGGGTTATGCGGGTGCAGTGAGTTGGAGTGTAGGTTAGGAATGTAAGATAAAGTAGAGAGAATGGGAGGGGGCTGCGGGTCAGAGGAATCGGGGGAGGTTTAGGTTAGGTTTTTAATTAGTTTTTTTATTTTTTTTGTTTTTTTTTTTAAATTTTAATTGTGTAAGTTGAGGGACGTCCAGGAGTCCCCAATTGGTCAAAGGACGTTCTTGAGAAGTCCCCAATTTTGACGGGTACGTTTAGGGTATGGCTCAAAAGTCCCAAAGTCCCCAACAGAGTTCCCGATGAATTGCAGACGTTTTCGAGGAGTTTCGAAGTCCTCGGAACACGAGAACACAGGGAACGCTGAGAATTTTGGAGGGGACGGATCCCCGTGCAACATAGGTTTAAGCAAATAAATTCAAGTTAAAAATTGTGGTATGTTGTTTTATGTCTAAGATGAATATATAAATTTGATAGATGGATGATATCTTTTTACTTGAAGAAATTTATTACCATTTTTGGAAACTATTTTTTGGATTTCCCTTGTTTTCTTTGGTTTATTAATAAGTTTCCTACCGTATTTTTGATATAATTTTTGGACCCTTGTTGTACTCCTAAGTTGCACGAAACTTGGAAATGTTTCCAAGTTTCCAAAGTGGGAATGTCTAGAAATGTGACCCCCCTCAAAATGGGCATGTCCAGTGGATCGTGGTATATATAATTTTTTTAATTAACACATCGTAAAATAAGAATGGTACACATAAATGACACTTTGGAAGGAAAACCCATGTCTATATTAACTCTCATAGACTGATTCCAATTAGGTACCCTAATACATGTTAGAATCCAATGGAAAAGCTCCAATCCTGCCAACCTTGAAATGTCAGAAACTATTAAGTCTACCGAATTTTGAATGGGACATGAAATTTTGCTTTCTCCTTGTGAAGTCTAATGAGGTTGGAAACATTCTCAAACATATCCTTAAACAATTAATGGTAATCTTAAAAATTTACCCTTGCTTGCTTCCATTTTGTTTTCTCAACATGATAAAGCCTCACTTACTCACATTTTGGGGCATAAAATGATAGAAAATGTAAGATATATTAAAGATAATGCCGATGCGAGACCCATTCTCAGGGAGGATGGTAACCTAGTCAGTTAACTAGGGTTCTTGGATAGTTAACTAAGCAAAGTAATTCCCTAGAAGGTACCCTACGACCCCCAATAGTTTCTTGGGGTTCTTGGTCTAGGACCAAGCATGTGGCTAGGGCCCCTATATGTCTCTAGGGTATTTTGGTCAAGGACTAGACAATTTCTTGGTCACGAGGACCAAGCAGATCCTGCAGTTTGAGACAGAGACTTACTGGTCTAGGACCAGGTAGATTCTTGGTCTAGGACTAAGGAGTTCTTATAGGTACATACCTAGTCAGTTGACCAAGATGATGATGTGTGATGTCTTCTCCTAAATGGTTAAGCTAGGTTATTTCTCAAGGGACTGGCCAACCCTTGATGATGTCACTAGCACTTGACCTTTAGGAGCAGTCAAGAGGACTAGAGGATCACATCATCTAGTTTGGACCTTCCTTATACGGTAATGATAAGGTATGGCATAGGCACAGGTTGCAAGGGAGGTGTGAGGGATGTGGATAGAGGTGTAGGTGCAGTGGAGGACGTTAGAGAAGTGTAAGGTGGGATGTGGAATGCTGTGCATGAGACAGGGTGTGGGGAAGTAGCATAGAGTATGAGGGTTGAGTGGAGGGGTGAGCAATCAAGGTTGGATTAGAGGAGAGGCGGGCCAAAGCGTGGGAGATAAGAGTGCGTGTTGTGGATGGAGGTGTGTAGAGGTCAACGCGGGGAGTGAAGGGAATGGGGATGTAGAGGGAGAATAGTGCAGGTGAAGTAGAGAGGATGAAGAAATGTAGATAAGAGAGGAGCAAAGTGTATGTAGGCGCACAGGATAGAGCGAGAGGTACGCTAGAGCAAGGGGAAGACGAGAATCATGGAAGATAAGCACGGTGTAGCAATGAAGTGGGGAGAGGCGCTTCGGGGAGAGGACTCAATGGAAGACAGGGAAAGGTTGCAACGTGTAGTGAAATGCATGGAGATGGGGAATGAGATGGGAGTGATGTGAGTTGAGAGAGCGATGGGAGTTAGGGTAGAAACATGGAACAAATGGAGAGAATGTAGGGAGGAGAGTGTATGGCTCCGATACCAATGTTACAAATCGAATTTGGTTATTGAAGAGAATCCATCTTCTTGTAGTAATAATATATAAATAAATATCGAATTGAATAGATGATGATCAAAGTACAATGCCATACTTGTTTAAATAGTCCTTGGCTACTAATATGAAGGGATGCAACCCTTATTAAATGTTATACTATTACTAATTATTAAGTATATTTATTTATTAATTATTTATGTATGTAACAAAATTCCACATCAAGTTCTAGAAAAACCACAATTTTTACTACAGCCATTAGTTGCGATTTGGAGGTATTCCACTTGACATTATGTAGATAAATAAGATTTTACATAATATATGCAACTATGGTTTGCAAAAAGTACGATTCAGTTCCACGGCTTTGTCGGATCCCATGCTATTCTCCGCGTTCGCATCTACGCATGTCGCTGCTTTCCTGCGTAGTTTGTTGTTCTTCGCCAACGCTTACTTCATGCCGTATCTCTACCTATGAACCTATCGACTCTCCTGCAATTGCAACTGCTGCTAGTCCACGCACGGTTGGATTGATCGTCTAGTCAGTGCCTTCTCCTCATGCCTGTGTACAGCAGTCGAACATTTCACCTGTGCGATCTCCTTCGCTCTAGCCTCCATGAGATCTGCATGTGCAGACGTCCTAGTTGGCTCACTAGAAGATGGTGGTTGTACAATGCCAGTACGATGCTTGTATAATTTTCCCCTTTTTTTGGTATGTAAATCCCTTGTCAAACCCATGATTTCCCTCGGAGCGAAACTGGCCTCGTCACCATCTCTGATACCATGTTAATTTTACGTTACCAAATTTGATCTTTAACCTCAATAATTTACTGATTAAACTATAATTAAAAATACATTGATAACCAACAAATCACGTAGTAGAAAGATAAAACAAGAAATCATTCAACACATTTGACACACTGAGCTTTACCTTGGAAAACCCAATCCTTGGGGAAAACGAATAACAGATTTGTCTTTTATTCCATATTTATTAAACATCACTTACAACACCAGGCTTTCGGATATAACACATCGGATCTTAGTCGACTCCTGAGCCCAAATCCACACCAATATCAACAAACCTTGGCTTGAGTGAATCCCTCACTCGTTAGCCTCTTAGAGACTCCTCTCAGATCTGATCACTCATTGACCCCTAACCAACACAAGAGATATGACTCACTATTGCAATTGTGGTACTAGACAACTCTCCATAGATTCTTCATTATCTCTCAACCTTATACAAAACCATGGGACATCCTATCAATACCATGAGCCCTCCAATACCGGGGGCTCTCTAATACTGACCCTTAGGTCTAAATCCCTTAGATCTAATCCGATGGCTAGGACTTAATCTCTTGTTGGGATCACTTAAGTCATAGATCAACGACTACTACTTAACCGCTCATTGCGATCACTTGAAATTACCCTTTTACATTTACATAAGGTGTTATAGAAGTCACCTTTTACAAAGTCTGTCTAGAGACTCACTTTTTCAGACCACTTTTACATTATAGGCACCCCATGTAGAAGTACCTGTCCGAGCTACAAAATCTAATAACGGGGAAAGTTGAAACATGTCCATACTTGAGGTTGGTTCCATTTCCAACCAACTATCTTCATAAAACCAGCTTGAATAAAAAAATATATTCAACTACCCACTTTATAATAATAATATTCTCCTTGCTACTTGTACCTATTGGTTGTGCTTGCTTTTTTTGGGTATTTGACTACTTATGATCACTTGACTTGGTCTCTACAGTGACTTGGTTATCTAAGTTCAAGAGAGAAGCTGCTACTCGATGAAAACATGGTATACTAGAAACATATAACTATTCAGAATTTTACAAAATATCTAAGAGATGATTCCATAATAGTACACCTCATATTGTATCAGTAGTTTCACATTGTGATTTTCATCTCATTTCTTGGGGTTTGAAGCCATAACCATGGAGCTTTTGGATGGATTACTGTCAAATAATTTGATTCTGGGGCTACACCTTTATGAGGGCTACAAGGCTATTATCAATTTCTATTGAACAAGGTGAGATATTTTTTATGGGCAGGGTGATTTTTTTTTGAAATGCGGAAAATGAGTAAAAAGATGGCAATAAACTGCTTTTCTAGCCAATTCGAGGGATGAATGATACATTCCCTTTTGCTTGTGATATAGTAGAAAAAAATTGCCAAAAATTGCGATAAAATCGGCAAAAAATCAGGAAAAATTCCCTAAAATATTGGCCAATATATCAACTGGAGTTTACCATCGTGATGTTGCCGATATATCATCTGGGGTTTGGCATCACAGTGTTGTCAATATATTGGCGATGTTTGTAGCAGAGATAAAATCCCATGTCATAAACAATATTGTCTCTGTTAATTTTAACTTAATTAGGCTAAATTGTCTCCCAACCTAATGATTATAGGTGGTTTAAAAGGGCATTGTCTCTTTTGATGATATATGTCCATTGTTTAGTTATTGCCATGTATCAAATTGACATGGCAACGTTTGCAGCCCGCTTTTTTGGTGCCTATGTACATTACTTCTATATTAAAATCCAAAACAAGCATTTTATCAAAAAAATATGGAACCTAATTGTGCCATTGTTGACTAAGTCATGGTTGTTGTTGCTTTAATTATTTCCTTCATTTAATGCATTTGCTGAGGAAAACCCATCGGGTACATCCCCACATTCAGGAAAAACCAAATTCTTCAGGGCTCATGGCCAGGTCAATATTCAACAATTGGTTCATGTAGAGAGCAAGCATGTCACAAAGTGGGATTTCAACCAAGGCAGGGGAGGATAAACATGCATGAGCAAAGATAATCATGTGCATAAACATACATGGGGGTACATCATCTTTCCCATTTGAACTCCTGTTTTGAAAATTGGGATGTTACATGCAAATTCAACATGATATTTACATAAAACGTTACAGCATGCTTTATGGTATCAAAATGGGGTGTCATATATTACAACATATCATTGAGACTAACTATTGGAAATATTATTTCTTTGTACTTATGTTTATGCTATTTTTAAAGTTTTAACACTACTACATCCAAAATCAATCTCATGTGTCAATAGTTCAAATATTTGCACCAAGAGGAGCGAGGTGCTCTACAACCCAGTATGGGGGAGATGTTGTCATGCAATGTAACGTAACGTTAGATTACAAAAAATATAAAGTATTTAAAAAAATTCATGTCTTATAAAATAAAAAATTATGAAACGTAATTTAAAAATAATCCATGTCGACCTATAAAATTAAAAATTATAACTTAAACCTGGATCTATCAAGCAATGGAGGGATAGAATTTATACAAAAAATTTAAGTTAAAAAAAATTACGCCTGAAGAAATTAGATCCCTTTTGGTGCTTGATAGATTTGGGTTTAAGATGGATCTATACTGGTTGTATATCCTGTTAACATTGTCCCTTGCTATCCTGTGTCTTCATTATTCCTCTAGTGGGGCTCCAAAATCTATCTAACAGTGTGCTTCTGTGCATGATATTCTTTTCAGATAAGTGCCAAATTAACTTTTGTAAATTTCAAGCGTTATCCAATTTATAGAAATGACTAACATTGTTGATGTGATCGTTACCAGAAATGATATCTTTGAAAAATGGAATTAATAATGGCTGAAAACCACAGTACTCCTAAACTGTGATCCTTTTTACATACGATAAATTAGTTGAGTTTATGTATATATTGTAATTTAGTTTAGTTAGTTTCCATTTATGTCTTGAACTGTCGCTTAATAATTCATTTTATTTGAGCAGATTACCACGTTCAATATTTCTTTGGTTGTGCATGGAACAGTTGCCGAGAACAATGACTTATTAAATGTAAGTACAATCCTTGGAAGTTGTAAATCATTATCTAGATTATATGATTTGTTGAATCAAGTCATTCATCTTTTCAATTTTATGTAATAGATATTTATTCTTTTCTGTAAGAAAAATCATTTTAACATGGAGCTTCCTTGATACATGGTCATGGGAAAATTTTATTCAGGGGGAGGTTGATCCTTATGCAGCTCCTAAGAGCATGGGGATTTTTAAGATAATAGAGAGCCCAAGAGATATAACAACTACATCAATCATGAAAAGGATAGTAGCGAATCATGAAGCTTACAAGGTTTTTCTTTTCTCCTTTTTATAATTACTTTCCTTTTAGCTAGCATATATGTAATGTTCTCTTATTGACAATAAAGCATTGCTTGTATGTACATATGTTCTTAGAGATTGTATCAATCATTATGGATGCATTAAAAGATAAGATCCTTGTGGATACGGAAAATTGCATCTTTAGTCGATAATTCCTTGCTTTATGTTTGACTTTTTTACTGTGTCTGAGAAAGTGCATTGTGACTACTGCTACATCTGTGTACTTCTAGTTTCTGTTTTCTGGTATTTAGAAACATGGAGCCTTTAGTTGACTCGTTGTTACATATTGCTTTGTGAGGAGGCACTGAAGATTTTAATTTCAGATGGATGCTGTTACCATACAAAAAAATGTTCACAATATGTTCTGCATAATCCCTCGTTATAAGGGTTGCTTATATATAGTCCATATTTCATATGGATGAAACTAACTGCTAGGCATTTTTATTGCATTAACGAGGTATCACTAGGGTGTATAATAATAATGAATTGATTTAGGTTTAGATTAATTACCTCTAGTGACATAACCATTATAATTATGACTTGTAGAAACTAGTGGTCAGATTTGACCCAATATTATAAGAGAATTTGGTTATATTTTGCCTAATTATATTTTTTTTATGAGATTCTCATTGGATGTATTATAGAGGAAGGGTCAAGTGGAGGGCTAGGCACATTTTTGAAAATCCTGTTTCCCTCTTTGTCTAAGGCTTCCTCTCTCTTGGATATATATTACAAGAAAAGTGTCTTTCTATATTACTGAATTAGAACGTACACGATGGGCTACAGTCAGACTAAGACTCCTATATAATTCCTTTTTACTTATTGAGAAACCTTTTAGCTCCAAATTATGCAGCTTGCCTTCATTCAATAACGTTTTTTTATTAATTGTAATGTCTTTGTTCTGCTGTTTTCATATTTTCCACACCACTTTAGTGAAAGGTTTTGAATACACACCTCAGATGGAGTTAACCTTATGAATTCCCCCATGATGCCACTGTCCCCCTCATTTTGGTCAGGAATATCTATATCATTCTGCAATGGGTCTCCTACTGGTTCCTGCTCAGGTATTCTGATTTGCTTATCCACTCTCTGAAGGCTTTGTCAAAAAATATTATTTTCGGCACTCCTGGTTCTTGGGTTGTGTTATCAACTTATCATGCATACTGACATCTTGAGATTGAAATCCCTAAAGCTGATGATAGCTTATGGATAACTCAGAGGGGCCATTATCACCTCACCATCCCGTTTTTTGCTATTTAGGGTAGGTCGTCTATAGCTCAAGGGAGGAGTCCCTAAATAGGATGGCTCGGGTTTAGAAATGAAGCACAAGGTGAATTTGAAGAGTAACCCTAGAAAACAAGGTTTTTTTAATGAAAGTAAAACATAATGGTGATGAAGGGATTGGAGGCCAGTTTCTTATCAAATGGGCAAATAGGGTTAATTAATCAAGGATAATACGGAAGATCTTACTAACATCCAAGGATAGCTAGGGTTGGAGAGCCAATTCGTACCATATCCAAGAAATGCTAGATTTCTTCTAGGATCTACAAGGGAATAATCATAGTGGTAGCTTCAACACTAACTTGGGCATGATATTCATCAAGCATGGAATCCTAAGGCATACAATTAAGAGTTGAAAATTCAAAATACAACACCTATTCAACTAAAAAACAAATAAATTTAGCATGCAAAGCAAAGAGCTCACTTGCAAATCATCCCAAGCAAGAAACTATTGTTGATCCAAAAAATACACCATAGCAATAGCAAGATTTCTTCATCATAGTGCTAGCATCAACCATCCATAAGCACCAAGAGATAATGAACAAGAAAGTCTTAGTGGGATTTATCCCCCCATCCAAACATGAGAAATGAATGAGAGAGCCAACCCTTATCTATGTTGTATCTCTATCTCATTTCACAATAAAATATGAATAAACTAGGTTAAAATCCTAGATCTAGCCTAGGATGGAGTAAACAAATCAAAATATTCTAACAAACTCTAACAACGTCCATGAAATATGTTGGGCAAAGCCACAAGTACAATATACAAGAGAAGAAAGGCATGAGAAGGGGTGTATCCATCAAATGAGGGTGAATGATGTTAAATTTTCAGCATTAGCATAAACTTTATAAATTTGCAGATAAACATAAATAGATCAGCAGTGTAGTAGAAACACATTCAGCACATTAGCACACATGGACACAATATTTTTCACTGGGGAAACCTTCAAAGGACAAAAACCCCAAAAGCATTAATAGCTCATCTCATAAATGAGATGGCTTAAGAAATTCTTCAAAAAGTTCCTCAAATCCTGATCTGGATTTTGACCACAGTAACTGTAAAATTCATTAGTAAAAATTAAACTGATAATTTTACCCACAATTTCCATAATTACAGAAAATTACCAATTTAGGGCTTTCTCAGAAAAACTGAGATTTTCTCTCTCCTGCCTGAAAATATGAGACTGCTGAAAACTGCCTGAAAATATCAGACTGCTGAAAACTGCTTGAAAATATCAGCCTGTCTGAAAACTGCCCAAAAATATCAGCCTGCTGAAAACTGCTCGAAAATATCAGATTGTTTGAAAACTGCCGGAAAATATCAGCCTGCTGAAAACTGCCTGAAAATATCAGACTGTCTGAAAACTGCACAAAAATATCAGCGTGCTGAAAACTGCTCGAAAATATCAGACTGTCTAAAAACTCTCTGAAAATATCAGACTGTTGAAAATTGCCAGAAAATATCAGACTGCTGAAATCTGCCCAAAAAATGGAATGCTGAAGATAGCTGTGCAAAAATGTTGAAGATGGACTTTGCTGATAAAACCCTAGCTGAGGGTTTGAACATAAGATAGTCTTCTTCTCCTGTGAGAGCAAAAGTGTGTGTAACAAATGAGAAGGCTTGATCTTCTTTTATAGCCTTTGTTCACCTCTAAGTGGACAAGATTAGGAAAAATAAAAATAATAATATTTTTATTCTTTTCCTAATTTCACTTTCATTTTTACCAAAAAATGTACTTTTATTTTTCCTTTGACTTTTATAAGATGTCCTTCTTTAATTAAGAAAAAATAAAAATAATAATATTTTTATTATTTTCCTAATTTCACTTTCACTTTTACCAAAGAGGTACTTTTATTTTTTTCCTTTGACTTTATAAGAAGTCCTTTTAGGTGGACAAGATTAGGAAAGATAACAATAATAATATTTTTATTTTTTTCCTAATTTCACTTTCACTATTACCAAAAAAGTACTTTTACTTTTTTCCTTTGACTTTTGACTTTGGCCTTTCACCAAGTGCCCCTGTGGTCATTACCTATGGTACCTTTTTTTATTTTATTTCAAAAGTACATCATCATAAACCAAGAGAGTTATTAATGCTTTTATCTCACACACTATGTGACACCTAGATCTGGTACCAGGGTAACTTAACCAAGGGTAGCTAATCTTTGGAGAAGCACACCAAGCCCATAGATAAAGGGTCAAAGTGCCACACACATGCCCAGACCCAGGCTAGGGCTTACAGTGTTTTCATTCTCCCAGAGAATGGCTACTCAGAACTAAGTTGAGTCTACCAGTCCCAGACTGGTCTACATCGTGGTCTCGGACCAGATGTCTACTCAACACAAGGTTGAGTCTACCCAGGGTAGATCTGGGTTTATATCATGATCCCAGACCAGATATCTACCATTCAACAGAATGGTCACTCAACACTGGGTTGAGTCTTCACCGTGGTCCCGGACCAAGTGGTCCCATTCTCCGAAGAGAAGGGCTCTTGATGCCGCTTAGAAAATCAACAAATGATGACAAGAAGAAGTCAAACCTAGCCTCCAAAGGCTCTCTAAAGGTAGCGCTCCAAGAAAAAGGCCTTAAAAGGTGTAGGGCTTCCTCAAATAATGTGAACACTCTCTATGAAAAGGCTCCAAAAGGCACACACGGTGAAAATACAGTGCGCCTCCAATGTCCTCATTATTTATCGGATATTTTATTATAAGTTATAACTACTTTTTGGAAATTTTGTGACCACTTTGCATCAAATGGCATTGGGATGGAACAATTCTAGTCACTATATCAAAATATAATTGCTCTCGAAGCTAGGACACCTCTCCAAAAACGTCCCATCAAAATTGGCCTAGATGAGTGTGTAAACAACCCTCTAAAGGGTGGGTCCTCATCAAGGCAAAACCAATGAATGTAGAACAAGTCAACAAGTGCAAGAGGTGGCTTCCATACATCAAGGGGTCAAATCCTCAACCAACAAATATATTATGTGCAATACTCCATCAAGTGGAGAACAACATCACCATCACCATATAATGTCCACATAATAACCAAACACCAAACCTCCATGCCAACTCATCAATCCACGAACAGATCATTAATAAAAAATAGGAGCATCCAACCCAAGAACAAGTGTCCACAATAGATAATGAGTCCATGAGGAAGGGGCCAACCCCTTCTACAAGCCATTAGATTGCCACAGTATTATGTAAACAAGACAAGTGGTCCAAGCATAGTGATAGTACATGCCATATGAAACCCCAAACACTAGGGCTCTCTTGAAGAAAGTGATCCATGTGCAACATTGCCAATACAAGAGCACATCCATAACCAATCATCATTAGCATCCCCATAGCAACTAGCATCAAGAACCCAAGGCATCATCCAAAGACAATCATCGATACTAAGGCATCCAAATCTCTATCAACATGTAACCGCTTGCTGAGCTTGTAAAAAAATGAAGACACCTATGCAAAACGGGGATAAACAAGGTGAACAGTTTTGTTTTTCTTATCTTGTATATCTAGCCCTCTTGTTCTTCCTTCTGTTTTTGTGCCAAGTTAATTTGCTCATATTGATGATCTTTCATCTCTTTTTCTCTATCTTCCACGTAACTTTGAAAGCATTTTAGAGCTTCTTGAGTCTTCGTTTCTAGGGAAATCTAGCATAAGAAGATTTAGAGAAGCTAGAAGCCCCTGCTCTAACTCTAAATCGACACAGATATGAGCATTTTTCACCAATATGTTATGC
The DNA here is from genome assembly GCA_001517045.1 of Pseudotsuga menziesii. Classification (NCBI taxonomy): domain Eukaryota; kingdom Viridiplantae; phylum Streptophyta; class Pinopsida; order Pinales; family Pinaceae; genus Pseudotsuga; species Pseudotsuga menziesii. The sequence goes on from LPNX010797765.1 coordinate 518,262, forward strand.
TGCACACTAAGAAATTTCTATGGCTCCAAACACCAAATCTTGGTAGAAATCAAGGGTGAGAATTGGTAGCCTCTGAATAAAAGGATTTTTTTTGCTGAGTTTCTAGTGTGTTAAACCCTACAGTTCAATACTTAAATAGAAAAGCTCCACGCATGTAACTATGCATCCCCCTCAAAGACTTGATCTCTATCTCGAGGATTGAAAACAGAACAGAAAATACCATTTAGAGAGAATGGTTACCTTAACTAATCCTTGACTTGGTTCTTTGTATTCTAATTTGTCATTATCTTGTGAAAGTGCAATAATTGATGAAGTTGCAAATAAGAGTAAATGCTACTATCCTATTTGGCCAAGAGTGTCATCTACTAATGGGTTTGGAATCAAAGAGCTTTATCTTCCTCCAGGTTGTTTTGGCTTTTTCCTTGGCATCCATGTAATTCTCTAGGTCCTGTATAGAATACAAAGATGGGTGTAAGGGGTGTCCCCTTCCTCCTTTCCATGCCAATGGAGAACATTTGGAGCAGTTTACCAACATTTTCTCACAATTTGAGCATGTGAATGTAGTTTCCATAATTTAAAATACTAGAAACGGATTGTTGTCCTTATAAAAATATGGATGGGTTGGCTGCATTACTTGGTACTTTAAAAAATCAAATACTTAATCAAACAATTAACAAAAATCAGTTCAAACGAATGAAATATTTGAAGTTCCTAAAATCCTTGCTCGTACATTTTTTTAAAGGTATTTACCCGTTTTCTAAAATTCCAAGTGTTGCTCCTCAAACCTGTACCATTTCGAAAGTTCATATCTGATCTCTCAAGCAGGCTATATTATTCATTGTATGATGAAGTAGAAAAACCAATGTCTCATAAGAAAGAAAGAAATTAGAGTAATATTCACAAATGACCAAAATAGGTCAAGTGGGACTAAAAACTTTAAGTCATAATGGCAATGTGGGATAATGAAGGCAACTCTTAGGTTCAAAAATAAAAATAATAAAGATAAAGATAAAGAGTACAAAGGGTTAAACAAAAGAGATAAACCCTAGAAAATAAAATAGAAATTGTTAGTTCCCATTTTAAGAAGAGAATCACCACTTTGCAGTAGAAGAAGAGGAACTAGTGTTGCTGTCATGAAGCATTGTGAAGGTACGAATAGAGTTGAAGGATGTCCTTTGGGTAATGCCCCAAACCAAGTGGACAAGGATGGATAACCTTGGAGGGATGTCAAGTGCTACCTCTTGGAGATCTCTTAACATCCAAGGATAATAATAGAAAACTCTGATGGACATTTGATTTTCATTTTGATTTTTTTAAAATGCATCATATATTACTTGAAAGAACAATTAAATACAACAAAGTTCAAGATGCATCATGTAGACAAAATGAGTACTAGGAGAGTCTCGGTCCACAGAAGAAAGCATGTTGGTGAATGCAAACGAGTAGAGCCTTGATTTCTTGAGTTAGCTTAGGAAACAATCTACATCGAAGTTGAGTGCTGGAATAGGTAAGTCTTGATGATCTTGAGACAAATGTGGTGGTCTCGTGAGAAAAGGAGTGAGGGGACATTGTCTCATCTTTTGATTTTTCCTAAGCAGCATCGAGATCCATTCTCTGGGAGAATGGAGGCACCTAGTCAGTTACCAGGAAATTAACCCAGTCCGAGACTGGGACCTCATCCTGGGGTTGAGGGCTATTCTCTGGGAGAATGGAGGCACTTGGTCAGTCACCAGGAAATTAACTCAGTCCGGGACTGGGGCCTCGGCTTGGGGCTGAGGGCCATTCTCTGGGAGAATGGAGGCACTTGGTTAGTCACCAGGAAATTAACTCAGTTCGGGCCTGGGGCTGAGGGTCATTCTCTAGGAGAATGGAGGCACTTGGTTAGTTACCAATAAATTAACCTAGTCCAGGACTAGGGCCTCAGCCTGGGGCTGAGGGCCGCCTCAGCCTGGGGCTGAGGGCCATTCTCTGCGAGAATGGATGCGCTTGGTAAATCACCAAGTATTTGACATTGAGTCATCTAATGCAGCCCGAGACTGAGGCACCTAGTCAATTACCAAGTCATCACCATAAGCCCTAGACTGGTTTTGGGCAAGTGATGCACTCCTCTCCTTGATCTATGGGCTATGAGACCTTCTCCAGGGACTAGCTACCCATAATTGAGAGACCTAGCACCTGGTCTTGGTGGCAACGAGGAGATCAAGATAAAGCATTTAATAATTCTCCTTATTTATAAAGATATACTTTGAGTGGACATGAATGGACCACGGGGACCTTGAACAACTCTTGAGAAAACTTCTTGTGGTCACAACAAACTTGAAAGACCATGAAACCCTTGTCTTGGTCCAAGTGACCATCAAATAAAGACCCATGTGACTCAAGACAAATATCAAAAGACCAATGAACCACAAAAGATAAAAGTTAGTGGTCAAAGATGAAAAAGAATGAAAATATAATTGTTTGATGGAATATAAATAAAGAAGCATCAACTCATTTCATGATAATCCATTATCCATCATTTTGATCTGCACCTTTGGATTGAGGAATTTGTTGGCTAAGTTCTTCCTCTCTTCCATCGTTGCAATTACTTGACTGAGGAAATTCAGGATGGGGTCATATTTCTTGTTTCTCCAATGTAGCAGCTCTTAGCCTGCTAGGGCTTCCTTTATCCTTCATGGCAGCAGCAACAGGAGGTTGCTAGAGTCATGGTTGCCATCCTTTTGATTCTCCACTGTATACCTTAGCTGTTAGGGCTGCTTCACATTCAACTAAACTCAACTATAGGTGTACTCGAGCCCTGTTAGGGCTGTTTTATAGCAGTAGGGGATCACAGAGGAGGTAGCAGCAGTCATGGTGGCTGCAACAGCGCCCACCGTGAGAAATCTGAGTTAGCAGCAGAAGCTACAGTCACGGTATGGAAGGTGCAGTCACGGTGTGTAGTGGTTAGCAGTCACAAATAGCAGTGGGGCTCACTGTGGAGGATGATAACAGTCACGGTAGTGAGTAGTAGTAGCAGAGTAGCTATAGATCATGGCGGTGTAACAACTGTGAGTGGTGAGCACCTCGAGCCTTGCTAGGGCTGATCCACTTGCATTCTAACTATCCTACAACAACAACAGACTTTGTGGAGGGAAGCAACAGTTCACAATTTGCTTCTAGGGTCATCAACAAACTTCAATGGGGTAGTGAAAGGCAACAACAACCTTCACTGAGGTGGCAGTAGGTACAATCCAAGTGGCAGCCAAGTCATTGATAACAACAGTGAATGGAGAGTCTGCTATCTCTTAGCCCTGGAATAAAATTGCACTCTTGATACCTCCAAAAGCTCTCCAAATTCTAGCTGGAATCGTACTCGTCCTATCCGTTTGACTGCATAAACTGTGTCGTCACCATCCTGTACGAGCTGCTCTGGAATAGTCTCTAAAGTGAGGAATGCATATCACATTGCAGTCATGTGTTCACAATACACACTCTCAACTATCCACTTCCCTGCATCCACAGGTGTGCTACTGCCACAACTCGAAACAACTGTGACAAGAGAGAATTATTTCTCGAACTTTGCAGCAAAATGTTCGATCTCTGCTGTAGCTACAACTTGTTCCTCCTTCTCTTGATTGCCCCTCTTCTTGTTAGGACATTGGCCAGCGTAATGGCCAAATGCATTGCATGCATAACACCTGAATCTGCTTAGGTCCTTCTTCTGTTCATCTCATTGTTGCTTTGCCCCTCCCTTAGGGCCCTTTCTTGGACTTCTTTCTTGTAGCTGACAAGGCAACATTCTCTTCTTCCTTCTTACCATTTGATAAGCTACCCTGCACAAGACCTTTTTGGGTCTCCTCCTGCATGAAATCATCTCACAGTCTATCTGAAGAAGGCAAGTTCTCCTTGGAAACTATAGCCTCCATGAAAACAGTCCATGGCTTTGTTAAGCCATTCACAACTGTCCTCACTAGCTCATTGTCATCTACCTTTACCCCAACTGCTACAAGCTCGTCTCTTACCTGAGATATCCCAGTAAGGTAAGAAGTTGCATTTTCAGATGTAGCCATCCTTGTGCTCTTAAGCTTCTATTGCAATATCATTTTTCGATTCTCATTCAAAATCTGGTATAAGGTGGTCAAAGCATCCCACATCTTATAGGCACGGTCTTTGCTTGAAATATGTGGGATAGCATGGTCTTTAACTGCATCTAGAATGATCCTTCTAGCTTTTATGTGCTTTTTGTTGAAGGTAGCAAGTGCCTGTGCATCGGTGGAAGCGGGAACTTGAATTGGATTTGCTTTTGTACTATGAACCACTTCATCCCAAAGTTCATTTTCCTCCAATATAAACACTATCATAGCCTTCCATGGGACAAAATGCCCAGCCCCATCAGCCTATCCTCCAACCTTAATGCAGTAGCCATTTTAATGCAAATTTAAAATTTAACAAAGGTTGTTCACTGACAAAAGAAGATCCACTGACTGTCTGAAATACACAAATTTGATTTTTGTCCCTTTCTTCAACTCAGTTCTGATACCATGTTAACTTTCTGTGTAATTTTCCCACCCCGGTTTCAAGTCACTTGCTCATTGTTTAATGCCTAGCTCAATAAACATTTCTGCTGTAGTTGAATTGATTTCTCATAAACAAATTGTACATGAAACACTGGAAAAATTTCACTAATCTAGGAAACAAAAATTTATTGATAGTCACACAGGAAAAATTTCAGATCTCATATTTTTGGCAAATTGCTCAGGAAAAACCCACAAGGGGAAAACCTGTTTGAGAGAGAGTAATTTTATTTCTTTAGTAAAATAATGCAACAGCAGAATACAATTTATCTCAACCAAGCAGACAAATTCCAGCCTCGATTTCTGTGCCAAACAGTATTGAAATATGTGCCAAATTTTCTCGAAAATCATGTTGAAGTAATGTATGGACAGACTGAAAATTTTAGTAAATTCTTCCTCGAATTGCATGTTGCCTGTACAGTCTGAATGCCTTGGTTTGCGTGCTTGCTATCTCAACAATAAACACCTCAAATTTTGTGCCAACTTTGCCTTGAAATTCATGCTAACTACAGTAAAATCGTACGGATTGTATGGATGATTCAGACTGCACAGAATTGTACGGACTACACGGATTTCAAATTTTTTTCTTCAAAAGTCGTGCCACTGCCTGAAAATGCGTGCTGCTGTTTTCTTCTTGAAAATGTGTTTCTGTACAATATTTCACTGCCTAGGAATGCGTACCACAGTCTCTCTCTCTCTGCTGCTCCTTTTCTCAAGTACTTGACTTGCTCTCTCAAATTTGCTCTCCAACTCTCATGGTGAATAAATGAGGAATAGGGTGCCTTTTTTATTGTTTCCCTTGTCTTTTTGTTTCACCTTCCTAGGGTAGTTGAAAGGTCACCAGAATAAGGGCACACATTTGATCTAGTGTTTTCTCATCAATGGATGAGAAAAATTACTTTTCTCTCCATTAAATATTTTTCTTTTCAACTCCACTTAAATTTATTTAAAAAGTCACTTTATTCTCTAAAATGCATTAATTACTCATATCAAGTAATTAATACAAGAGTCATGTAACTTGTCCCCTTTTTAGTGACTAAGACACAAAGTCACCAGGGGAACACTTCCCTAGGTACAAAAATTCAACATGCTTTAAAGGTACTGTTTATGCGTAACAACTCTTATATTGGAGCATGATGGATTGGACTCTCCCTAACCACGCTCAATCAATGCACCATAAACTTAGATAACAATGGGTTTTATAATTATTTCGTAGAGATGCATCTTCAAGGGTAGGCCATAAAACTTTTTGCTAGAGTACGGAGGCAGTTGTATCGCTTATTTGTTGAAGTTTGTAGGGAGGATAGGTGCTTCTACGTTAGCTTGCATCTAGCATGTGGAAGTATCCTCAATTTGTAACTCTCTTTGTAAAAAGTAACCTTTATAATACTTGATGTAAAAGGTTAATTGTCCCATGATATTGAGCTCATGGTATTTGCATAAAGTGAATGCTATAAAGAGTTTGAGAGAGGAGTTGGTGAGAAACATTAAGGGAGGTTGATCAGCAAATGATCAAATCTAAGAGAGGGATTTTCTTAAAGTGGAGTTGTCTTCAGTGGTTGAGGGTTTGAGTCTATCTTTGGTTGATTGTAAGTGCTGAAGCATTCCTGTGAATCACAAAATAATAAAGACAATATGTTGCTGGTTTTCCCCAAGGATTGGGGTTTTTCAGGTATACCTTGTGCAACTGTGTATGGCACTGTTTTTTTATTCTGTCGTGCATTAGTACTCAGTGTATTGTATTAGAGCCTAAACCTTGAAGATTAGAAAATCAGCTTGTGTCAGGGGTTTCTATAGGAGATCAGGAAAGAGGCAACAAAACAGAGTGAAGAGAGGAAAGCTTGTAGGTTGCAGGCTACACAAAATATCGTACGGATTTTGTATGACCATGTGGTACGAAATTTTGTACAAGTTGATTTTTTTTAAAGATCTTTGTGTTTCAGGCCATTTCTAGCATTTTGGAAAATTTGAATTTTTGGGCGGTTTGTACAGTCCCACACTCTGTACGGAAATCTGTATAGTTGTACGAAATATGTATGGACATGTCGTACAAGCATGCATAATTTGCAAAAGTGATTATTGAAGATTTTTGCGAGGACATTGAAATTTCCATTTTTGGGTTGAAGCCTGGAAGTTTTGTAGTTTTTTCAGAATTCTCCTTCATCAAGGAGAGTGTTGTTGGTACTGTTGATTAGTTGGGCGAATGATGTCTGTGTTATGGAAGCTTTTCCATAAGGTTGGGTTGAATGTTATGTAGGGATTGTAGAGGTTTTTGTTGTCGTGTAGGACAAAGGATCGGTTGGATGGAACATCCACTAGTGATAGGGCTATTTCACAGGACTAGAAGAAGGATGTGGCTAATATGGATGTTTCACTTGTTGCATGTCTCTCTACCTCAATGTCCATTGGTGTGTGGTACATTGACAATGGTGCTACATGTCACATGATTGGAGTATGAGACTATTCCACCAGCTTAGAGGAGCACAACTCTGACTCCTAAATTGAACTTGATGATAACATCAAGTACAGTCCAGTAGGCTTAGGGACTGTGAAACATAGTTGAAAACATCGTCGAAAAATCACTGATTTCCAGAAAGATTGCTATTTTTTAGGCTTACCAATTTTTTCGGCCAAAAAAATCGACATTTAATGGAAAAATTGTGTGACGAAATAGAAATTTCCATGCAGTTTAAAAATTCGTTTATTTCCTGAAAGATCACGATTTTTTAGGGCTAGTGTTTTTTTTTTTGCTTTGGCAAAAAAAATCGCTGTTTTATGGAAAAATTGACTTTTTTTTAAGAAAAATTGTGCAACGAAACAAAAATTGCCACGGAGTTTCAAAAACACGGATTTTCTAATACATATTTGACCAGTTTTCCATAGAAGACATTGAAGTTAGTAATATTAAGTGTGAATGTTAAATTCTTAAAGTAAAAGTGACATTCCATTTATCTTTTATTTTCCATCATTAACTTAAATTTTTAACATTTTTTTTGCAAGTAAGACCAAAATTATATTAACATAAAAAAGGATTACAGAGCTTCCAAAACAACACCATTGTAGAGAGCCAGTGAGAAATAGCTTCCCAAAAACCCCACATATCAACAAGATAATTCTTCAAACCCCCATATTCGTCTATTACAAAACAAAAACTTATGCATAATAACTCGTTAACTCTATCAGAACGTAGGTCACCAGTAAACCCACTTCCCCCAGTCACAAACACAGATTCCACAAAAATTGCCAACTTAAACAAACTATTAGAGAGAACCTTGAACTTGAGCCACCATCGAAACACATACTCGGCCTCAGAACCCATAATGGCCCGCCAAATGATCCCCATCAGGAATCGATGATGCATCACCTACCCTCCTAGCCAGGGGAGAGGCTGGTCAAATCCCGAGAGCCTCCAACACTGTGCCCATTTTTGCGTTCAGGCTACTGGTCTCCGCGTGGTGCTCCTTCCAGCACTGGATCGAGGTGACATCCCCCTCCTTCCCCATGCGCTCCCATAAGGTTCTTCATTACCTAGAAAAGCGCAATCGTCCTTTCATAAAGCCCAAGACAAGTTGCATTGTTACGAGGGTCCATGACCCATTCCTCGATCCCCTTAGTTTCAAAATTGAGCATGTTGTCGTCCAATTGGTCCCACAGGCGTGCTTCAATTCCACCAATCTGGTCTTGGAACTCTAAAGACAGTCCCAACTTAAAATATTGGCTGCCCATACAACCTTCTTTTGAGCCCGCGTGATGTGTCTGCAGGTGAACGAGGGATGACTATCTCGAGACCTTCGAGCCGACTTTCCCTTGCTACCCCTTGCCATGGTCTTACCTAGTTCTATATCCCCACCTTCACGTAGGACGCAACCTCTTATAAGCTACCACCTTTGAACCAAATACGAGGAAAGTTTACCACACAGCTACATGGATGTCAAGCGACCGAAGCTATATAGCAACTTTACACTTTTCCTAATGATTGTAGGCGAACCAGATTGAGCTCAGTCGCCCTCCTATTAGTCCTAGCCATAAAATATTCCCATAAATGCCAAGATCCACCACCTCCCGAAGTGATAGCCCTTCTTACTGACAATCTCAGAGCAGTAACTCCACATGTGAACCTATTCATTAGATTTAAAGGGATCAATCCCATCCAAACAGTTCTCCTTTCCATCGTACATCCTGATCGATGGACACTTGGCTCATCCATGGGTCGGCTTGGGCGACAGGCAGGCCTCTTAGCTAGCTTTATCACGAGACACTTGTGACTTGCACACCACTCCAAGTGTCTCGTCAGTGAAGTCCTCCCATGCATTACCAACGATCATCTGTTGGGCCTCTGTACTCGCCTTAGCAAGGCTATCCGCCACCTTATTTCCTTTTTGTCTCACATGGCTAAAGGATATGTTTCTCATTCTCCGAACAAGCTCTTCCACTTGCTCTAGCCTATACACCAGACGCCAACTAAGTGAAATTTTGGAACATGACGTGCCATTATGAATTTGCTCTGCCATACCTATAACCAGCTTCGAGTCACCTTCCACCACCAAAGGAAGCCAGTTCTGTCGTTGTGCAATCCCAAGTCCATGAATGAGGCCCTCCAGCTCAAAAGAATTGTTAGTGTCGTGCCCAATTTGGCCATAGAAAAGGGCTTTCATTTCCCCCTCGTTATCCCTGATAATCCCACCGAAGCCAACCCTTCTAGGGTTGCTTTTGGAAGTTCAACTTAAAGCAGCTAGTGGGGGGAGACTCCCATCAGTTTTGGATGAAACCGCTCGGGGAATGGTTCTTGGGCAGGCCCCAGCATTGCAGTGGACCATACTTAAATTGTTAACATTACCATTAATTGTTGCAGGATGTTTGAGAGTGGTTCCAACTTCATCGAACTTCATATGAAAATAGTAGAATTTTAGATCCCATTTAGAATTCAATAGACTTAATAGTTTTCAGGATTTTAGGATTGCAATGTATATACAGATTCTATCAGTATCATGTATGAGGGAAAGGGATTGGAATTTAATCAAGCACATCAAACTCTTTATGTGTTTTGATGTTGGTGGTAATGACGCCTGATTATTGAAGTTGATTGAACTCCTCGTTCATGACCTTGATAAAAATGTACCCTTCAGTCAAGCAAAATCACTTATTAAGCATGGGAAGCTTCTTCTACCTTATTTTAATGCTTGGATTAGGAATTTTCATCAAGATTGTAGGGTGTTGACTAATGTCCTTGGAGGATTAACTTCGAGATTCGAGGTAGACGCAAGGGCTAGAGCCTAGAAGAGGGGGGATGACCAATGTTCAAACTGCTGCTGAAACTTCCAAATTTCTAATCTTTGAAACTTTGATGTATCGTTTTATATTCGGCATCCACTACATATATATTAGTGCTTTCTACATATTTATGTGCCAATGTGTTTATTTGATGTTGTTGTTCCTTTATATGTTTAAAATTATGAAAAAATGAATGTATTTTCTATTTTTTAAAGTTCGTCGCTGTTTGTCAATTTTTGCTTATTTTTTTTGCTCATTTTGCCGTGAAGTTGTATTCGAGACCCTTGCTGATTTTTTGACGATGCTGATTTTTTCAACTATGTGATGGAGTTTTAGAGGGAATCCTGGAAGGTATTATCGATGAAGGATGTACTATATGTACCGAGGCTGCAAAAGAACTTGCTTTTGGTTTGGACCTTGGAGGACAATGGGTTTGAGGTACTTCTTAGGATGGTAAAGTCTACATCCATCCCGAGGGATCTAGTTTAAGCTTGGTGAAAGTAATTGGGGTAAGGAAAAACAAGTTGTACAAACTCCAATCCGAACCTTCTAGCGCGTTGGTGAGCAACAACTATAGTCACGATGGTGAGTTATGGCATAGACGTATGGCACATTTGCATCATGGTGCGCTCAAAGTGCTCAAGGAGATACTGATTGGTTTACTTTCTTTTAGTACATACCACCATAGTGTATGTAGAGGGTGTGCCATGGGAATGTACACCAAGAATGCCTTTACCAAGGGAGTGATAACAGGTCCAACAGGATCTTGGATCCAATCCATTCAAATATTTTTGGGTCCATGTCGACTGTGTCTATTGGAGGGTTCATATATTATGTGAGCTTCATAGATGACCATGCCAGGATTATCTGGATCTATTTCTTGAAGAGTAAGGAATATAGGGAAGTCTTTGGACGCTTCCAAGAGTTCAAAATTGTTGTGGTAACCAGATTGGGAAGAGGATCAAGGTGCTCATAACAAATAATAGAGGCGAGTACACAAATGCCTTCAAGGAGTTTTGTGCGGATGTCGGGATCATGGGGGAGTTGATAGTCCCATATAACGCACAATAGAATGGAGTCTCTAAGAGGAAGAACAGATCGGTCGTTGGGACAACAAAGGCCATGTTGCATGATGAGGATCTTCCCATGTTTTAATGGGTAGAAGCTTCCAACATTGTAGTTTATTTGCAGAACAGGAGCTCGCACAAAGTATCGGGGAAGACGACTCCTAAAGAGGCATTCATAGGAGAGAAACCAAAGATTAGACATATCCGCATCATTGGGTTCTTAGTATATTGTCATGTCCTAGTTGAGAAGAGGACGAAACTTGAGCCAACAGCTAAGAAGGGCATTTTTGCTGGGTTTAGCGAAACCTTAAAATTCTACAAGGTGTACATTCTAGCATTGAAGAAGACAATGGTGTGGAGGGTTTGTGAGATTTGAGGTTCATGGGAGGGATTCTCATGTGTGCAAGTTGAAGAAGGCTTTGTATGGACTCGAGTAGGCACCTAGAGGTTGGTATTCTAGGATTAACAATTATTTATTTAGAATGGGCTTCGTCAAGAGTGAGGCAGATTCCAACTTGTGCTTCTTGTTGTTTATTGATAATCCACTCATTCTTGTACTATCTGTTTTTGACAGAATTTGAAAAGCTCATAGCAAGATGCAAGAGGGACCTCTTGAAGGAGTTCGAGATAAAGGAATTGGGACTGATGCACTTTTTTTTGAGATTGGAGATATGGCAACGTGAAGGTGATATTTTCCTTGGTCAAGGAAAATATGCAATTGAGATTCCGAGGAGATTTCGGATGGAGGCTTGCAAGCCTATGACTACGCACATGATTATCAACTTGAAGAAGCTAAATGCTTCTGAGCCAAAGTTGGTGGATTCCATGATGTACAAACAATTGATTAGTTCTTTGATGTATTTGATCAACATCTAACCAAATATTTGTTTTGCTGTGAACGCCCTCCAACAGTACATGGTGAAATTGAGGAGGGTGCATTGGATAGCAGCGAAGCATGTCCCTAGGTCTCTGAGAGGTACAATGGAGTATGGACTTAGGTATGTTTGAGGTGATGAAGTGCAGTTGGTGGGCTACACATTGTGATTGGGCAAGTAGTGCAGTTGGTGGGCTACACATTTTGATTGGGAAAGCAGTGCAGTGGATAGAAAAAGCACCTCAGGGTGTTGCTTTAGTTTGAGATTAGGAGTTGTTTCTTGGCTCAATAGGAAGTAGAAGTTAGTCGTACTTAATTATGCGAAGCTAGAGTAGATGGTAGCCAGTTTGGTGAGTTGTGAGGCCATATGGCTTTGCAAGATGCTCATGGGGTTATTTGGTCAAGAATTGGATCCAACAATCATCTATTGCGACAATCAAAGTTGCATCAAGCTTTTTGAGAATCTAGTGTTTCATGACCGGTCAAAGCACATCAGGATCAAGTATCATTTCATTAGGGACAGAGTTCATAGAGGAGCTGTGTAGCTCCAATACATTTCCACAGATGAGCAGGTTGTGGACATCCTCCCCAAAGGATTGCCGAAGGGCAAGTTTGAGTTCTTTAGGGACAAGTTGGGGGTTGTGCAGAACACCTTCCTCACTAAGAGGGTGTGTTGAAGCTTTGTAGTTAGGATAGGTGCTTTTACGTTGGCTTGTGTTTAGCACGTGGAAGTATCCTCAAATTGTAACTCTCTTAGTAAAAAGTAACCTTTTTAATACTTTATGTAAAAGGTCAATTGTGACATGGTATTTGCAAAAACTGAATGTTATAAAAGAGTTTGAGTGAGAGTTAGTGAGACACATCGAGGATCATACCTTAGAACCCACTCGACGATAGTCCAATGTTTCCTTTCCCATTAGACCTCAGCAATTTCATTTCTGTTGAGGCGATTTTGTGAATTTATATTGATTTTCTCTTATTTGAGAATTTGATGGGAATAATTAAATTTCTCAGTCCATAACAAAACCATTTGTATTACATGAAAATAAACATGAAGACATATAAAATTATATAAACAAACATGAAATTGTACATATTCTTCAAATGGTTTATTTAGTATTATAGAGCCTAGAGCCAAAGACAGACTCCCTCACCACAGAGTAGCACTCCCCAGGCTCCTTTGAGTAACCAATGATCTATTTGGAGTTTCTCCCCAATTGACCTTGATTGTTAGGATTGATGAACCTACTCGATCTAGGTCTCCCCTTAAGATCCCTACCAGGATTACATAGATGGTACCCCTTAGTCATAAGTGTTGTCTAGACAACCCTCTTAGAGAATGCATTAGCCCCTTTATGATGATCAAGGATGCGGATGAGTAGACTCATTCTTCTCTGCCCTCTATTCAGGCCTTGGTGTCTAGTTCAAGCACCACTCGACATATCTTATTGATATCTTACTTATGCACTCATTTTATGTCTGTCCCTTTCTTTCTTGGACTAGTCTCTTAACTTTCTGTAGCTTTGTTGCGAGATCTTAGATATTTCCTGTTGATGTTAGCGTAGCTATAGGAGCTGCTTTTGCTCTCCCACTTTGTATTAATCTGATTGAAATATTTCAAGTTTTAATCCCATTGACCTACTTTTTGTGGTCATTCGTTGTACCTCAGTGAATTATCTTGTTTTATCTAGGATAGAGGCTAGACAATAGTTTGTGCAAGGGATCCAGGGAATAGTGGGTATTTGTTTGTCCATTAGAAGTCTACAAATGACCACATTGTTGGAAGCACCATCTTTCTCAATTTTGAAATGTCTTCGCCTTCAAACACAACCATCTCTTAACAGCAGTTTCTAGAGCATTTGGGCTTTTTTTACATTATTGAAAGCATTAACAGATTTAAGAAACAGTGTGCTCAACATGAGACAAGGAAGTTCAATTCCATAACGCTCCCTCCACTGGACATAATAATGAGGCACAAGAATGATGCTCTGCAAGTATTCTGCCCACATCTTGTATAGCCTTCGTCAAAATCCTACCATTAGAAGCTTGATACCTAGGGGCTTTGACACCCAGACCACCAACGGCGGTAGCATCAACCATGACCTGCCAATACGGGGATCTAGCAGCATTGATAGAGGTTTGAATAAAACCAAATATTCCTTTTAGCTTTCTCAGCTTGGTCATTGATGAATCTCATCCATCCTGTACTCTTTAGAACAATATGAGGGTCGGTCGGGGTGGGCAGAGATCTCAGATATTATATTGTTTAATATTTCCCACCATCTCCCACCCTTATGGATGGCAAACCACGCTTATTTTTTTTAAAATAATGTTTCTAGGGGTGCATTCACTTTTATAATTTGATTTCATCTCAGCCATCGAACTTGGAAGTCTGCTCAGACTTGCTGAGCCTCAGTTTAATGAAAAGATAATTAAAAATTGGCATCGTAAAGGTGCACATATATTTTAGTCCCCGAGATTCTTTTCCATGTCAAAAAGATACTAAGCAGTAAAAGCTGGATTATAACTTCCATACATTATGATGATATACTGAAATGTAGATGAACTGTTAGGTAGTTTGCATCTAGCCTGAAATAATGAAAATCTCTGCTTCTAATTTCTACTCAACCAGAGTTCTTGCTGCTGTAGATTATGAAGTTTGTAGGATGTGCTATTGTGTTTACTCCCCATTATTTCTTGTTATTTGATTTCTGATGCTTTACTTTGGATGCAGAAACGGAACGAAAAGAAAATTGAAAGCGAGAGGAGGTATTATGAAGATAAAACTTACGTGGGCAGTGACTGAGGATTGTTGTAGGCCTCATTCTTAACCGTTAATGTTCTAACGTGTACCTGTGCTACGTGCTGTTGTCCCCTACTTCTGCCAACCTTTTTATACCTGTATTATTAAAAGGTTTTTGGGGCGTGTGTTAACTAGGTCATTTATTTGGTACACATTTTGGTCCACGTTGTCTGGGTTACCTTCAAGATTTATTCTATCAGCCAGGAAAAATTAGATAGAAAATTATCATTAACACAATTTTAGGGCTTTATGTAGAATCTCCACGTGAGTTTTAAGCATCGGAGCTATTGTGTCTTTTATATATGATGTATTGATATGTATTCAACAATTTTACTTGATAGCTTTTTCGGCATAGCTTGGCAGATTGTTGCAAGGATATTTTGTTCATTTATAATGAAGGATATCTTACAAAAACGGTTTTCTAGATTTGGTTTTTGGTCAGAGTTTATAATATAACAGATGGATGGGTCGGTTTAGTTTACCTTGTACTCGAAGTCCTGCGGACTGCAATGAAAGAAGACCATTGTTGTGCGAACAATCCTCCTACTTTGCAGATGGCACTTTTACGATTTGATTTGTTCTGTTAAGATGTATGATCTGCCGAGTTCAGGTCAGGTCATAATTTAATGAAACGACCATAGGTTCCAATTAGTGTTCAGCTATAGCAAGTTGACCGTGTATTAAGATTCAATCTGGAGGCTCGCATTTATCTTTGTAGTCTGATAGGTGGCAAGGGCCACCTGTTGCCTTCGGTAACACAAAACAGTAATTCATCTTATTGTAAAAATATTTATTTGACGTCGAGGAAGTTTATGACATTTCTTTCTTTTCAACTATTTTTAGATAGGGGCATCTATTTGTGCATATTTCAAGTTAACTCTTTGCACTATGAACAATAATATGTTTTGGGAAATACCCATTAGTACAATATCTTTCAAATTGAATACACATGAAATTTACATACAAATATGTTTCTAATGGAATACACAAATTTACCAGTGTTTTACATGTTATAACTTATCATATGTTATAACTTATCATTGGCATTTAATTTGATTATACATGGATTTGTTATTAAACTTTAGAAAAAAAGCAAGGAGCCATGTGGGCCATTGACAATAATAATAATTTGCTGACGGACACACACTTATTTTAAGCACGGCTTCAACAAATTTCACTGCCTCCCTCCAAGGTGGGATCCTTCCAAAATATTTGTCACCCATGCCTCTAATTTGTTTTATACAATACAAAATCTTACAAACTTGTGTATCTCTTGACATGTCTTCGACATTTCACTGCCTCAATACTCACAAAATATTTGCTAACCCATGCCTGGTTCTAGCAACAGTTTTGTGTGTTTGATTTTACACATTACAATATCTTATAATTTGACATCAAAGATCAGTAAATCACCGACTTCTTTCGAGATGCAACAAAGTTTCCACTTTTATTGAAGTATAGTATCAATGTCAATAGTGGCTTTGTACAAATATGATACTTTGCTGCTAGAGACAATAGCTAGAGACAATAGCTTAGTTGTCTGATAGGAAATATATTTTTTCACCTTTTTGAATGAAAGTAACAAAGCTCAACCAAAGATTATAAAAATCCTCTATCCTTCAAATGAGGAACAAGCATATATAGCCAAAATTGCATTGACAAGTTTGCCAACTTTGTTGAAAATACTATATACTAGCTGATTTTAAGAGGTTGAAAAAGGTAGAGCACATCCTATATAAGGAACAAACGCTTGCACAGTAATCATTTTCATTGAACCTTGTCATACACTTTTATAAATGAGTTCATGAAATCTTCAATGTTGGTTTTAGCACACTGCATGCTTCTAATAAAAAATAATATTATCAAGAATATTTCCTCTTTTTATAAATGAGGTTTTCTTCAGCATTACAAGCCACTGTAGAATATGCTTGGGCCAAACAGCTAGGTCCTTTGCCAATCATTTTTAAGATACATTCAATATTAGCGGAATTCCAACTAGAAGAGGATTTTGTCACCTAAGATTATAATGAGTTTGGTAATTTATTGCACAGAGAGTAACGAGGTATGCTTCAACCCAGTATGGGGGAGATACGCTCCTAACATTCCTAGCGTTCATAACATAATTTTAATATATCATGTCAGCATAAACTAAAAACTAAAAAGTTGTCCTTTTTGATATATTTATAATAAACAATCTCCACCCAATTGAAAAATATATTCAATCAACAAATAATTTCAATTTGCAGAGAATCTTCCTGCCATTATCTGCAGCAAACAAGAGATCAAAATTCTTGAGGTGTAATTTTTTTTAAACCTGTTAAAAATTGAAGATAAAAAAAATTTGCACCTCAAGAAATTGGATCCCTCTCGGTGTTTTATAGATCCGGGTTAAAGATGGATCTATGCTGGTTAATGAAATCCCCAAGCATTTCATAATTGATCTAGTAATTGGTAACTCATAACGTGTATAGTTTTTGAGGTCTTAAAATACCTTAATTCACACAACTTACTGTTTAATCTTGGCAACTAGTCATCAACCATGTCCTATCCTTGGTAACTCATAATTTTCGAGTTTCTGAGGTCTTTAAATATCTTAATTCACACGGATTACTGTTTGATATTGTCAACTTATCATCAGTTATGCCCTTGTAAGGTGTAATAATTGATTCATGTGGAAAAATACAAGAATCTCAAATAATTGCTTGAGCATTGATGCCAGTTTCACAACTTTATATCCTTTGAGGTTACACAAGTCTGGAATCTATTTTTCTCCATGTTTAGTTTGTTACCTTCTAATCATTTTCGTATTTTATTGTGAGACTCGTCAAAAAGATCTCCACAAATGGAAAGATTTGTATGGGGTGTTTCCCTAACATGAATGTTGAATTGCATGTAAAGTATCATTTGTTCTAGTGAATCTCTTTGCATGTAGCATTTTTGAGTGTAATGACAATTCTGTAGAAAGGCCTTTTCTCTGTTTAAGGCACATAGAGATTTAGAGTTTTCATAAATATGGACTTCCTACATTCCTAAGCAAATTTAGCCTTTTTGACACTTTTTGTAATCAACCCTGCCCATCTTGCTCCATCTATCATCATACCAATAAATCTACACCATTTGGTACTGACCTAAAGGTAAGGGACGCTATAACTGAAGGAATCAATAATGTAAGATAAGTGTCAACTAAAGTGCTGCAGCACATAGTCCCTAAGGGAGCTTTGCACAACAAAGCAACATGTTAATGGAAAACTGTCTTTATTGCATCTTCTAGTCATTGTGTATATTTACAATTTTGATATTTTTTGCTTAACTAGATCCTCTAACTCTGTTGGGTGTATTAGCAAAATTTTGGACTCTATATAGCCTGTCGTGGTATTTGTTCAGTTAGAACACAATGTGTGTTTTGATGGACTTAAAGAAATACAATATTTTTACAATATTAAACACAAAGTTGCATATAGGAAAACTCTAGCATCCTCATAGAAAGTATAATCTCTGCACTCTTATTCACCACTCTTCAGTTAATTATTTACAAGATATGGAAGATAAAATACTAAATATTTTGGATAATTTCATTAAGCCATCATAAGCATCATAAATATAAATAGAGGTTGAGGAAAATTTTGTTCAGTTAGTTTTAATTTCTTAATAGACTACAAGACTAATGAGGCATGGTAGTTTTTCTATTTATATTTCAATTTTTATTGGTAATGAAACCACGTGAATAACCAAGCTATTTTTGTTTGTTAACATAAATACAATAGTTTAGGAGCAGCAAAACTTAAAGATCGAGATCAAGAGAATTTGGTTTCATTTACTTGTAACCTTAATGAAACCCAAAGCCCAAGATTAATCAAACTTGTGCAAGTTTAAAGGATTGTTATGAATTCCAACTACCACTCAAGGGTGCAAGGATGTACTTTTTTTTACACGAGACTTCTTTAACATTTACTAAACTTGTAGTCTCAATGCATAAAATGTTCTATCTTGGATTTGTTGTCTGCATGATCAGCACTAGTTGTTTCGTATGGTGAGTGGTGTTAATTTTAAGTGTCTTTTCCCACCTCGGTTTCAAGTCTCTTGCTCATTGTTTGATGCCCAACCCAAAATTTTTTTTTGTTGTAGATGAATTGATTTCTCATAAACAAATTGTACACAAAACACTGGACAAATTCATTGACAAAAAATTTAGGATAGTCAAAAAAATTTTAAACAATATTTTTGGCAAATTGCCTAGGAAAATCCCACAAGGGAAAACTTGTTTGAGAGAGTAATTTTATTTCTTCGGTAAAATAATGCAACAACAGAATACAACTTATCTCAACCAATCAAACAAATTCTAGCCTCTATTTTTGTGCCAAATAGTCTTGAAATCTATGCCAAATTTTCTCAAAAAACGTGCTGAAGTACTGTATTTGATAGATTGAAAATTTTAGTCAATTTTTCCTTGAATTGCATGCTGCATGTACGGTTTGAATGCCTCGGTTTGTGTGCATGCTATCTTAGCACTAAATGCACCTCGAATTCGGTGCTCACTTTGCCTCGAAATTCGTACCATCTACAATAAAATCGTACAGATTGTATGAACTATACAAAATTGTACGAGCTGCAAAAACTGTATGGAATTGTACAGGTTGTACGTATTTCGATTTTTTTCCTTGAAAATCACGTCATTGTACAATATTTCACTACTTGGGAATGCATGCCACGGTCTCTGTCTGCTGCTCCTCTTCTCAAGGACTTGAGTTGATCTCTCAAATTTGCTCTCCAACTCTCTTAGTGAGTAAATAAGGAATGGGGTGCCTTCATTTCACCCTAGCCTTTTCATTTCACCTTCCTAGGGTAGTTGAAAGGTCACTAGATCAAGGGCCCACATTTGATATAGTGTTTTCTCATGAACGGATGAGAACACTCATTTTTCTCTCCATTAAATATTTTTCCTCTCAACTCCACTTAAATTTATTTAAAAAGTCAATTTATTCTCTAAAGTGCATTAATTATTCATCTCAAGTAATTAATGCAAGGGTCATGTAACTTGTCCCCTTTTTTGTGACCAAGGCACAAAGTCACTTAGGGAGCACTTCCAGAAGTATAATAATTCAACAAGTTCTTTTTTATGATTCCATGGCTGGTAACTTCTAGACCAACCTAATTTTTTTTTCATTTTTTATTCTAAATTATGACCTGTAAGAATCAAAGTTAAAAAATGTGTCAGGACACTTGCCCACATTCAAAGACAGTTTGAGAATACATACCAACCCCTTAATGAGATTCTAAGGCTCTAGAGATCTCTCCAACTACACAAGGACCTCTGCAATGTGCATTGATAATCTCCTTAGCTATTATCAACTAAAAACAAATCTTTAAAAGTTTAACCTGCACATGCTTTGAAGGAATACTGCTTGATATCAGAGAGACATGTGACAAAAGAAATCAACATAAACTCCTAAGAGCAATTGACTGGTAAATCAATTGAGTTCGACTAGAAGATAAACTGACTTGTTGACACCTATTAGTGTAAATTTTATCACATTCCCCAACCCGGTTTCAAGCCACCATTTTTTCTCTTCTCATTGTTTAATGCCCCACCCAATTTACTTTCGGTTGCAAATTTAAGTCATTTTCTCATAAACAATTTAGACTAAAACACATGAAGAATTTTACAAGTTTAATGAGCAGAAATAAAACATAGTCACACATAAAAAATCCAGACTCATAAATTTTTGGGTAATTGGCTCGGGAAAAACCCCAACCTCCGCAGAACACCTGCGAGAGAATTTCTTTATTTATTCAATTAACAGTATAGCAGAAAACAAAATTTTCAGGCACAACTTATCTCAACCTGAAGAGAAAATTTCAGCCTCAAAATTCATGTCGCTTTAGAAAATAATACTCAAAATTTTATGTCTATTAACCACCTCAAAATCCATTTTACTATAGGACTGTACGTACAGACTGTACAAATGCTATACAGGCTGACAATACGGATTGAAACCTCGAAATTCATGCCCAAAGGAACAACAAATTACTGCCTTGAAATTTGCACCCCTTTGCCTCAAAATTCGTGCCCTTTCTCAGACTAAAAAACACTGTACGGTCTCGTACCGATACAATTGTAATTATTCTCAAACTGCTGCCTCGAAAATCATGCCAAAGCTGCAGTACAGATGCATTGGAAATTGTTCCATTTGAAGCTGTACTGATTCTTGGGAATTGTGCCTTAGCTAAACTTGCTCACCCTCTCTCAACTTTGACTTTCTTTCTCTTTGCTCTCCAATGCTCATGGAAAAACTGAATGAGTCTCTCATGCCTTCCCTTGCCTTTTTGGTTTCTAATGAGGAAGTTGAATGGCCATCTAATCCAAGGGCCCACAATGGCTTAGATCACTGGATGAGAAATAATGTGCACTTTATTTCTCTCCAAAAATTAATTTCACTCAACTTAAAATTATTTTTTTCGAAAAATTCATTTTAATCCCTAAAGTGAAAATTAAAACTCATCTCAAGTCATTAATTGCAAGGGTCATGTTGTTTCCCCTTTTAAGTGACTTAGGAAAAAATCACTAGGGGAACACTTTCCGAGGTACAAAAATCAACATTCCCTCTTACCGAGGAAGGTGGTCTGCACCACACCCAACTTGTCTATGAAATGAATGAGACTTCACTAGGATATCTACAACCTTTTCATAAGTGGAAATGTACTGCAATTCCATAGCTCCTTGCTAAACATAATCACAGATGAAACAATCCCTGATATTAATATGTTTAGACCTGTCGTGAAATACAGAATTCTCAGAGAGCTGGATGTAACTTTGATTATCACAATATTTCATCGTTAGGCCTCAAATCTTGATTAAATAAATCCACCAATAACTTGTGAAGCCACAGTGCCTCGCAACTAGCCTAACTGGCTGCCATGTACTCAGCCTCTGCAGAACTCAAAGCAACAAATGCTTGCTTCCGACTAAACCACGACACTGTTGCCGAGCCCATCAGATCTCCTGTATTCCAGACCATAATCCTCTGTACTTGCAAGGTATCTAAACACATTTTTCGTGGCAACCTAGTGCACTCTCCTAGGCTCCACTATGAGCTGATTGAAAGTGTTCACCACAAAACACAAATATGGCCTAGAGTTGACCAGATACATCAATGAACCTATGAGTCGATGATATAAGTTAGGATCCACCAACTCTCCCTCAGAAGCATGAAGATTCTTCTAGTTGGTGACCATAGGTGTGGACATCAGCCTGCAATCCTCCATCCGAAATCTCCTTAGAATATCTACTGCATACTTTCCCTGCCCCAGGAAAATATGACCAGGATCCTGCCAAACCTCCAATCCCAAAAAAAATGCATCAACCCAATGCCAGTCATCTCATACTCTGAAGCAAGATTTCTGTTGCAAACTGCAATAGGTCTCTCCTCACCCGTGATAAACAAATTATCCACATATAACAGAAGAATGAGCAGATATCTCCAACCATGATGAAGTAGAGATTTGGATCAGCCTCACTCTTCTAAAAACCCATCGACAACAAGTAAGAGTCTATCTTGGAATACCAACCTCAAGGAGCTTGCTTCAGCCCATACAAGGCTTTCTTCATCCTGTAAACATGAGACTCTCTCTCATGAATCTCAAAGCTCCGTGGCTGCTCCACATAAACATCCTCCTATATGATTCCATTGAGAATGCAGTCTTCACATCCATTTGATGGATCTGCCAACCCTTTTCCGCAGCAATGGAAATCAATGATCTGATAGAAGCATAACGAGCGACCAGTGCAAAGGTATCATCCTAATAAACTCCCTCTACTTGCGAAAACCCTCGCGCCACAAGCCAAGCTTTGTATTTCTCCACACTCTTGCCTACAGCATGATTTACCATGTAAAACCATCGAGAAGTCACCATGGACTTCCCATCTTGTCTCATAACAATCTCCCAAACATCGTTCTTCATAATGGAATGGTACTCTTCCATCATGGAATCTCTCAAAAGTAGATGACTCCAAATCACGAAGACTAGCAACCAAGGCCATACCCAACCTATCTGGCATCACTATAGTCCTCACTGGTTCCTTGGTTGCTCCAAAGTCCTTTGCTTCCTTCAAAGTTTCACGAAGGTATTTAGGCTTCCTCTTGCCTAAAGGTTTCTCCCAAAATGGTCTGTCATCATCTGAAGAACCGCCAGAAACAGAAGGCCCAAAACCTTGTGTACCAAGAGCTAGTGAACCAACCAATGGTGAAATTTGTGATCCGATAGCTATGTATGGTGAACCTGTGACCCGAGAGCCAAAACATGTCCCCAAATTACTTGTTGGATGAACCACTCAACTTGTTGATCCTATGCTTGTAACCTATGGTCTAGTAACCCCATAAATTTATGAACTTGTACTTTGTACTGAAGGTACCTGTGAAGCTGCCTAAGGTGGGGGAGCCTGCTGCTCCTCCTGCACTGGCTCTTTGGACTTCCTGAAGGCCTACTCAAATCTCACTTCCCACCTTAGAACAACCTCCCTATGCGAAGGAAGATAAATGTGGAAGGCCTTCGAAGTCTCATCATACCTCACAAAGATGCCTCTCTCTGCAGTGGGCTCAAGCTTTGTCCTCTTCTGAGAAGGGACATGTGAAAAAGTTAGGCAACCAAATATATGAAAATGACTAACTTCATGCTTCTTTTCTGTGAACATCTCCTCAGGAGTCTTTCTACCCAAGGCATGATGGGGACTCCTGTTCTGAAGGTATACAATTGTACTACATGCCTCGAACCAAAGAAAGAAAGGAAGTGACTGATTATGTAACATGGCTCTCGTTGCTCCAACAATATATCAGTTCTTCCTTTCCGCCACTCCAGTACTGTCAACTATATCTGTATTCCCTCCTGTTTGCAATACTCATTGAACTCCTTGGAGGTATACTCAGCCCCGTTATTTGATCTGAGTGCTCGAATCCTCCTCCAAGTCTGGTTCTTCACAAGAGCTTTGAACTCTTGGAACCTTTGCAAGACCTCCTCAGATTTCTTGCTCCTCAAGAAGTAGATCCAGGTCTTCTTGGAATGATCATCGATGAATGTCACATAATACTTGAAACCTCTCAGAGAAACATATGACATAGTACCAAACAAATCAGAATGTATCAAATCAAGCACTCACGCTGGCCTGCTATCACTGCCCGTAAAAATAGTCTTGGTGTACTTTCCCAAAGCACACCCTTTGCATACATCACTGTGCTTAGTGTTGAACTTAGGAAATCCTATAATCATGTACCTCAACATCCTCAAATATGGATGATGCATATGAGCCATCCTCGTATGCCATAGCTCACAAAGCTCACAGCTGCTGCTATGTGTCAAAGCATGTTGGGGATGAAATAAGAGTTTGTAAAACTTCCCACATATGACTCCAACGGTGTAAGAGGAAGATGGTCCTACAGTCTTAGGGAATACATGCACATGCCCATCTAGGATAGACACCCCAAGTCTGCTGTCCTCAATCATGGAAATTGATATCAGATTCTTTTTCAACCCAGGTACAAACAACATGCCCCTCAAATTCATGGGACTCATGGACTCTCTTTGAAATGTAATGGTCCCATGCCCAACAACTCTGACAACTGTGTCATCTCCCAACACTACCTCCACATCTATACCTGTCTGTGAAATCTCAGAGAACATCTCTCAAGCAACTTTCATGTGGCTCGAAGCGTCGCTGTCAATATACCAAGTGTTGGTGGTGGATGCACTGAAAGAATGGCCATTGAACAAATACTGCTCCCTCTCAATCTCAATGTCCATACTGGTGATAATGGATGCTTTATCTCTCTCAATATGCCCAACATAGAGAGAAAAATCTCTCTCAAATCTAGCTGTAAAATCATCAACCTCCATTGAAGTTGTTGTCAGCTGCTGCTGCTGGTTCTTCTTCTTCTTATGTGGGAACTGCCCAGCATAGTTCCCAAACTCCTGACAAGCAAAGCACTTTACAGTGCTGAAGTCCTTCTTTTGTCCACCCTGCTTCTTAGCCCTACCCTTCTTGGGGCCCTTCTTGAACTTCTTCTTCCTTTTGGCAGTCAAGCTACATTCTCCTCATCCTCCCTACTAGTAGAAGAGCTCCCCTACACAAGACCTCTCCGAGTCTCCTCCTGTACGAAGTCATCCCAAAGTCTGTCTCAAGTAGGTAAGTTCTCCATGGCTACTATAGCCTCCAAACAAATATCCCAAGGATTTGTAACCCCTGTCACGGCTGTCCACACTAGCTCAGAGACAGAAACAACCTCCCCTAATGCTGCAAGCTCATCTCTCACCTAAGATATCATAGTAAGGTAGGAATTCACTCCCTCAGCTTTGGCCCTCTTGATACTCTTCAATTTTCCCCTCAACACCATTTTTTTGTTCTCATTTGAGCTTTGAAACAAGCTGTTCAAAGCATCCCACACCTGATATGCACAGGTTTTGTTAGACTCATGTGGAATAATATGATCTTTAACTGCATCTAGAATAATTCGTCTAGATTTTATATCTTTCTTGTGGAATCCTGCAAGCCTGCTTGTGTGCTATGAACCACTTCATTCCAAAGTTCACTTTCCTCCAATATAAGCACCAATATAGATTTCCATGGGACAAAATTCCCAGCCCCATCTAGCCTATCCTCTAAGATAGGTCCTGTTGCCATTTCACTGCAAATTCAAGTTCTAACAAGGTGCTTTCCACTGACAAAAGAATTTACTGATAGTCTAAAATTTTCACTATATTAATTCTGCTCCTTCTCTAACTCAACTCTAATACCATGTAAATTTTATCACATTCCCCAACCTGGCTTCAAGCCACCATTTTTTCTGTTCTCATTGTTTAATTCCCAACCTAATTTACTTTCAGTTGCAAATTTAAGTCATTTTCTCATAAAAAATTTAGACTGAAACACATGAAGAATTTTACAACTTTAATGAGCAAAAATAAAACACAGTCACACATAAAAATTCAGACTCATAAATTTTTGGTCAATTGACCAAGGAAAACCCCCAACCTCCGGGGAAAACCTATGAGAGAGAGTTTCTTTATTTATTTAGTTAAAAGTACAATAGAAAATACAAATGTCAGTCACAACTTATCTCAACTAGAAGAGAAAATTTCAGCCTCGAAATTTGTGCCGCTTCAGAAATTAATACTCAAAATTTTCAGTCTGCTAACCACCTCGAAATTTGTGCCGCTATAGGACTATACAAACAAATTGTACAGACGCTGCACATAATAACAGTACAGTCTGAAACCTTGAAATGCATGCCTAAAGGAACAACAAATTACTGCCTCAAAATTTGCTCCCCTCTTCCTCGAAATTCATGCCCTTTCTCAGACTGAAAAATGTTGTACATACTGGTACAGTATGGTTGCAACTAATGATCAAATTACTGCCTCAAAAATCATGCCAAAGTTGGTGTACTTATGCATTGGGAATCATGCCAGTTCAAGCTATAGGGATTATTGGGAATTGTGCCTATGCTAAACCTACTCACCCTCTCTCAAATTCAGATTTCTCTCTTTGCTCTTCAATGCTCATGGAAAAAATTAGTGAGTCTCTCATGCCTTCCCTTGCCTTTTTGGTGTCTAATGAGGAAGCTGAATGGTCATCTAATCCAAGGGCCCACAATGACTTAGATCAATGGATGAGAAATAATGTGCACTTTATTTCTCTCTAAAAATTAATTTCACTCAACTTAAAATTAAAATTTCCCAAAAAGTCACTTTAATCACTAAATTGAAAATTAAAACTCATTTCAAGTCATTAATTGCAAGGGTCATGTTATTTTCCCTTTCAAGTGACTTAGGAAAAAATCCCTAGGGGAACGCTTTCCTAGGTACAAAAATCAACAGTTAGTTACAGAAGTGACAATTATAAGACTAGATAATTCTTTGGTATAAAATTTAAATAGATATTTGTAGTACGAATTAAGAGTTCATAAGGAAAGAGAGGCCGCAATGTCTCGGGAGATTCAAAATTGGCAGAGGAGGTATAATGAACTAGACACACTTCTCTATAAAATCTTACTATTTCTCTCAGAAGGCATTGTCAAGGTTGAAGGGATGAAATCTCTTTGATCTATACTTCAAGGTACCAATATAAGATTACAACTTCTCTTTCTTTTATTGCAAATTCTATCTGACAAACTCCGTTGAATGTTGGTAGTGTATATGTATTGGAACACTGACACTAAATAGTATCAGAGCACATCTCAAAACTTCAGAAACAACCAAATGTTGCAAGGATATTGATGGATTGGATGACAAATAAACACCCCACCATTTAGAGAGGAAAATGTGATTCTGAAGTCACCAAGTAAAAGGAAAGAGGAAATTATCGCGTCAGAAACATTGGATGAGCATGGAAAAGATTCTCCATAAAAGTGAAAATATTGAAGTTCGAAATCCAATAAGTACAAAGAATTTGTGGACATGTAATCCTTCATTTAAGAAAGGTCCAATGTGAAAACCAATTGACGTAAAAAAAAAAACTAGGTGGTCATGGCACCACCACCAAGCAACTCTAGCAATATTTCCTCCAGCAAGCACAAAAGCATGGTTGATATAAATTTGGGAATAAGGGGTGTTCCACTGACTCAATTCATTATATTGATTATACTAAATAGATAAGAACACTTTTATTCCTTATCCAGATGAATCATTGGATAGAAACAATAATAGAGTGGAAAAATAAGTGTCTGAAATTGGGCTTTCGTGTCCTTTGATTCCCTCAATTGTACCCTTTGCTACTTCTTCCATCTATGTCCTATGTGGGGGTTGGGCAGGGCTGGAGAGTATGCCTCCACTCCACACTCTTTTAGAGAGGCTTGTGAAGGTCCTATCAATCTTCTCTCACACCCCTTTTCAATTTTCGAGTCCTTGATCAATTAAAACTTTGTTCAAATGAACCACATTTGTAAGCATGATTATGAATAATTGGGCACAAGTTCCCTAAGTAAATTTTCTTACATATTTAATACTAAGTGAAGATATTGAATACATTGACCTGACTCTTTTCAAAACATTCACCAATTCCTAGCCTTCTCCTAAGGGGTGGAATTTGTGGATTCTCAAGTTCACCCCTTTACTGTAAGGATATAAGACCATCCTTTTGGAGAAGAGATTTTTTCACATGTCTTTTGTCAAAAAGGAAGAACATTCCAATGTATTTCACAACATACCTTGATTCATGGGTGGCAAGTGCCAACAATTTATACCTAAATATTTGATGGATGGACTTTGACCCAACAATTTTCTAGTCTCAATTTGGGTTCCTCTTCTATTTTTGTCAGATCATCTCTAAAAAGAGAAATATTTGAACTAATTATTAGGTTCGCCTTGATTTGGGTTGTTTATTGGCCCATGGTATTTCATATGAAGAAGCCTACTTAAATGCTTGATGAAATCCATTGTAAAGTGGTGAGAGTTGGCCAGCTTGCCCTGATTGTACAAAGAGAATAGAATATATCTTTGAAGGCTGGTTTTCCAATTAAAGGGTTTCCAGGTTAAATCTTATGTGCATGTTGCTTCTTGTGCTGTTTGATGTTTCTCTCTCTCCATGTAATTGTAATAATAATAAGAAACAATAGAGACATGAATGATGATAATATATCTTGCACAAGGAGTTGTATGGAGGCATCCATGGAAAAAGGATTTACCTGGAGTTACAAACTTGAAATTCCTCAATAGGAAATATTTCAATATACCCAAAAGTTAGATTATGAACAAATTCCATGCAAATGTAATTGGTTTAATATATAGACACTTGTAAAATATTACAGTAAAAACCCAAAAGTGTGCAACAACAAATGGAATAAAAAACAATCCAATCAACAAAACAAAGATGAAAAAGGCTTCATCGCAGCGAAAGATGTATGACAAGAAATCCAATTGAGATGAAAAGATTAAAGGAAAACCAAGTTGTTCAACGAGTCAACTACGTCAAATTCTAAAGAACCTGATAGATTCATTTTCAAAGTCCTAACATGCTAACCTAAAGAACTAAAAAATTAATTACCCTGGAGGAAGACAACTACGAGCGAAATTAAGATCTAGAGCCTCAAGAAGGGAAATCCATGCATGATAAATGGGATACGCAATAAGCTGTACCAAAGCAAGAAATTCCAAAATACTAAGAGCCAACCATTATCTTGGATACTAGATGGAGGAGCTTCAATACAACACCAATTCCAAAAGAAAATCCCAGTGAAGAAAGGCTAGTACTTTATATGCCACAAATTATATCTTGGAAGGAGACTTCATTCTCATATCATACCCTTCAGAGATGAAAGGTGGTTTTTTTGGAAGGGGTCCATGCAGAGGGTATATCAAAGACCTGGTATATTCATTTTAGTTGGTCGATTTCAAACACAAAAAATATCTAGCTGGACAAATGAAAGGAAAGGGAAGGCTTTTATTAATAAATGATAGGATACATTGCTTTTAATGAATCATGTCTAAATGACTACGATGGAGATGAGAATTCTTCCTAATTCTATCTGATCATAAACCAATTTATCTTGATTTTAAGTGGTAGAATGATGAAATCTCCATCCCCTTCAAGTATAGTCCATGTCACAGCCTGAACTAGCATGTATAATTAAAGCTCTAAAGAAAAAACTAGCCCAACTATAACCTAGAGGGGTCTCCCATTGTCACCTTAATGAATCCCTCTATACACATTAGGTTGTATCTTCTCCAACTCAAGGGGTACTTCCCTAGGGATGGGATTACTAAAGCTTAGACGATCACATAGAAGGTGATTTGGAAGAGTAGCTTCGACAAAACAGTTTTTTGTATTATAGTATACAAAAACAAACCATGAAGACTAGTGCAAATCCCCAAGGAAAATGGAATCAAAAGGAACAAGACCAGTGAAAAGGTGAGTTCATGAATATTTAGGGAAAATCAGATCTACTTTCATATGCCACTAATAAACCTTAACATGTTGCAGAATGAATGGATAAATCACTTGGAGACCCCATGTGGTGCCAACTCAAAACAATACTAATTAGGGTATGACTCATGCAATGAAGTATAAAAAAATTAACACCTCTTAAACGATGACAAAAGAAATAGTAATACATTCATGCATAAAGCAATAAAGGGATGGAGGAGATTTTTTCTCACAACCCTTCTAATGAGACAAATTTTCCATTCTACGACCCTAATCAACAAGTCTAGTTGTTCCACAAATCACTTACAACATTAAATATGAGAACAAGGAAAACCACACTTACAAAAGAATAAGAAACCCTTAATTCATTTGAACCATGAAAAATATGTCTATCAAGATCCAAAAGAGAAATCTCTCAAAATCTAACCATGAGAAATGAATGAGAAGGCCAACCCTTATATAGGTTGTAGCTCAATGTCATTCTACAATACACTATCAATATAATCCTAGATATAGCTTAGGATGGAGTAAACAATAAATAACCCCCACTAAAATCCTAACAATACCCAAAATATGAGGTGGTCAATGCCACATGTACAACGTCTAAGGTACGCAATGCCCAAGAGAGAGGGTCCATCTCCAATAAATGAGGAATACAAGTAAAATGAACATCCTAGCCTCTAAAGGTTCTCCAAGGCAAGCACTCAACAAGAAATGGTCTAAAAGGTGGAGCGCTTCCTCAAAAAGGTGAACGCTCTCTATGAAAAGGCTCTAAAAATGCACAGAAGGTAAAAATACGGTGCAGAACTTTAAAGTTTAAATGTCAGTTCTAGTTTTTCCAATTTCCTAAAAATTTATTGTAGTTTCTATTATAACCACGTTTTAGAAATTCCACAACCACTTTGCATCTAACAATGTTGAGATGACACAATTTTGGGTACTACGTCAAACAATAATTGCTCCTAAAGTCAGGATTCCCTCCAAAAACATTCATTAAAAAATGTTCCAGAAAACATTCATTGAAGCAATGTTTCCATGTTGAGAAATGGGTAATTATCTTTTAGGCACGATGTATTTAGATTCTTGAAATCTATACATATTCTAATTGACCCATTCTTCTTTCTAAAAACAACTAAGTTGGAGCACCATTATGAATGTCTTGTAAGTGCTATTATACCTGCTGCTAACATCTTATGTAACCCTTTCTGAACAATAGGGGCCAACTTAGGATTTATTTGCCTAAGTTTTTGTCGAAAAGGTTTGACCTCTTTAGCATCTTCTTTAAGGGTAATAGTTTGTTGAAACACATCTTCCCGATAAGCTTTGAGTTCATTATCTAAAGGCGAAAATGTCTCTATATTCTTTAATTAGATTGATTAAGCTATTCATTTCCTTTTCCGAGGTACCTTTTCCAATTTTTATTAACTTGGGGTCTTTGACTGTACCTATGTTTAGTTCCACATAATCCCCAATATGTATTTATTCCTTTTTATTTTTATGTCGATCATGTCTGTTAAAAAATTTCTCGAGGGCTATAAGGTTACTCAGAATGCGATTTATTACATTATCCTCATGTTCTTGACACTCTTTATTTTCCTGCTAGTAACTGACCTTACAATCCTCAAATTCCTGGAGATTATGGATGAATCTTAAGAGTTGTTTATCATCATTAAATACCTGCCAATGATCTACATTATCAAGAATTGAAGGCCTAAAATTTATTTCCATTTTACCATTCCCATTAATCATCTCATCTGAAGGTTGGAAGGTACATGCTGGTACTTCCAACTTATCTGCTAAACCATTAATTTCCCTAGGGATTTTTTGAAGATTAAGTGCATCAAACTAGTCCATGGTGTCCCATATAGAATTCCTATACTTCCTTCCTTAGTCTATCACTCTTACACTGATACTGGTTCTTAAGTTGGAGGATGACTAAGCTTGAATAACCTTTGATGTTCAACATTTTTATGCCCATGTCCTTAGCAATTTCTAATCCTAGAAACAATGCCTCATACTCAACAACATTGTTTGATGATTCAAACTCCAATCTAAAAGCAAAGTTGTAGATTTGATTAGAAGGATAAATGTTACGATTCCCACACCTTTTCCATATTTGGAATAACACCGTCAAAATACATTTTCCAAACTTCATCTAATCTTTTCATTCTTCACATTTTCTTTAATAGGGTCCATGAAGTTAGACAAGATGGCTTAGTTTCAAAAGTTATCAATACAATGCACAAATTCATTTCCAGGTCTTTTAGGATTTTCTACATGCCTCTTTCTTTCCTTTTCCATGTGAAGTATAACCCTCGTGTTTTATGATGCATGTATAGTTGCATATCCAATCCATTTTGATGTGTCCACTTAGAGTTGCAACCTGCTTTTTGGACAAAAGCATTCCCCAATTATTTGGCACATCGATTACTACGACATCCATTGTCATATTGATGTCAGGATACTTGGCCAATTTTACTTGATAACTACCACATCAGATTCTCTTGCATCCATTTCACAAACATTGTGGTAGGGTCGTGTGATCCTTAGATTCAATTGTTCCATTAGTTTTCTTATAATTACATATGATGAAGCACCTAAATATAACATGTAGTTATGGAGAAGCAGATTATCAACTAAAATGGAGACATACAATGTCAAGTGATCTTCTCTTCTTGCATCAACAATGTGAAGGACTATAGGCAAATAATCAAGGACAACAGGAAAATATTCAAGGATGGAATTATTACTCGGAAGGGCAGTTTCTTTGACAATGTCATGGGATTTGTTTTGATTACTTTCTATTGCTTTCAACAATTACTCTTCCTGACCAGGAATCTTAAGAATGTCGGTTGCATAAGCTGAGATTTTAACATTATTTAACCACATTCCCATGTCATGCTTTGATTCAACAACAACATGGGGGTTCATAACATGAGGATTCGTTACCTTAGGTTTATATTGCTTAGTTGGTGTATATTTCTCCTTTGTTTGTTAAGTAGCACCCTTGAATATTTCATTCCTCATCTCTATGACCCGCTTCTAATTAGGATTTTCGCCATAATTTTGAGGAATGAAATCCTTCTCCTTACTATAATCTACAACATGTTGCCGATGCTGGTTTGATAAAGGGTATGTTTGTGCTACCATGTTCACGAACTCATGAGCTCTTGGATGTGTATCCTGACTACGAATTTCAAGGATTCCTTGTTCCATAACTTGATTTGCAATGCAACAAGTATTTTCCTGATGAAATTGAGTACAAGACCTACAATAAGGAATTGCATCCTCTACGATGTTGGCTGAATCTAACTGGTTCAGAATTCTAGGCTCATGAGATGGTGCTTTCTTCTGATACATTTGGATGGGATTATGTTGAAAGTTTCTTGGTGCATGAGAAACATGATTTACTTCCATCATTAACAACCTATTCTGAATATGATTTAGTTGTGCAGCATGATTAGCCATTTGTTGGTTTTGATTAGTTACCAAGGTCTTCGTCTTTTCAGATTTTTCCTTCATAGGATCTTTGGATTATTCCTTTCCCTCTGATTCAATAGCTTTTCCCTTAGACTCTTTGTTAGAGGAAGAATTTCCTCTAGTGAATCCAAATCATCAATACTAAGGCATCCAAATCTCTATCAACATGTAACCGCTTACTGAGGTTGTAAAAGAATGAAGACACCCATGCAAAAAGGGGATAAACAAGGTGCACAGTTTTGTTTTTCTTATCTTGTATATCTAGCCCTCTTGTTCTTCCTTCTGTTTTTGTGCCAAGTTAATTTGCTCATATTGATGATCTTTCATCTCTTTTTCTATATCTTCCACGTAACTTTGAAAGCATTTCAGAGCTTCTTGAGTCTCCGTTTCTAGGGAAATCTACATAAGAAGATTTAGAGAAGGTAGAAGCCCCTGCTCTAACTCTAAATTGACATAGATATGAGCATGTTTCACCAATATGTTATGCCGCACACTAAGAAATTTATTTGGCTCCAAACACCAAATCTTGGTAGAGATCAAGGGTGAGAGTTGGTAGTCTCTGAATAAAAGGATTATTTTTGGTGAGTTTCTAGTGTGTTAAACCCTACAGTTCAATACTTAAATAGAAAATCTCCACGCATGTAACTATGCATCCCCCTCAAAGACTTGATCTCTATTTGGAGGATTGAAAATAGAACAGAAAATACCATTTAGAGAGAATGGTTACCTTAACTAATCCTTGACTTGGTTCTTTGTATTCTAATTTGTCATTATCTTGTGAAAGTGCAATAATTGATGAACCTGCAAATAAGAGTAAATGCTACTATCCTATTTGGCCAAGAGTGTCATCTACTAATGGGTTTGTAATCAAAGAGCTTTATGTTCCTTCAGGTTGTTTTGGCTTTTTCCTTGGCATCCATGAAATTCTCTAGGTCCTGTATAGAATACAAAGATGGGTGTAAGGGGTGTCCCCTTCCCCCTTTCCATGCCAACAGAGAACATTTGAAGCGGTTTACCAACATTTTCTCACAATTTGAGCATGTGAATGTAGTTTCCATAATTTAAAATACTAGAAACATATTTTTGTCTTTATAAAAATATGGATGGGTTGGCTGCATTACTTGGTACTTAAAAAATGAAATCATTAATCAAACAATTAACAAAAATTAGGCCAAACGAATGAAAATTTTGAAGTTCCTAAAAATACTTACTTGTACATTTGTTTAAAGATATTTACCCGTTTTCTAAAATTCCAAGTGTTGCTCCTCAAACCTGTACCATTTCGAAAGTTCATATCTGATCTCTCAAGCAGGCTATATTAGGCTGTATTATTCATTGTATGATGAAGTAGAAAAACCAATGTCTCATAAGAAAGAAAGAATTTAGAGTAATATCCACAAATGACCAAAATAGGTCAAGTGGGACTAAAAACTATAAGTCATAACGACAATGTGGGATAATGAAGGAAACTCTTCGGTTCAAAAATAAAAATAATAAAGATAAAGATAAAGATAAAGAGTACAAAGGGTTAAACAAAAGAAATAAACCGTAGAAAATAAAATAGAAATTGTTAGTTCCCATTTTGAGAAGCGAATCACTACTTTGCAGTAGAATAAGAGGAACTAGTGTTGCTGTCATGAAGCATTGTGAAGGTACGAATATAGAGTTGAAGGATGTCCTTTGGGTAATGCCCCAAACCAAGTGGACAAGGATGGATAACCTTGGAGGTATATTGAGTGCTACCTCTTGGAGATCTCTTAACATCCAAGGATAATGATAGAAAACTATAATGGACTTTTGATTTTCATTTTGATTTTTTTAAAATGCATCATATATTACTTGAAAGAACAATTAAATACAACAAAGTTCAAGATACATCATGTAGACAAAATGAGTACTAGGAGAGTCTCGGTCCACATAAGAAAGCATGTTGGTGAATGCAAACGAGTAGAGCCTTGATTTCTTGAGTTAGCTTAGGAAACAATCTACATCAGAGTTGAGTGCCGGAATAGGTAAGTCTTGATGATCTTGAGATAAATGTGGTGCTCTCATGAGAAAAGGAGTGAGGGGGAATTGTCTCATGTGTTGATTTTTCCTAAGCAACATCGAGAGCCATTCTCTGGTAGAATGGAGGCACCTGGTCAGTTACCAAGAAATTCACCCAGTTCGAGACCGTGACCTCATCCTGGGGTTGAGGGAAATTCTCTAGGAGAATGGAGGCACTTGGTTAGTCACCAGGAAATTAACTCAGTTCGGGCCTGGGGATGAGGGTCATTCTCTGGGAGAATGGAGGCACTTGGTCAGTTACCAAGAAATTAACCCAGTTCGGGATTGGGGCCTCAACTGGGGGCTGAGGTCCATTCACTGAATGGAGGCACCTGGTCAATTACCAGGAATTTAACCTAGTCTAGGACTAAAACCTTAGCCTGGGGCTGAGGGCCATTCTTTGCGAGAATGGATGCGCTTGGTCAGTTACCAATTATTTGACATCGAGTCATCTAATGCACCCTGGTACTGAGGCACCTAGTCAGTTACCAAGTCATCACCATAAGACCTAGACTGGGTCTAGGCAAGTGATGCACTCCTCTTCTTGATCTATGGGCTATGAGACCTTCTCCAAGGACTAGCTACCCATAATTGAGAGACCTAACACCTGATATTGGTGGCAATGAGGAGATCAAGATAAAACATTTAATAATTCTCCTTATTGATAAAGATATACTTTGAGTGGACATGAATGGACCACGGGGACCTTGAATAACTCCTGAGAAAAGTTGTTGTGGTCACAACAAAATTGAAAGACTATGAAACCCTTGTCTTGTTCCAAGTGACCATCAAATAAAGACCCATGTGACTCAAGACAAATATCAAAATACCAATGAACCACAAAAGATAAAAGTTAGTGGTCAAAGATGAAAAAGAATGAAAATATAATTGTTTGATGGAATACAAGTAAAGAAGCATCAACTCATTTCATGATTATCCATTATCCATCATTTTGATATGCACCTTTGGATTGAGGAATTTGTTGGCTAAGTTCTTCCTCTCTTCCCTCGTTGCAATTACTTGACTGAGGAAATTTAGGATGGGGTCATATTTCTTGTTTCTCCACCATGGAAGCTGCTAGCCTGCTAGGTCTTCTTTATCCTTCATGGTAGCAGCAACATGAGGTTGCTAAAGTCATGGTTGCCATCCTTTTGATTCTCCACTGTATACCTTCGCTGTTAGGGTTGCTTCACATTCAACTGAGCTCTACTAGAGGTGTACCTGATCCCTGTTAGGGATTTTTTATAGCAACAGGAGATCACGAAGGAGGTAGGAGCAGTCACAGTGGCTACAACAGTGCCCACCATGATAAATCTGAGTTAGCAGCAGAAGCTACAGTCACTTTATGGAAGGTGTAGTCAAGGTGTGTAGTGGTTAGCAGTAGGGCACCCTGTGGGGGATGATAACAGTCACGGTAGTGAGTAGTAGCAGCAGAGTAGCTATAGATCATGGCGGTGTAACAACTGTGAGTGGTGAGCACCTTGATCCTTTCTAGGGCTGATCCACTTGCATTCTAACTATCCTACAACAACAATAGACTTTGTGGAGGGAAGCAACAGTTCATAGTATGCTTCTATGGTCATCAACAAACTTCGATGGGGTAGTGAAAGGAAACAACAACCTTCACTAAGGTGGCAATAGGTATAACAATAGGTACAGTCCAAGTGGTATCCAAGTCATTGATAACAACAGTGAACAGTATGCTCATCAGGGCTTTCTTAGATTGAAAGGACAATAGTTGTAAAAGCTTGGTTGGAAATTGTTTATCTACATTCATCTCAGAGTTCTGGGAACAAATTGATCTTTGCTCATGTATAAACTCGTTTATCTCATTTAGAGGATGAATTATTAATGCTTTGGGGTTTTGTCCTTAAAAGGTTTCTTTGTGAAAATCATGTGTTCAATTGTGTGATGGTTGTTTTACCACTGCATTTGTTTTACTGCTGTTAATATCTCAAGTACTATCTCCATTATAGTCTGCATTTAAAAAATATATATCATACATGTTAAAATTCAACATCATTGACCTATTCTATGTGTCTATGGTCGGTATAATTGTAAGGTACTTGAAGCCTATATTTGCCAAAATACGTTGGAAGAAAGAAGTGATGAACCATTTGGAGTTGGAGTTGGATAAATATTGCAATGTATTTCCTTTGAGAGTAACTTCCTATTAGAGATAGTACCAAACACGTGCGTTGAATAATGAAAAAATGCATCAATGTATTATTTTGAATTTTTTTAGTGAAACTATTGGACTCACGATTGTTGTTAGACCAAAACCCGCGGGTGTTAATATCCGCCACAATCTCCAGGGTTAGGATCTCAGAAGGTGATTAGTCCATGTCACAAAACTCATGGGGAGCGTTGAACCCAATGTACAACAATCTCCCACCCCCTCCCAGAGCAAGCCAGGTGAGTTTCGAACCCTAGACCTATTTCTTTGATACCATTTGTAAGACGTGGTGATTAGACTCAAGACGCAATTGGTGAGAGCGCTTAAATGTCGCAAAAATGTAGTTAGGACAAACAATAAGGTTTGTTAACTGCAAGAAATGCAAAATTAGAAGGTTGTCTTAGGGCGAAGACATTAGGGGATTTCCAAACTATGTAGGTATATGTTGTCATTGATTGCCTTATTAATCTCCCCTTTTAAAGTAAGGCGGTATTCAGGGGTATGCACAAAGTATTTGAAGGTGGTAAGGCATTCAATAAAGATGCCAATACATTGAAGAAGCAAAACCCTTTGAGAAATAGTATCATGTGAGGCCTAAAAGAACCATGGAAGACAAAGTATGGATCCCATGAAGAAAGGAGACAACCTTGAGTATGCTTTGTTAATTTTCTATGTAATTTTCCCACCTCGGTTTCAAGTCAATTGCTCATTGTTTAATGCCCAACCTAGTAAAATTTTTTGCTGTAGATGAATTGATTTCTCATAAAAAATTGTACAAGAAACACTGGAAAATTCACTAATCTAGGAAACAAAAATTTACTGACAGTCATATAGGAAAAATTTCAGACCTCTTATTTTGGCAAATTGCCCAGGAAAAACCCACAAGGGGAAAACCTGTTTGAGAGAGTAATTTTATTTCTTCTGTAAAATAATGTGGAAATAGAATACACCTTATCTCAACCAATCAGACACATTCCATCCTTGATTTATGTGCCAAATAGTGTTGAAATTTGTGCCAAATTTTCTCAAAAATTGTGTTGAAGTATTGTATGGATAAACTGAAAATTTTCGTCAATTCTTCCTTGAATTACGTGTTGCATGTATGATATGAATGCCTTGGTTTTCATTCCTGCTATATCATCAATAAATGCACCTCAAATTTTGTGCCCACTTTGCCTCGAATTTAATGCCAACTATAGTAAAACCGTAAGGACTGTAGGGAATTGTAGGGATGGTACCGAATGTACGGAATTGTACAGACTGTACACATTTCATTTTTTTCCTGAAAATCATGCCGCTTCCTGGAAATGCGTGTCATTGTTTTTCTTATCGAAAAATATGTTGTACAATATTTCATTGCCTAGGAATGCATGCCACAATCTGTCTCTCTGCTGCTCCTTCTCTTCCCAAGGACTTGAATTGCTCTCTCAAATTTGCACTCTAACTCTCTTGGTGAGTAAATGAGGAATGGAGTGCCTTTTTTATTGTTTCCCTTGTATTTTCATTTCACCTTCCTAGGGTAGCTAGAAGGTCACTAGATCAAGGACCCACATTTGATCTAGTGTTTTCTCATCAATGGATGAGAAAAATCACTTTTCTCTCCTTTAAATATTTTTCCTCTAAACTCCACTTAAATTTATTTAAAAAGTCGTTTTATTCTCCAAATTGCATTAATTACTCATCTCAAGCAATTAATACAAGGGTCATGTAACTTGTCCCATTTTTAGCGACTAAGGCACAAAGTCACTAGGGGAACACTTCCCTAGGTACAAAAATTCAACACTCCCTCTTACCTAGGAAGATGTTCTCCCTCACTCCCAACTTATCCTTGAAGAAGATAAACTGTTTCTCCACCAAAGCTGGTAATCTACTCATGATCTTCTCACAGCATGTAAGAATGTCCACCCTTTCTAAACTCCTCTCTAGAAACGTCAAATTTAATGTATTTTCATGTTAGGCATCATTGCATGAAGTACATCTTGAGCTGCAATACTCACCACTTCCGCTTCTTGCGGGAAGTCTTTCTGGCTTCTCCTCCACCAGAATCACACTTCAGTCTCACACTGTTCATTGTAGAAGACCCCTTTGTCTCTGGAAGTTGTCCCTCTACAGAACCTGAACTCTGCACTGGTGCCTCATGTCGAGAAGTATCATCTCGTTCATTTATCAGTGACAATTCGTACCATCTGACTCTCTTACCAACACTGGAAGAAGTAGCCTCTCGCATGCTCCCATGAATCGAAGACTAGATACTCGGTACCACTGCAGTCTTTAGAGCATCTTGCTCTCCTCTCTGAGCTAAGGAATGACTACTCGGCGCCACATCAATCCTTTGAGCTTCACGCTCTCTGTCTGTGTCAGATTCTGATCTTGTCATCCACCCTGATCCTCTAAATGTAGGCTGACCATGCACCACATACTCTCAATCTCTCCAATGACCAATCAACACTGGATCAACTAGATCCACTCCCATTGGGTAGATAAATATGTGTTCACTCTTGAACACAACAACATGCCCTGCACCCTCCAAGGCTGTAATGGAGAGTCTGCTATCTCTTAGCCCTGGAATAAAATTGCACTCTTGATACGTCCGAAAGCTCTCCAAATTCTAGCTGGAATCGTACTTATCCTATCTATTTGACTGCATAACTATGCCCTCTCCATCCTTTATGAGCTGCTATGAAATAGTCTCTAAAGCAAGGAATGCATATAACATTGCAGTCATGTGCTCACAACACACACTATCAACTATCCACTTCCCTGCATCCACAGGTTTGCTACTGCTTCAACTCAAAACAATTGTGACAAGAGAGAATTATTTCTCGAACTTTGTAGCAAAACATTCGATCTCTGTTGTAGCTACCATCTATTCCTCCTTCTCTTGATTTCCCCTATTATTGTCAGGACATTGGCCAACATAATGGCCAAATGCATTGCATGCATAGCACTTGAATCTGCTTAGGTCCTTCTGTTCACCTCATTGTTGCTTTGCCCCTCCCTTAGGGCCCCTTCTTGGACTTCTTTCTTGTAGCTGACAAGGCAACATTCTCTTCTTCCTTCTTACCATTTGATAAGCTACCCTGCACAAGACCTCTTTTGGTCTCCTCATGCATGAAATCATCCCACAGTCTATCCGAAGAAAGCAAGATCTCACTGGAAACTATAGCCTCCATGAAAACAGTCCATGGCTTTGTTAATCCATTCACAATTCTCCTCACTAGCTCATTGTCATCTAACTTTACCCCAACTGCTACAACCTCGTCTCTTACCTGAGATATCCTAGTAAAGTAAGAAGTGACATTTTTAGATGTAGCCATCCTTGTGCTCTTCAACTTCTATCACAACACCATTTTTCGATTTTCATCAAAATCTGGTATAAGGTTGTCAAAGCATCCCACATCTTATAGGCACGGTCTTTGCTTGAAATATGCAGGATAACATGGTCTTTAATTGCATCTAGAATGATGCTTCTAGCTTTTATGTGCTTTTTGTTGAAGGTAGCAAGTGCCTATGCATTGGTGGAAGCCGAAACTTGCATTGGATTTGCTTTTGTACTATGAACCACTTTATCCCAAAGTTCATTTTCCTCCAATATAAACACTATCATAGCCTTCCATGGGACAAAATTTCCAGCCCCATCGAGACTATCCTCCAACCTTAATGCAATAGCCATTTTAATGCAAATTTAAAATCCAACAAAGTTTGTTCATTGACAAAAGAAGACCCACTGATTGGCTGAAATACATAAATCTGATTTTTGTCCCTTTCTTCAACTTAGTTCTGATACCATGTTGATTTTAGGTGTAATTTTCCCACCTCGGTTTCAAGTCACTTGGTCAGTGTTTAATGCCCAGCTCAATAAACATTTCTGCTGTAGTTGAACTGATTTCTCAAAAACAAATTGTACATGAAACACTGGAAAAATTCACTAATCTAGGAAACAAAAATTTATTGATAGTCACACAGGAAAAATTTCAGATCTCATATTTTTGGCAAATTGCTTAGGAAAAACTTGTTTGAGAGAGAGTAATTTTTTTTTCTTTAGTAAGATAATGCAACAGCAGAATACAATTTATCTCAACCAATCAGACAAATTCCAGCCTCTATTTCTGTGCCAAATATTATTGAAATTTGTGCCAATTTTTCTCGAAAATCGTGTTGAAGTAATGTAAGGACAAACTGAAAATTCTAGTCAATTATTCCTCAAATTGCATGTTGTCTGTACGGTCTGAATGCCTTGGTTTGCGTGCTTTCTATCTCAACAATAAATACATCTCAAATTTTGTGCCCACTTTGCCAAGATATTCGTGCTAACTACAGTAAAATCGTAAGGATTGTATGGATGATACAGACTGCATAGAATTGTATGGACTACATGGATTTCAATTTTTTTTCTTCAAAAGTCATGCCACTACTTGGAAATGCGTGCTATTGTTTTTCTTCTCGAAAATGAGTTTCTGTACAATATTTCACTGCACGGGAATGCGTACCACAGTCTCTCTCTCTCTACTGCTCTTCTTCTCAGGGACTTGACTTGCTCTCTCAAATTTTCTATCCAACTCTCTTGGTGAATAAATGAGGAATGGGGTGCCTTTTTTATTGTTTCCCTTGTATTTTCATTTCACCTTCCTAGGGTAGTTGAAAGGTCACTAGAATAAGGGCACACGTTTGATCTAGGTTTTTCTCATCAATGGATGAGAAAAATCACTTTTCTCTCCATTAAATATTTTTCTTTTCAACTCCACTTAAATTTAATTAAAAAGTCACTTTATTCTCTAAAATGCATTAATTACTCATCTCAAGTAATTAATACAAGGGTCATGTAACTTGTCCCCTTTTTAGTGAGTAAGACACAAAGTCACTAGGGGAACACTTCCCTAGGTACAAAAATTCAACATGCTTTAAAGGTACTGTTTATGCCTAACAACTCTTATATTAAAGCATGATGGATTGGACTCTCCCTAATCACGCTCAATCAATGCGCCATAAACTTAGATAACAATGGGTTTTATAATTATTTCATAGAGATGCATCTTCAAGGGTACGTCATAAAACTTTAAAAGTGTGAAAGGAAACATTGGTGCTAAAGTACAGAGGCAGTTGTATCACCTATTTGTTGAAGTTTGTAGCGAGGATAGGTGCTTCTACGTTAGCTTGAATCTAGCACATG
The DNA here is from genome assembly GCA_001517045.1 of Pseudotsuga menziesii. Classification (NCBI taxonomy): domain Eukaryota; kingdom Viridiplantae; phylum Streptophyta; class Pinopsida; order Pinales; family Pinaceae; genus Pseudotsuga; species Pseudotsuga menziesii. Next base: position 560,610 of record LPNX010797765.1, read on the forward strand.
GAAGTATCCTCAATTTGTAACTCTCTTTGTAAAAAGTAACCTTTATAATAATTGATGTAAAAGGTTAAGTGTCCCATGGTATTGAGCTCATGGTATTTGCATAAAGTGAATGGTATAAAGAGTTTGAGAGAGAGTTAGTGAGAAACATTAAGGGAGGTTGATCAGTAAGTGATCGAATCTAAGAGGGGGATTTTCTTAAAGTGGATTTGTCTTTATTGGTTGAGAGTTTGAGTCTATCTTTGGTTGATTGTAAGTGCTGAAGCATTCCTGTGAATCACAAAATAATAGAGACAATATGTTGCTGGTTTTCCCCAATGATTGCGGTTTCCTAGGTGTTAAGTCATGAATTTGTTTTCTTCAGTCTTATATTTTGTTTGTGTTTTTTTTGAAGCTTCCTCATTTTCTTACTTCTAGGAAATTTTGGTTTAGAGTTCAAATTTGAGTTTATGCCATTAGGTTTTCATCATTTTTGTTTTTCTTATGTCCTGAAGGGTTCTATAGGGTATATTTTGATTAATAGTTTCATGAATAGCACTAAGATCAAGGTTTAATCATATAAACTTAGTTTTAAAGTTGAATTATTGATCAAATAACACAAATTAGATTTTTGAACTTTCTTGTAGCGCAAGGGTAAAAATAATGCACTGGTGCGCTACAAGAAAGTCGCAGGTGCTCAATTTGTCATTTTTCATGCCGATTTCTTCAATGATTTCATTCCTGGGGTGACTAATAACATCAATAAGCAGGTTTGATACGTGTCTCGTCAGGATAATCATGTAAACCAGTGTTGGTCATGACGTGAGGGAGATCGTGGCAGTTAGAGGTAAATGCATGGCAAATCATGACAGACAGTGGAATAAGGCGAGATTGACGGGAAAGAGGTTCTCGAATTGAAGATTACGAAGCTGGTGGAGACGCTAGGGTGGAGACACATTGCTAAAAACTCAGAAATTGGCAGTTGAAGGAAGAATTAGGGTTACACAGTGTGACAGTTAGAGGTGAGTTGGAGAGTTGAAGACACCTGGAGCGTTCAATTCGACATTTAGCCAGTCCAGGAATCAACTTCTAACACCTACATCAAGCTTGGAATGAGGTATCTCGCGTGACCTTGGTCATGACCTGTTAAATTGGGGTTTTTTTTTCTGCTAAACCTTATAATGTCAAATTGTTAGAGGAAAACATGAATTCATTTATTCAACAAACTCCCAATGGTGAGATATTACTCCAAAGGTCTAAATGAGCATTGTTTGATGTTAGTAAAGTTCAGAACAACCTTGTTAAATATTTTGGTGCTGTGTTTAACCTAAATTATTCAAACTTGGCACAAAGCATTTCCTGAATTGATGATAGAATAGACTGTATAAAATTGAGGACGAAGCAACCTATGAGAGTTCAAAGGAAAATTGACTACCAAGACTGTGAAAACTTGAAGAAGATAGGGTGTGAAGTTACTAACAGGTTATGAAAACCACACAGAAGATGAAGAGGAGTGGGAAGACTAATAGGGCCAAGCCCACTGAGCTTAATTGGATAGACAAATTTCCAGGATGTGCTGAACTCTTTGAAAATGCTCGATGGTTGAACTTCTTTAAAAAGATTGATGGATATAATGCTGAAGTCTCTCATAGGTTTGCTTAGTGTTATAACAAAGATATAGTATCATTTGATACTTTGAAGTTCAAATTGACTACAGATTTGGTGGCTGAAGAAACAGGGGTAAAAAATGAAGGAGAACTTTGGTTCAAAAAAGTGCCATTTACTTTCAATGCCCAAAGGTATCTATTGCCTGGTATTGTTCCAGATTGGGGTAAGGGAGTGCCCATCCATAATTTTAGAGATGAATGGGTAGAGCCTATCAAGGTTCTACAAAGTTACATTACATGTGAAGGAAGGTATGCCTTCATCTTCAAGTATCATTTCAGGTTCCTTCAACACCTTAGTGGTGAATGAAAGATGAATCTGCATTTCTTCCTGCTAAAGAGCTTGCAGAAAATGTCCAGCAAGATCAAAGAACACCAAGACCACACTAGGCAGTCCATCTTTCACCATGGAATTATTAAACTTATTATTAACAGTGTTTTGCAGAAAGAAGGAAAGAATTGGGTGATAGGTAATAACTCCCGATTCATTTCTATTCCATTGCTAATGCATACATTTATACATTTCATGTGGCGGTTGAGAACCAGCCTTTTCACCTTCCTATGCAACTATTCATATTCCTATTATGTACACTAACATATAATCCTGACGGATTATATTCCAACAATCCCCCCCTTAATCCGAAGGGGTGTTAGTAAGTCTGAGCATGGTTCTGAATCTTTCAAACTTTTCTTGTCCAAGTGCTTTGGTGAAGATGTCTGCAAGTTGATCATTTGTGGAACAATGTCGAAGATGGACTGTCTTGGCCTCTACATGATGTCAAATCAAATGATACTTTGTGTTGATGTGTTTGGTTCGATCATGGAA
>LPNX010797765.1:565606-635534 GCA_001517045.1 Pseudotsuga menziesii
CATGTTGCACCAGTATCAAGTAGCCAACATTCTGTGTAAGATGAAAGTGAAGTCATTTCATTAATTCCAAGATTACAATGTGCAACAATACAATGAGCAGAATCAGAAGATTTACTAGCATATTGGTTTTTATTGTCATCTTTCTTCTGGTTATGTCTGTCTTTGATGGAGTCCCACGAAGCCCAACACTGATCTGATGTGTGTCCAGTCTTTCCACAACACTTGCACTGCAAATCTGATCTTTTGGTGGAGTTGTTTCTGCCTCCTCTACCTCTGAAGTTTCTTCTTCCTCCGCCTCTCTCTTTGCCAGAGAGAGTGGCACCAACTTCAGATGCTATAGATTGCATCTTATGCAACTGTTAGTGTAATTTACAATAATGAACTTAATATGACAAAGAGAAAAAACAATAACCTTGCAGGTCTACGGTCTCTGCCAAGGTGATTTACAATCTTAATATCTCAACTTCAAGTTTTAAAAATGATACAATAGAAAATATGCTGTCAATAAGTTCACAAGCAAATTTTTAGCACTAGAAGAACTGCTCAGCAATTATTACAACCAACAGTCAACAGTCATCTTAGCTCTTCGCAGATTTCAAAATCCAAAACTTTATGCAGTCAACATGATGGGCAGTCTCAGTAATCTCCTTTCATGTAGAATGTGGTCACAACTTCAGTCTTCAAGTGGATGTTTGCAGCAGTCTAGGTTTACAGATTTCACGGTTACAGCTCAAAACACCAGCAACATGTATCATTCAATGGGGTCTCCAATATATGATATACACCAGCAACAACATATATCTTCCACACAGTATCAAGTAGCAATCAAGAGCTCATTAAATACACAACAAAGTGTACAAGTAAAACGCAGCAGTCATAGCTCATTTTCCAAGTTCAGGAATCAAGGTTCATGCATATAGATATAGGTTCAGCACTCACTGGCCTCTTCAATACGCAGCATATATACTCCATGCATATAAAAATATACAGTAGCCACCGCTCATCAAAATCATGGGCTCATACATCAGCCATATCATATGCAACTCATACACAAAGGAAAATTTGCAGAATTTCCTCCATGCACAAAATTAGGTTTACCACTGATAGGTAATAACTCCCGATTCATTTCTATTCCATTGCTAATGCATACATTTATACATTTCATGTGGTGGTTGAGAACCAGCCTTTTCACCTTTCTATGCAACTATTCATATTCGTATTATGTACACTAACGTATAATCCTGACGGATTATATTCCAACATTGGGAATACTTTCTCTTTTGGTCAAGGTTCCAAAACAGCCAAGAAGGACAGTCTACCAGAAAGCTAGCTGATAAGGGACAAACCCTAATTAGAAAACTAAGACAAAAAGTGAAGGTTGAAGATGAAGAATGTGTCAAATTAGAGGAGGTTGCAGAACCTACAAAAGAAGATTGTGAATCTAAGCAGCATCCAGATGACAGTGAGAACCAAAATCTGAAATTTATTCACAAGGAGACTCAGCCTGTTCAGAATGAAGCACCAGCAGAAACATTCGTTGATGAAAAGATTATACTTACAGAGAAGATTTCAGCTGATGAAGAAAACACTAAAGTCCAAAAGCAAAGTCCAATTACAATCTTGTCTGAAGATGAAACATACTTGTTGGAAGAGGATGAGTTGACTGTCAGTGATAAGACTAGGGTTGGCACAAAACAGGAGTTTTACAGTCAGGAGGATAGGACAGCAATACCAAAGAAAAAGAAGATTAAAGTTAAGGAATTTGCCTCTGTCATTCATCAAGGAAAAATTTTAAAAATGGTAGGAGAGCTTGCTCCAGGCTGGAGACCCAAAACTAGACCCAAAAACAAATTAAGGCTAAAAATGAAGAAATTATTAAACCCTAAGTTGAATATAGAAGGGATAACTGTGATTGATAATTCTTCCTCTGATGAAAAGCTGGATTTTGTCAAGGATGATAGAAAAGGGAAAAAACCATTGAAAACAGAAGAAGAATCTAGCCTCACTGAGACCAAATTATCTACTATGTTTTTGGAAATACGAGGTAAAATGTTGAAGGAACAAAAAAAAGATGAAATAGAGGTTTCCTATTCAGAAAACAAACTGTTGATTGATGAAAATGCTCCTGCTGAAATTGATAATCAAGAAAACCCAAGTTTTCATGATACTTCCACAGAGCTGCTGCCTGAGGATGAGGAAATCTTTAGAAAGCTTAAAATTCCATGGCTTTCCAATGAGCTGCAAAATACAACAGGAAGCAAAGCATTTGACTCAGAGAAAGAAAATTTACAGAGAACTATCAGGCAGTATAAACATCAAGTAGAGTATATGCAAGAGACAAGTGATGGTTTGATTATAGCTAATAAAAGACTCAGAGAAGACCTAGAAGAAGTGAATAATAACTACCAAGAACTAATTGCAGTCTCCAAAGAGGCCTTAAAAAGGAAAAGAAGTATAGAGTTCCAATTTGCAGGATTAAAACAGACTATCATAAATCTACAGCAACAGAATGAAGAGCTTACTAGAAGAATGACAGAGATGGAAGCAGAGCAGCAGAAAGCTAGGAGAAAGGCCCAAGCCTAAGACGGGATAGCTTTGTTAGCAGAAACTGCTAAAGATCTATGAGCATTGTTAGCAAAATCAGTTACTTGTTATGTTTTGAAGAATATTTTATTTTTGTAATTATTATTTTGATAAAACCATTTCGATGAGTAGGCTGAAAAGTAGTTAGGGTTTAGACTCTAATTGAATTTTGAAAGATAGTATTTAGGAAGGCCACAAAGAGAATAAAGGGTTTGAATTTTGGCTGGCTAGAGGAGGTCTCCTGACTTGTTGATAAGCTAAGTATATGACTCTCATGTGTATTTGAGGAACTGATTATGAAATATATGCTCCATTTTACCCTTCAGTCTGTTCTTTGGCTTGATTTCTAGCTTGTTTAGCTACTCAATTGGTAATTTTATTGCTGGTTTATAGTTTTTATGCTTGTAGTGCTTGCCAGTTGTGGATGAACTTCAATGTTATTTTCTGTTGGATACATGGTTATTATGTTATGCATCCCAATTTCTCTTTACTTGTGATTTAGTTCTTATTTGGGTTATGAATGTATTCCCTCTTATCACCAAACTCCACAACCAGAAAACCTTTTAAAAACCCTAAAAACCTAGTTTTGTTTGATTGAATATTTGAGATTATGTTGGCTTGTTTCTTTGTAGTCTGGAAACAATTTCTAGCATAAACACCAGGTATATCTTGTGCAACTGTGTATGGTACTATTTTTTTATCCTGTCGTGCATTATTACTCAGTGTATTGTAATTTCTTATTCATTTTTTATATGGATTATAAATTTTGGTATACAATTAGATCTGGTTATTAAAATTTAACATGGTATTAGAGCCCAAACCTTGAAGATTAGAAAATCAGCTTGTCTCAGGGGTTTCTACAGGAGATCAGGAAAGAGGTAACAAAACATAGTGAAGAGAGGAAAGCTTGTAGGTTGCAGGCTACACAAAAAACCATACGGATTTTGTATGACCATGTGGTACGAAATTTTGTACAAGTTGATTTTTTTTAAAGATATTTGTGTTTCAGGCCATTTCTAGCATTTTGGAAAATTTGAGCTTTTGGGCAGTTTGTACAGTCCCATAGTCTGTACAGAAATATGAATAGTTGTACGAAATATGTATGGACATGTCGTATAAGCATGCATAATTTGCAAAAGTGATTTTTTGAATATTTTTGTGAGGACATTGAAATTTCCATTTTTGGGTTGAAGCCTGGAAATTTTGCAGTTTTTTCAGAATTCTCCTTCATCAAGGAGAGTATTGTTGGTACTGTTGATTAGTTGGGAGAATGATGTCTGACTTATGCAATCTTTTCCATAAGGTTGGGTTGAATGTTCTGTAGGGATTGTAGAGGTTTTTGTTGTCGTGTAGGTGTTGAGGCTTGGAAAATCGCAAGCAACAACCGTAAGGGATTCTCCCCAGTAATGTTCCCAACTAGCCCATTACTGTTTGGTATGGGGAATCCATTCGGTTTGCGGTACGGCTACCGTAGGTCAAGTAACAAAAATAAAAGGTTTTACTGGTTGCGGCCCAGTCCACCGTGTATATTTTTGTATTTTTTAGTTTTAAGTATGATATGCAAGTGCCTATCTAAAATGTAGATTGATAGAGAATATGAGGAGCGGTCACAAAGTGATGCGCAGGTTCTTACCTCTCACCTCACATCTAAATCACACACAACAAGAAATTGAAACTAACTACCTATCCTATCCCTAGGGAGCAAAATTGTCATTCATTAATGAGTAATGTATTTTGTACATGTATTATGAAAAATCACAGATAGCTGATACTTCTTTCAAAACACATGAACATTAAAGATATTCGAACAACCATATAGCCAATTGTTTATGAACAACATTCATTAGTCATAGTGGAAATTTTCATAAAATAAACCAGAGAACATTCATACAAGAACATAGGTTCAAAGAGTTAGAACGATCTCACAGTTAATGGGCACAAAGTTGAAAACGAAATAGTTCCTCTTCAACAAATCCATAGCACAACATTTGAACATTCCACCAAGCTTTCTCCAACGGGCAAATTGTAATTATCTATTGCAAAAGGAAATAGTTCTTCTTACAATATGTCCTCACAAATCTCACTGGAAAAAGTCCCCTATTCCCTCTAACTTTCCTATATTTAAAAAAAACAGCAAAACCCTTGGGATGCCCCCCCGGGTGACCTTTGGGCTCCCCCAACCGTTTAATCTCACAATTTTTTCCTTTTGTGAGTGCTCATGATTCATATAATGCGTTACATTTCGGATTAAGACTTATGAGTACTTCATAAAACGGGACCAGCTCGGTAACTAATGAACCTTTTCCAAGCCTGGGCCTCTGTTGCTATCGATTTTGCTTTGTCTTTTATTTGTCCTTTTTAAGATCCGTTGATCTCAGAACATCTCTGCCTATCACTTTTTAGCCAACTTCCTTCTGCTTTGTCCTTCTTCACAACAGTAATCATCAAATTGGGTCTAGAGAATCTTCTGAGTCCGTCTGCAATTAAAACGAAAAATTCATCGTTAATTCAGATTGCATCTTTTAAAAAAAAACGTAAACCATACTAACAACAAAACTAATCATCAAAGTGAGGCCCTGTACTACACTCTCATCGCGAAAACCCCAAAACGATAAAAGCATCTGAAACCTCCGTCGTCCTTAAAATAAGGTAAAAAGGCGGGAAAAACCCTCACCGGCGAGAAAACTAAGCATCAGGCAGATAAAACTCCTCATCCGTGAATGGAAAAACTACAAGTCAGAAGGTTAGTTCACTAAGCCGCCGTAATGGCGGAAACCAAAAAGACTAAGAATCCCGAGCCAGCATAAAGTGCCGGCGAAATAAAGCATTAAAAGCTGTTGCATCAGAGATCGAAACAACTATAGCATCGGATGGTCAGCTTGCTAAGGAGCCACAATGACGGAAACCATACAAACAACAGCTTCTGTGATTAACATAAAAACATCGACGAGCGGAAGAACTAAGGACTGCAGAAGCATAGTCCTATTCATAGCCGCAACGGCGAACAACGAACAGACTACGGGTCCCGCGAGGCCATTAAGTCCATCGGCGTCAGAAAGACTAAATACTAAAGCATTGGGTGGAAAAACTCCTTGTCGGTGAACGAAACGACATAAAAGTCGGGTGGTTAGTGCATTACGTAGCCGCAACGGCGGAAGATGGAAAGACTACAGGCTCCGCGGCAAATAAAACATATCGGCGAAAACCATAAAAAAACATCGATGAGTGGAGCAGTTATATGGCGGACATTTAGTTCTCTCGGGAGCCGCAATGGCAGAAAGCAATCAGACTACAGCCTCCGACTTACTGTTCAAAAGACTTCCGACAGCAAAAACAAAAATATATCATTGCAAAGCAAAAAGGTTTGAGCCAATAAAACCACGCATCGGCGGACGTAATAACTGTCCATCAACCCGTTCTCTATTTGTCCTCTGAAACGACGGCTGCATAGACAACTAAAGCTTCGATTAAAACATGAATAGGCTTCTGATAGCGAGTAGAAAAATCATCGAAATAGGAAAAATCACCGAAAACGTTAAGTGCTTCGAAAACTTTAAAGTTGTGCAGCGGTTAAATAGTTCGTTTCATCTCTGAAACAGCGATGACATAGAGAAGAAAAAACCCGACTCAAACTTCAACCAAACTCCGATAGCGATACAATCGAAATAGTGGGAAATTGCTAAGTTCCAAAGTCAAAGCAAGGTCATTCAACTTCCGAGATGAAAGAAAAACAATCAACCTCAAAATCTAAATTTATAGCAGAGAAAACAGAGTTCAGGAATCCAAACACTCCCAGGCAAGATAAAATAAAAAGGAGGGTCCAAAATTTCAAAAATTTGGGAAAACAGTTGCAGCTGCAACAATTGGTGACTACCTGGTGAACCTAGATCTCTAGACAATTTATTCCTTAAGTAACAAACTGTTTAACAATAAACCCAACATGTTGAATTCTTCTAGATGTATGGATTTCCCAAATGGAAAATATATGTACTTTTAATCATTGATGATAGTCCAATTTAGGAAAATGGAAACCAAGATTTTAAAGTCAAGATAACTCCTTTGAGGCCAGGAATATGAGTTTCATTATTACCTCTATCTTCGGGTAGCTTCTAGCTTGGACACCACAGGATTGTAACATATGGTAAACATAAATATTCATTTGTTCCTCATTCCCATGCCATTTTTCACTTTTTGTGCTTGTGGACTTTTTGTCCTTTTATGAGTCCTTCTGCATGCCTTTCTTTCTGAATTTTTTATTTAGGCTCTTCTATCCATAATGTCCTTTTTGTGAGAGATGCATTTGACTTTCAGCTCACAGACAGAGAAGAACTTTGGAAATTTTGTACTTAAATGATTCAGTACTTTGTTTTGGTACCTATTGCTTTCATAGGAGTTTTTTTTGACTCTTATCTGCCTTTTGGCTTTCAATTCTTGGAATGGGATCATTTATATATAATATACTGTTTACCTTGCTTCCTTTCCATGGGTCTTTTACTATCACCCCCTAGGACATTTTTACATGTGAGATGGATGAAGCCTTGAAAGAGTATTCCAGACTTTTGATCCTGAGTTATTTTACAAGGATTAAGTAGGACTTCAATGTGTTCATAGCCATTTAGGAAAACTGTTAGACTGGAAGAAATTCTTTCAGATAAAACAATAGTACACTGTCTTATAATCAAGGATTTTAGTTAATCCAGAATTCTGATGCTCTCCTTGCAACCAAAAGTTTGCTTCTTTTATTGAAATCAATCAAAATCTAACTAAAAACAAACCAAAATAAAATAAATCAAACATAAACAACCAAGCAATTTATTTATTTATGTACAAGACAAATCAAGAAAACTGAAATTTGAGAACTAAACCACTAACTGGTCAGTTCTCTACCCACCCCTATAAAATTGGCAACTTGTAAGCTAAGGGGCTAGGCTTGACTACAAAATGAAAAAGACCTAACCATTATCAAAAACTACATCTACTGGTCTTGAAAAAACTATATTTGAAACTGAAACTACTACTTTACAATCAATCTCATCAGCCCGTGAAAACCGAAGGAGATTGGGCTGGGTATTTGATGTACTGCTAGCTTCTTTCGCTTGGTAGTTTCCTGGTTCTAGTTCAATTAGATAATTTCCCAACATAGAAATCACTGGTTCATTCTTACCCTCCATCTGAGTAACATTGTGCTTCATGTATGGCTCTCTTAATATTTTAATCTGGTTTGGACTTCCCTCACTACTACATTTTGACCAAAAATCCGACGGCCGTCATGTCAGATTTTCGACACTTCCCTGTCGCATGTACGACACTTTGATTTTTTTTTAAGCGTCGGAAACTTGTCTTCGGTTTTTCGACACCTAAGTAACCGTTGGTTAAGCGAAACCACAAGTGTGACCAATCTGAGGAAACCACAAGTGGGACCAATCTGAAGCAAAATACCCATTTAGTCTTGTTGACCAGTCTCGATTCAAAATAAGTCCATAGCCATCAGGTATGTCTACTACTACAATATCAATGTACTGACATATCTTTTCATTTGCAGACAATCGAATCAAGACATCCTGCATTTCCTCGACTACTTTCACATTGGTCCTGTCTAACTGAGTTACCTGCCAGTCAGTAGGTTTAGGTTGTCCATTAATATTTTTACAGACTGCAAGTGGCATGACATTAACTGATGACCCAGAGTCTACTAAACAATTGTGCACATTATGGTTTAAAATCTCCAGAGTCAACAGGAAAGGTGGGGTTTTAAACCTAGCTTTCCCTTCCCCAATCGATTCGACATCTTCCTCCACAGGTTGGTTTTCGGTGGGTATCTCTTCAGGACTTTTAGCATTTTCTTTGCTAACACCTACTTGGTATTCCATAGGCTTAGTAGACTTGTTGATTTGCTTCGAATCCTGGCTGATAATGGTGATTTCAGGTACTTTGTCCTCAACATTGTTCTTTGGTTGTCTCTTGACATTATTTTGCAACTTCTTAATTTTTGAGATTATTGAATTGTCTTTATTTACCAAATTCAGGTCTTTTGTTGTCATTGGTATATTCTTAGGTCTCAGAGTACTTTTTTTCTGTATCAAACAACGAGACAAAATCCCATAAAAACATGGTATCATTTTCTTGTTTTTCTATGGTGTTATTACCTTCTTCCTCCTCATCACTGTCCTTAGTCAATTTAGAATCAAAGAGCTGATTCATTACCAATGTCATTGAAGTTAACCATTGAGGACAATTCTTTTCAGAATGGGGTTGTTGATGAAAAGTGAAAAAATTATCCATCCCTACCTCTGTCATATTCATTGATGCTAAACCGTGCGGAGGGGTCTTGAATTGGTTGTTATCTTCCCTTTTTTTGTAGTAAGGTTTATAAGATTTCTGAGCTTCTTTTTCCTTCTCCAAATCTATTATTCTATTGGAAAGCTTTTTCATCATCTTTAACATCCCCTCAAAATCATGTGATTGCTCCTCTTTAGGTTTAGACAACAATAAGGCTCTTTTCCTGGAAGTTTTTTCTCCAGATTGCTCGGGATAATCTTCTATACTTTCCTTTTCAGCCTCTACTCTTTCTGCTTCTTCATAAGTCTCTGCTAACATAGGCTTAACTTGAGCTTTTGTGAACATAACCAAGTCAGGACCTAAAGCTAAGGTATAATAGTCAATCAGAACTTTATCAAAGGGCTTGTCAGTTGCAGAGAAGTTCTTGAGGTAAGGAGAAAATCTTTGAGTGAAACTATGCGCCTTTTCTTTCCTTTCTTTTTTTAGAGCGCCTAAACCTTTCATTAGTGCTGCATGCGTCTTTTGGGCTACATACTTACTTCTAAAAATCCTTTCAAAGGTATCCCAATCTGGGATAGAGTTTGCAGGCAAACCAAAGTACCATGATGCTGCTGCTCCTTTAAGGGTGTGTGGAAATAATCTGCAAACTACATCTTCATGTTCTCCAGCCTTTATCCCTTCTATAGCCAAGTAGAAGCTTTGAAAATGATCCTCTACTAAGATCTTGTCACTGGGATTAAACTTAGGCAGCATTTTCTCAAAAGCCTGAGGTAAGTCATGCAAAGGGAGTGCCAGGTTTAGAGGTGACCTAGCCTTCCAAGCAGGTGGTGGATTTGGTGGGTTGGGTGGCTGGTTTGCATTTACACCTGCCATGAGTCTGGGTGGAGAGTGAGGTGGTGAATGAACAGGAGTATTAACAGGTGAACTGTAAGGTGTATCTGGGCCTACTTGATTCAAAGGCTGTACAACTTCCTGTAAGGTTGTTTCTACAAGTTCTTCTAAATCTCCAACCAACACTGAGTCTTCCAATATAGGGCGGTATTTCTTTTTATATTCTCTTCAGGAATTGGATCGGGAAACAAACTGCTCTCAGAACTGTTACCGGTTGAGTAATTTCAAGGAAATGGGTTTCCTCGGCCAGCCATGCACTGGTGGCCCTCCTTCTAGCACTAAAACTGTTGAGGCCTTGAAAATTATAGGCAACAACCATAAGGGATTCTCCCCAGTAACGTTCCCAACTAGCTCGTTATTGTTTTGTATGGGGAATCTGTCTGGTTTGCGGTCCGGCTACTGTAGGTCAAGTAACAAAAATAAAAGGTTTTACTGGTTGTGGCCCGGTCCACTGTGTATATTTTTGTATTTTTTAGTTTTAAGTATGATATGCAAGTGCCTATCTAAAATGCAGATTGATAGAGAATATGAGGAGCGGTCACAATGTGATGCACAGGTTCTTAGCTCTTGTCTCGCACCTAAATCACACATAGCAAGAAATTAAAACTAACTATCTATCCTATCCCTAGGGAGCAAAATTGTCATTCATTAATGAGTAATGTATTTTGTACATGCATTATGAAAAATCACAGATAGCTGATACTTCTTTCAAAACACATGAACATTAAAGATATTTGAACAACCAAATAGCCAATTGTTTATGAACAACATTCATTACTCATAGTGAAAATTTTCATAAAATAAACCAGAGAATATTCATACAAGAACATAGGTTCAAAGAGTTAAAACGATCTCACAGTTAATGGGCACAAATCTGAAAATGAAATAGTTCCTCTTCAACAAATCCATAGCACAACATTTGAACATTCCACCAAGCTTTCTCCAACGGGCAAATTTTAATTATCTATTGCAAAAGGAAATAGTTCTTCTTACAATATGTCCTCACAAATCTCATTGGAAAAAGTCCCCTATTCCCTCTAACTTTCCTATATTTAAACAAAACAACAAAACCCTTGGGCTGCCCCCCTCGGGTGACCTTTGGGCTCCCCCAACCGTTTAATCTCACAATTTTGTCCTTTTGTGAGTGCTCATGATTCATATAATGCATTACATTTCAGATTAAGACTTATGAGTGCTTCATAAAACGGGACCAGCTCAGTAACTGATGAACCTTTTCCAAGCTTGGGCCTCTGTTGCTATCGATTATGCTTTGTCTTTTATTTGTCCTTTTTAAGATCTTTTGATCTCAGAACATCTCTGCCTATCACTTTTCAGCCAAATTCCTTCTACTTTGTCCTTCTTTGCAACAGTAATCATCAAACTGGGTCTGGAGAATCTTCTAAGTCCGTCTGCAATTAAAACAAAAATTCATCGTTAATTTGGATTGCATCTTTTCAAAAAAACGTAAACCATACTAACAATAAAACTAATCATCAAAGTGAGGCCCTGTACTGCGCTCTCGTCGCGAAAACCCCAAAATGATAAAAGCATCTGAAACCTCCGTCGTCCATAAAATAAGGTAAAAAGGCGGGAAAAACCCTCACCGGCGGGAAAACTAAGCATCGGGCAGATAAAAATCCTCATCGGTGAATGGAAAAACTACAAGTCGGAAGGTTAGTTCACTAAGCCACCATAATGGAGGAAACCAAAAAGACTAAGAATCCTGGGTCAGCATAAAGTGCCGACGAAATAAAGCATTAAAAGCTATCGCATCGGAGATCAGAACAACTATAGCATCGGATGGTCAGCTTGCTAAGGAGCCGCAATGGTGGAAACCATACAAACAACGACTTCCATGATTAACATAAAAACATTGGCGAGCGGAAGAACTAAGGACTTCGGAAGCATAGTCCTATTCATAGCTGCAATGACGGACATCGAACAGACTACGGGTCCCGCGAGGCCATTAAGTCCATCAGCGTCGGAAAGACTAAATACTAAAGCATTGGGCGGAAAAACTCCTTGTCGGCGAACAGAACGACATAAACATTGGGTGGTTAGTGCATTACGTAGCTACAATGACGGAAGATGGAAAGACTACGGGCTCCATGGCAAATAAAACATATCAGTGAAAACCATAACAAAACATCGGTGAGTGGAGCAGTTATATGGCGGACATTTAGTTCGCTCGGGAGCCGCAATGGTGGAAAGCAATCAGAGTACAGCCTTCGACTTACTGTTCAAAAGACTTCCGACAGCGAAAACAAAAATATATCATTGCAAAGCAAAAGGTTTGAGCCAATAAAACCACGCATCGACAGACGTAATAACTGTCCATCAGCCCGTTCTCTATTTGTCCTCCGAAACGACGGCTGCATAGACAACTAAAGATTCGATTCAAACATGAATAGGCTTCCGATAGCGAGTAGAAAAATCATCGAAATAGGAAAAATCTCTGAAAACATTAAGTGCTTGGAAAAATTTAAAGTTGTGCAGCGGTTAAATAGTTCGTTTCATCTCCGAAATAGTGGTGGCATAGAGAAGAAAAACCCCGACTCAAACTTCAACCAAACTCTGACAGCGATATAATCGAAACAGCGGGAAATTGCTAAGTTCCACAGTCAAAGCAAGGTCATTCAACTTCCAAGATGAAAGAAAAACAATCAACCTCAAAATACAAATTTATAGTAGAGAAAATAGAGTTCAAGAATCCAAACACTCCCAGGAAAGATAAAATAAAAAGGAGGGTCCAAAATTTCAAAAAATTGGGAAAACAGTTGCAGTTGCAACAGTAGGACAAAGGATCGGTTGGATGGAACAACCACTAGTCATGATAGGGCTATTTCACAGGACTAGAAGAAGCATGTGGCTAATATGGATGTTTCACTCATTGCATGTCTCTCTACCTCAATGTCCATTGGTGTGTGGTACATTGACAATGGTGCCACATGTCACATGATTGGAGTATGAGACTATTTCACCAGCTTAGAGGAGCACAACTCTAAATTCTACATTGAACTTGATGATAACACCAATTACAGTCCAGTAGGCTTAGGGACTGTGAAACATAGTTGAAAACATCATAAAAAAATCACCGATTTCCAGATGATGAGAATGGTGCCTGGGTTCTGAAGGTAAACTGAGATTTGAGGGCCCAATGAATGATTTGGGGGTTTCCAGCTAAAAACCCCCTTATGGATACACACGTGCCCCTGCAAATAATCTCTGATGGATACTGGATAACTGTAAAGGAATGAATAAATTGAAGAGAATATGGTGAACCTGGATGGTTTACCCTGGATGAGACTAGGGCAGATATCTCATTGCTGAAACCCCGTTAGCTGAAGACGCCGTCTTCAACTCCAACTGCTATGGCCGCATGCTACGCTGCTGCTCAAGAGCTCCAAAATCATATGATAATAAAAAAGTAAAGTGTCCATTCACTTTATCTTTCTTTTATAACTTTCAACTGCGAAAACCCTAACTTTTGACCTAATTAGGTCACTTTAACTTCTAATTTGCAGTTGAATTGCATGCATGCGCATGGAGACTTAATCGGGTGCATGCATCATTGAATAATGCTTAGATGTCATACATGTTGGTGGCCTTTGGCTCCGGTGGCACTCTTTGACCCAATGGTGATATAATATTGATTCCCTAGATTTTCTGTAGATGGCATCAGTCTTCAGTTGAATCCCTAATTGTTAGTACCCGCTCAAACCCACAAGAATCACATAGGTTAGCAGTTTGGTCCTCAATGCCTAAGAAGAAGAGGACATTATATTCCTCCCTGCTCGAAATTGCTTGTCCTCAAGTAATCTCTGACCAGTATTCCGAATCATTTGTCCCTGTCTCTTCTTATCCATTTTTATCAACCAGTTTATTTCGTTGCTGGGTGGCCCTTCTTTTCCTTCTAATTAGTGTTTCTTTTCACCCCTTCTATGTATCCCCTCCTTGTATCTTCTGGGATACGTGTGAGGATCGAACATGCTAGTTTTGGCTCCTTGCCCAAATCCCTTAGGGCTCATCCTAACTTTGTCTGGAGGTCTACCCAAAAATCCCTTCGCACACCACTGTTCCTTCCTTGACTTCTTATGTGTTGGAGTTGTCCATTTCCTTGTGCGAGTCTTGTCCTCATGCCTGAATATGGTGGTCATCCCCTTCACTGTGGTTGATCCTGAATCTCCACTAGGCATTTCCCTTAGGACTACCCTCTTCCCATCTGGTGCCAGGAACTCCCTCTCTAATGTTTGGTAGTTGGTTGAGTATTTCCCAATTGAGTACAACCATTGCACTCCCAAAACAATGCTCGTGTCTGGCACATCTACCACATAAAAGTCATCCACCAATGTATAATTCCCAAGCTGTACTTGTAACTGAGGTATCCTCTGTGTGTATTTCATCCTGTGATTTCCAACCATGACAACGGTAAAGCCCTCAAAGTCCTCAGTGGGAAATATTTTCCTCTCTACCCAAGAGGCATCTATAAAGTTGTGGGTGGCACCACCATCAATCAAAGAAATGGCATGCTATCCTTGGATACTTCCCCTGATCCTGATAGTATGGAAGGTGGGGAATCCCATGAGGGTAGAACTAGTGGCTCTTTATGGCAATTGTTCCAATTCTGTACTGTGTAGCTCTCCATCCAGCTTCTGCTCCGACTAGTCTTCCTCACTGCTATCTAGAAGTACCTCATTGAGGTGTAATTTACCTTTACCCATACATCTGTGGCCTGGTACACAAATTTCTTTGCAAGCAAAACATAATTTATTCCTTCTCAAGTTTCGTCGTGTGTCCTCGTTCAACCATTCCCTCTGTGGGATTATCCTTTCCCTATTTTCTGGAAGATGGGTAGGTTTTTCCTTGTTTTCCAGGAGATTGGTAGTTTTTTGTGGTTGCTTATTACTTGGTACATAATATTTTAGGTCCAGAGTCCTACTGACAGTATCTTGCAAAGTAATTGGCCTGTAGGCCTTCACCCATCCGTGGAGTGGTTCGAATAGTGCCTCCGTAAATAGCATAATCAACCGACTCTTTGATATGTTAGATACCATAAATGAAATTCTCTAGAATTCAGATATAAATGTCTCGACACTTCTTGTCTACTTGAGCTGTGCAAGATCCATGAAATGAATCTCTAGGTCCTTCTTATCAAAGAAATCCATGAGACTTTGAGTGAAGTCACTATAGGAAGTAATAGTGTTGTGACCCAATGTCACAAGTCCGTGGTACCACCACTCATGTGCTTCCCCATCTAAATGTAAAGTAGCCAACTTGATTGCATCTGTCTCTGTCATGGGGTTAAGTTGGAAGTAGGTGTCTAACTTATGTACCTAAATCCTGGATGAACAACTGGATGTCCCATCAAAGTTGGGGATAGTTGGTCTCCCCAATGTGCGTTGCAACTCAAAATTCTGATTGAATGCTCTATTGAACCCTCTTGGCATGTTCCTGCTTTTCATGTTGCAAAAATCTGAGAAAGTCACGGCTGAATGAAATTCATATCCTAAGTCCCTATATTCCTGTAAATATGCCCCAAAGGGTTCTCTAGGATCTACGTGCATGACTAGACCTCCTATTGCATCTGCCAAGAAGTTAGGCATAGTAGTCCTGTTGGAAGGTCTGGTATATATGTGGGGTGTATTATGTATATTGGTGTATGCAACCTTCCCACTACTGCTTTTAGACCCTCTATCTACCGGTGAAGGAGGTGTACTGCTGTTACTTGGTTATGGTTTCGCCGATAATATGTTGATTGCATTAAGTACATCCTTTTTCCCTTTGGCTAAGTTTTGTAATGCAGATACCATGTTGCGAAACTCCATCCTGTCCTCATCTTTTCCTGTTCCTTTTCCCCCATCAGAGTGTATACCTGTTGGGTTCATGTCTGAGTTGGTATCTTCTAGTTGGATATCCTCAAATTACTCTGTGTACCTACTCCTTCTTTTCCTATAGGTTACAAAAGTGTCTTCTTCTGTATTCATCTACTTATCATTTCTTAAGCCCACAGCTGGCCAAGAAGATAGCTCTGATACCACTGTAATATCCCAAATACTGATATTTTCTATTTCTATGCAAAGTTACTGAAATAGCTGGGCATGCAAACTACCATGCAAAAATTCCCTATTTTATAGTTGAAATTAGGGTTAGGGTTTGCAGGATAGAATGTAACATTTACCATTGATAAGCTGGCTGAAATGAACTTGAGAGAATATGCATGCATTAAGAGCCGATTTGGAGATGAACTGGTACCTTCTGCCTCCAGTGATACCCAGCAGCACGAACCCAAAATCAACTAAGGGTGACGTTTTCAGTGAAGGAGGTGTCCGTTGAAGCTGAGAATTTGCAGGAGTGATAGTTTTCCCGTGCTGGAGAGGATGCCTGACACATGCGGAAGTTATGAGGTCTCTAGGCAGGCTAGCGAATTGATCTGGAGGTTTCGCTGCTCACGCCCCCTTGATCCCAAAATTGTTAATAACTGCTCCAGATGAACAAGACCGGATTTGATGATCATCGGGTACTGGAGTGTGATACCGATTATGAGAATGGTGCTTGGGTTCTTAAGGTAAACTGAGATCTGAGGGCCCAACGAATGATTTGGGGTTTTCCAGCTAAAAACCCCTTACGGGTGCACACGTGCCCTTGCAAACAATCTTTGATGGATACTGGATAACTGTAAAGGAATGAATAAATTGAAGAGTGGATGGTGAACCTGGATGAGACTAGGGAAAATATCTCACTGCCGAAACTCCGTTAGTTGAAGATGCCGTCTTCAACCCCAACTACCGTGGTCACACGCTGTGCTGCTGCTCAAGAAAATCCTAACTTTTGACGCCGTCTTTTATAACTTTCAACTGTGAAAACCCTAACTTTTGACCTAGTTAGGTCACTTCAACTTCTAATTTGCAGTTGAATTGCATGCATGCGCATGGAGACTTAATCGGGTGCATGCATCATTGAATAATTCTTAGATGTCATGCATGCCGGTGGACTTTGGCTCCAGTGGCCCTCTTCGACCCAATGGTGATATAATATTGATGCCCTAGATTTTCTGTAGATGGCATCAGTCTTTAGTTGATTCCCTAATTGTCAGTACCCACTCGAACCCACAGGAATCACACAGGTTAGCGAGTTGGTCCTCAATGCCTAAGCAGAAGAGGACATTGCATGATCCCCATTAGGAATCGATGACACACCACCCACCCTCCTAGCCAGGGGAGAGGGTGGCCGAATCCCGAAATCCTCCAACACTGTGCCCATTTTTGCATTTAGGCGACTTGTCTCCGCGTGGTGCTTCTTCTAGCACTAGACCGAGGTGACATCCCCCTCCTTCCCCATGCGCTCCTGTAAGACATGGCCATAAGGTTCTTCATTACCTAGAAAAGCGCAATCGTTGTTCATAAAGCCCAAAACAAGATGAATTGTTATGAGGGTCCATGACCCATTCCTCGATCCTCTTAGTTTCAAAATTGAGCATGTCCTCGTCCAACTGCTCCCACAGGCGCGCTTCAATTCCACCAATTTGGTCTTGGAACTCTAAAGACAGTCCCAACTTAAAATATTTGGCTACCCACACAACCTTCTTTTGAGCCCGCGTGATGTGTTTGCAGGTGAATAGGGGATGACTGTCTCAATTCCTTCGAGCCAACTTTCCCTTGCTACCCCCTGCCATGGGCTTACCTAGTTCCATATCCCCACCTTCACGTAGGACACAACTTCTTATAATCCACCACCTCTGAACCAAATACGAGGGAAGTTTACCACACAACTACATGGATGCTAAGTGACAACATATATACATCAACTTCCCACTTTTCCTAATGATTACAGGCATACCATGATTGAGCTCAGTCGTCCTCCTATCAGTCCTAGCCATAAAATATTCCCATAAATGCCAAGATCCACCATCTCCCAAATTGATAGCCCTTCTTACAGACAACCTCAGAGCAGTAACTCCACATGTGAACCTATTCATTAGATTTAAAGGGATCAATCCCATCCAAACAATTCTCCTTTCCATCGTACATCCTGATCGATGGACACTTGGCTCATCCATGGGCCGGCTTAGGCGACAGGTGGGCATATTAGCTAGCTTTATCACGAGACACCTGTGACTTGCACACCACTCCAAGTGTCTCGTTAGTGAAGTCCTCCTATGAATTACCAACGATCATCTGTTCAGCCTCTGTACTTGCCTTAGCAAGGCTATCCGCCACCTTCTTTCCTTTTTGTCTCACGTGGCTAAAGGATTCGCTTCTCATTCTCCGAACAAGCTCTTCCACCCCTATGCACCAGATGCCAACTAAGTGAAACTTTGGAACATGACGTGCCATTATGAATTTGCTCTGCCATACCTATAACCAGCTTCGAGTCACCTTCCACCACCAAAGGAAGCCAGTTCTGTCATTGTGCAATCCCAAGTCCATGAATGAGGCCCTTCAGCTCGAAAGCATTGTTAGTGTCATGCCCAATTTGGCCATAGAAAAGGGCTTTCATTTCCCCCTCGTGATCCCTGATAATCCCTTCGAAGATAGCCCTCCTAGGGTTTCTTTTGGACTCTTTGTTGAAGTTCAACTTAAAGCAGCTAGTTGGGGGAGATTCCCAGCAGTTTTGGATGGAACCACCCAGGGAATGGTTCTTGGGCAGGCCCCAGCATTGCAGTGGACCATACTTAAATTTTTAACATTACCAATTAATTGTTGCAGGATGTTTGAGAGTGGTTCCAACTTCATCGAACTTCATATGAAAATAGTCGAATTTTAGATCCCATTCAGAATTCACTAGACTTAATAGTTTTCAGGATTTTAGGATTGCAATGTATCTACAGATTCTATCAGTATCATGTATGAGGGAAAGGGATTGGAATTTAATCAAGTAAATCAAACTCTCTACGTGTTTTGATGTTGGTGGTAATGATGCCTGATTATTGAAGTTGATTGAACTCCTCGTTCATGACCTTAATAAAAATGTACCCTTCAGTTAAATAAAATCACTTATGAAGCATGGGAAGCTTCTTCTACCTATTTTTAATGCTTGGATTAGGAAGTTTCATAAAGATTGTAGGGTGTTGACTAATGTACTTGGAGAATTAACTTTGAGATTCGAGGTAGAGGCAAGGGATAGAGCCTAGAAGAGGGGGGATGACCAATGTTCCAACTGCTGTTGAAACTTCCAAATTTCTAATCTTTGAAACTTTGTTGTATCGTTTTATATTTGGCATCCACTACATATATATTAGTGCTTTCTACATATTTATGTGCCAATGTGTTTATTTGATGTTGTTGTTGCTTTATATGTTTAAAATTATGAAAAAAGAATGTATTTTCTATTTTTTAAAGTTTGTCGTTGTTTGTTGATTTTTGCTTATTTTTTTCGCTCATTTTGCCATGAAGTTGTATTCGAGACCCTTGCTTATTTTTTGATGATGCTGATTTTTTCAACTATGTTATGGAGTTTTAGAGGGAATCGTGGAAGGCATTACTTATGAAGGATGTACTATATGTACCGAGGGTTGCAAAAAAACTTGCTTTCGGTTTGGACCTTGGAGGACAAAGGGTTTGAGGTACTTCTTAGGATGGTAAAGTCTACATCCATCCTGAGGGATTTAGTTTAAGCTTGCCGAAAGTAATTGGGGTAAGGAAAAACAAGTTGTACAAACTCCAATCCGAACCTTCCAGTGCGTTGATGAACAACAACTATAGTCATGATGGTGAGTTATGGTATAGACATATGGCACATTTGCATGATGGATAACTCAAAGTTCTCAAGGAGATACTGATTGGTTTGCTTTCTTTTAGTACATACCACCATAGTGTATGTAGAGGGTGTGCCATGGGAATGTACACCAAGACTGCCTTTACCAAGGGAGTGATAACAGGTCCAGTAGGATCTTGGATCTAATCCATTCAAATATTTGTGGGTTCATGCTGATTGTGTCTATTGGAGGGTTCATATATTTTGTGAGCTTCATAGATGACCATGCCAAGATCACCTAGATATATTTTTTGAAGAGTAAGGAATATAGGGAAGTCTTTGGACGGTTCCAAGAGTTCAAAGTTGTTGTGGTAACTAGACTGGGAAGAGGATCAAGGTGCTCATAACAAATAATAGAGGCGAGTACACAAATGCCTTCAAAGAGTTTTGTGTGGATGTTGGGATCAAGAGGGAGTTGATAGTCCCATATAACCCACAATAGAATGGAGTCTCTAAGAGGAAGAATAGATTGGTCATTGGGACAACAAAGGCCATGTTGCATGATGAGGATCTTCCCATGTTTTAATGGGTAGAGGCTTCCAACATTGCAGTTTATTTGCAGAACATGAACTCGCACAAAGTATTGGGGAAGACGACTCCTAAAGAGGCATTCATAGGAGAGAAACTAGAGATTAGACATCTTTGCATCATTGGGTTCTTAGTATATTGTCATGTCCTGGTTGAGAAGTGGACGAAACTTGAGCCAACAACTAAGAAGGGCATTTTTGCTCGGTTTAGTGAAACCTCAAAATTCTACAAGGTGTCCATTCTAGCATTGAAGAAGACAATGGTGTGGAGGGTTTGTGAGATTTGAGGTTCATGGGAGGGATTCTCATGTGTGCAAGTTAAAGAAGGGCTCTGTATGGACTTGAGTAGGCACCTAGAGGTTGGTATTCTAGGATTAACAATTATCTATTGAGAATGGGATTCGTCAAGAGTGAGGCGGATTCCAACTTGTACTTCATGTTGTTTATTGTTAATCCAGTCATTCTTGTACTATCTGTTTTTGACAGAATTTGAAAAGCTCATAGCAAGATGCAAGAGGGACCTCTCAAAGGAGTTCGAGATGAAGGAATTAGGATTGATGCACTTTTCTTTTGGATTGGAGATATGGCAATGTAAAGGCGATATTTTCCTTGGTTAAGGAAAATACGCAATTGGGATTCCGAGGAGATTTTGGATGGAGGCTTGCAAGCCTATGACTACGTGCATGATCATCAACTTGAAGAAGCTAAATGCTTCTGAGTCAAAGTTGGTGGATTCCGCGATGTACAAACAATTGATTAGTTCTTTGATGTATTTGATCAACACCTAATCGAATATTTGTTTTGCTGTGAACACCCTCCAACAGTACATGGTGAAATTGAGGAGGGTGCATTGGATAGCAGCGAAGCATGTCCCTAGGTCTCTGAGAGGTACAATGGAGTATGGACTCAAGTATGTTTGAGGTGATAAGTGCAGTTGGTGGGCTACACACTCTAATTGGGAAAGCAGTGCAGTGGATAGAAAAAGCACCTCAGGGTGTTGCTTTAGTTTGAGATTAGGAGTTGTTTCTTGGCTCAACAACAAGTAGATGTTAGTGGCACTTAATTATGTGAAGGTAGAGTAGATGGTAGCCAATTTGGCGAGTTGTGAGGCCATATAGCTTTGTAAGATGCTCACGGGGTTATTTGGTCAAGAATTGGATCCAACAATCATTTATTGTGGCAATCAAAGTTGCATCAAGCTCTTTGAGAATCCAGTGTTTCATGACCGGTCAAAGCACATCGGGATCGGGTATCATTTCATTAGGGACAGAGTTCATAGAGGAGTTGTGTAGCTCCAATGCATTTCCACAGATGAGCAGGTTGTGGACATCCTCCCCAAAGGATTTCCTAAGGGAAAGTTTGAGTTCTTTAGGGACACGTTGGGGGTTGTGCAGAACACCTTCCTCACTAAGAGGGAGTGTTGAAGATTTGTAGTTAGGATAGGTGCTTCTACGTTGGCTTGTGTTTAGCACGTGGTAGTATCCTCAAATTGTAACTCTCTTAGTAAAAAGTAACCTTTATAATACTTTATGTAAAAGGTCAATTGTCCCATGGTATTTGCAAAAATTGAATGTTTTAAAAGTGTTTGAGTGAGAGTTAGCGCCGACACATCGAGGATCATACCTTAGAACCCACTCGGCGATGGTCCAATGTTTCCTTTACCATTAGACTTGAGCAATTTCATTTTTGTTGATGCGATTTGTGAATTTATATTGATTTTCTGTTATTTGAGAATTTGATGGGAAAAAATAAATTTCTTAATCCATAACAAAACCATTTATATTACATGAAAGTAAACATGAAAACATGTAAAATTAAATAGGCAAACATGAAATTGTACATATTCTTCAAATGGTTTATTTAGTATTATAGAGCCTAGAGCGAGAGACAGACTCCCTCACCATAGAGCAACACTCTCCAGGCTCCTTTGAATAACCAATGATCTATTTGGAGTTCCTCCCCAATTGACCTTGATTGTTAGGACTATGAACTTACTCGATCTAGGTCTCCCCTTAAAATCTCCACGAGGATTACATAGATGGTGCCCCTTAGTCATAAGTGTTGTCTAAACAACCCTCTTAGAGAATGCATTAGCCCCTTTATGATGATGAAGGACGTGGATGAGTAGACTCATTCTTCTCTCCCCTCTATTCAGGCCTTGGTGTATAGTTCAAGCACCACTCGGCATATCTTATTGAGATCTTACTTAAGCACTCATTTTATCTGTCCCTTTCTTTCTTGGACTAGTCTCTTAACTTTCTGTAGCTTTCTTCTGAGATCTTAGATATTTCCTGTTGATGTTAGCGTAGCTATAGGAGCTGCTTTTGCTCTCCCACTTTGTATTAAACTGATTGAAATCTTTCAAGTTTGTGGTCATTCGTTGTACCTTAATGAATTATCTTGTTTTATCTAGGATAGAGGTCTAGACAATAGTTTGTGCAAGGGATCCAGGGAATAGTGGGTATTTGTTTGTCCATTAGAAGTCTACAAATGACCACGTTGTTGGAAGCACCATCTT
Source organism: Pseudotsuga menziesii (assembly GCA_001517045.1). NCBI lineage: Eukaryota > Viridiplantae > Streptophyta > Pinopsida > Pinales > Pinaceae > Pseudotsuga > Pseudotsuga menziesii. Next base: position 588,158 of record LPNX010797765.1, read on the forward strand.
TCTCAATTTCGAAATGTTTTCTCCTTCAAACACAACCGTCTCTTAACAGCAGTTTCGAGAGCATTTGGGCTTTCTTTACATTATTGAAAGCATTAACAGATTTAAGAAACAGTGTGCTCAACATGAGACAAGGAAGTTCAATTCCATAACGCTCCCTCCACTGGACATAATAATGAGGCACAAGAATGATGCTCTGCAAGTATTCTGCCCACATCTTGTATAGCCTTCGTTAAAATCCTACCATCAGAAGCTTCATACCTAGGGGCTTTGACACCCAGGCCACAAACAGCGGTAGCATCAACCATGACCTGCCAATACGGGGATCTAGCAGCATTGATAGAGGTTTGAATAAAACCAAATATTCATTTTAGCTTTCTCAGCTTGGTCATTGATGAATCTCATCCATCCTGTACTCTTTAGAACAATATGAGGGTCGGGGTGGGGAGAGATCTCAGATATTATATTGTTTAATATCTCCCACCATCTCCACCCTTATGGATGCCAAACCACCCTTATTTTTTTAAAAATAATGTTTCTAGGGGTGCATTCACTTTTATAATTTGATTTCATCTCAGCCATCAAACTTGGAAGTCTGCTCAGACTTGCTGAGCCTCAGTTTAATGAAAAGCTAATTAAATATTGGCATCGTAAAGGTGCACCTATATTTTAGTCCCCGGGATTCTTTTCCATGTCAAAAAGATGCTAAGCAGTAAAAGCTGGATTATAACTTCCATACATGATGATATACTGAAATGTAGATGAACTGTTAGGTAGTTTGCATCTAGCTTGAAATAATGAAAATCTGTGCTTCTAATTTTTACTCAACCAGAGTTCTTGCTGCTGTAGATTATGAAGTTTGTAGGATGTGCTATTGTGGTTACTCCCCATTATTTCTTGTTATTTAATTTCTGCTGCTTTACTTTGGATGCAGAAACGGAACGAAAAGAAAATTGAAAGCGAGTGGAGGTATTATGCGAGAGGAGGCAGTGACTGAGGTATTCATGCTCTAACGTGTACCTGTGCTACGTGCTGTTGTCCCCTACTTCTGCCAACCCTTTTATACCTGTATTATTAAAAGGTTTTTGGGGCGTGTGTTAACTAGGTCATTTATTTGGTACACATTTTGGTCCACGTTGTCTGGGTTACCTTCAAGATTTATTCTCTCAGCCAGGAAAAATTAGATAGAAAATTATCATTGACACAATTTCAGGGCTTTATGTAGAATCTCCACGTGAGTTTTCAGCATCGGAGCGATTGTGTCTTTTATATATGATGTATTGATATGTATTCAGCAATTTTACTTGATAGCTTTTTCGGCATAGATTGGCAGATTGTTGCAAGGATATTTTTTTCATTTATAATGAAGAATATCTTACAGAAAAGGTTTCTAGATTTGGTTTTTGGTCAGTTTATAATATAACAGATGGATGGTTCGGTTTAGTTTACCTTGTACTCGAATTCCTGCGGACTGCAATGAAAGAAGACCATTTGTGCGAACAATCCTCCTACTTTGCAGATGGCACTTTTACGATTTGATTTGTTCTGTTAAGATGTATGATTTGATTTGTTCTGTTAAGATATATGATCTGCCGAGTTCAGGTCAGGTCAGGTCATAATTTAATGAAACAACCGTAGGTTCCAATTAGTGATCAACTATAGCACGTTGAACGTGTATTAAGATTCAACTGGAGACGGGCGAAGTTTATGACATTTCTAGAGCAAGAGTAACATGTTGACCTAGAATTTGAGGTATTTGTGTTATTAATGTACGTCTGTTATGATTTCAGATCACTTCCATAAAAATATTAAATTCTTGGGCAATGATTTCTTGTGGTTTTGTATCAGATCATATAATAACGATACGTTTATGTGCTTTTCAGTTCGTTTGCATTTTTTTTGTAATTTGTTTTTTCAATTCTTTCATCCTTTCATACTCCAAGCAGTAAGAACGCACAAAATTAACAAGAAATTCTTTCATCCTTTCATACTCCAACCAGTAAGAACGCACAAAATTAACAAGAAACATAGTTCACATAGGCACTAATTTCACAAGAATATAAACACACTAAACATTTAAAACAAAGCATGGTTTTATGGTGAATATGCTTAAGCAATTGATTTTAATTAAATTAAACACACAGAAAATTCACTAGAAACATAGTTTCACATGTGCAATAATTTCACAAGAATATAGACACTAATTTAGCATTTCAAGCCAAGCATAGTTTAAGGATGAATATTGAAATGACTTTAATTAAATTAAAATGTCAGTCCTTGTAACCAGAGGGTTATATTCATTCCTTGTAACCAGTATTTTGGCAGTTTCACTCTTTATTGTATTTTTTTCTTTTCAACTATTTTTAGATAGGCTCAATTATTTGTGCATATTTTAAGTTCACTCTGATTAACTGTTCATATGCATATTTCAAGTTAACCCTTTGCACTAAATGTTCTGGGAAATACCTTCTAGTACAATATTTTTTAAATGGAATACACATGAAAATTAGGTACAATATTTTTCAAATGGAATACACACATTTACTGGTGTTTTACATATTACATTGGCATTTATTTTTCAAATGGAATACACATATTTACTAGTGTTTTACATATTACATTGGCATTTAATTTGATTATACATGGATTTGCTATTAAACTTTAAAATTTACATATTACATTGGCATTTATTTTTCAAATGGAATACACACATTTACTAGTGTTTTACATATTACATTGGCATTTAATTTGATTATCCATGGATTTGCTATTAAACTTTAGAAAAAGAACCAAGGAGCCATGTGGCAAGTAGAGAAGATCCACATGGTGATGGGTGCTCAACAAAGTAAATTTACTTCTATTTACTAACTTTTCCTATAAACATGTTTTTACAAATAAAACATGATTATGGATAAAAAATGAAATTTTAAATTTTTAAGTTTTAAATTATAACATATAACTTAAATGTCCATATATGGATAAAAAAACATCAATTTTTGAAAGGACAACTTGTAATGACAGATTCATTTAAATTATATAACAAAGCAAAGCAATATCTTTAAAAAGAGAAAACAACTTTAGTGCTTCATTAAATAACAATGGACATAAATATGTTGTTTTCAAAACTTTGCTGACTGACACTTATTTTTAAGCATGGTTTCAACAAATTTCACTGCCTCCAAGGTGGGATCCTTCCAAAATATTTGTCACCCATGCCTCTAATTTGTTTTATACAATGCGATATCTTACATGTGTATCTCTTGACATTTCTTCAACATTTCACTACCTCAATACTCACAAAATATTTGCTAACCCATGCCTGGTTCTAGCAACAGTTTTGTGTGTTTGATTTTACACAATACAATATCTTATAACTTGACATCAAAGATCACTAAATCACCAACTTAACTTCTTTTGAGATACAACAAAGTTTTCACCAACTTAACTTATTTTGAGATACAACAAAGTTTTCACTTTTACTGCAGTATAGTATCAATGTCAATAGTGGCTTTGTACAAATATGATACTTTGCTGCTAGAGACAATAGCTTAGTTGACTGATAGGAAATACATTTTCTCACCTTTTCGAATGAAAGTAACAAAGTTCAACCGAAGCTACAAGGAATACCAAAGATTATAAAAATCCTCTATCCCTCAAACCAGGAGCAAGCATAGATAGCCAAAATATTATTGACAAGTTTGCTAACTTTGTTGAATATACTAACTCCTTTTTTTAAGCTGATTTTAAGAGGTTGAAAAAGGAAGAGCACAATTATGTAAGGAACAAATGCTTGCACAATAAACATTATCATTGAACCTTGTGATACACTTTATAAATGAGTTTATGAAATCTTCAATGTTGGTTTTAGAACACTACATGCTTCTAATAAAAAATAATATCATCAAGAATATCTCCCCTTTTTATAAACAAGGATTACTTTAGCATTACAACTCACTGTAGAATATGCTTGGGCCATACAACGAGGTCCTTTGCCAATCTCTTCTAAGATACATTCAATATTGGCGGGATTCCAACTAGAAAAGAAATTTGTCACCTAACATTAGAATGACTTTGGTAATTTATTGCACCGAGAGTAGCGAGGTACGATACAATCCAGTATGGGGAAGATGCGTTCCTAACATTCCTAACATTTCTAACATAATATTTACACACACACACACATGTCCGCCTAAACTAAAAACTAAAAAGTTGTGTCTTTTTTGATATATTTATAATATACAATCTCCACACACTTGAAAAATATATTCAATCAATAAAATAATTTCAGTTTGCATAGAATCTTCCTGCCATTATCTACGACAAACATCAGATCAAAATTCTTGAGGTGTAATTTGTTTTAAACCTATAAAAAATTTAAGAACAAAAATTTACACATCAAGAAATTGGATCCCTCTCGGTGCTTTGTAGATCTAGGTCTAAGATGGATCTATGCTGGTTAATGAAATCCCCAAGCATTTCATAATTGATCAAGTCATTGGTAACACATAATTTGTATAGTTTTTGAGGTCTTAAAATACCTTAATTCACACAACTTACTGTTTAATCTTGGCAACTAGTCATCAGCCATGTCTTGTCCTTGGTAACTCATTATTTGTTGAGATTCCGAGTTCTTAAAATACCTTAATTTACACGGATTACTGTTTAATCTTGAAAACTTGTCATCAACCATGTCCTTGTAAGGTGATTGATTCATGTTGAAAAATACAAGAATCTCAAATAATTGCTTGAGCATTGATGTCAGTTTCACAACTTTATATCCTTTGAGGTTACACAAGTCTGGAATCTACTTTTCTCCATGTTTAGTTTGTTACCTTCTAATCATTTTCATATTTTATTGTGAGACTTGTCAAAATCCTCTCCACAAATGGAAAGATTTGTATGGGGTGTGTTTCCCTAACATGAATGTTGAATTGCATGTAAAGTGTCCTTTGTTATAGTGAATCTCTTTGCATGTAACATTTTTGAGTGTAATGGCAATTTTCTAGAAAGTCCTTTTCTCTGTTAAAAGGACATAGAGATTTAGGGTTTTCATGAATATGGTCTTCCTACATTCCTAAGCAAATTTAGCATTTTTTTGACACTTTTTGTAATCAACCCTGCCCATATTGCTCCATCTATCATCATATCAATAAATCTACACCATTTGGTACTGACCTAAAGGTAAGGAACCCTATAATTGAAGGAATCAATAATGTAAGATGAGTGTCAACTATAGAGCTGCAACACATAGTCCCTTAAGGGAGCTTTGCACAACCAAGAAACATGTAAATGAACAACTGTCTTTATTGCATCTTCTAGTCATTGTGAATATTTACAATTTTGATATTTTTTGCTTAACTAGATCTTCTAACTCTGTTGGGTGTATTAGCAAAATTTCTAACTCTATAGCCTGTCGTGTTATTTGTTCAGTTAGAACACAGTGTGTGTTTTAATGGACTTAAATAAATATAATATTTTTACAATATTAAACATAAAGTTGCACTAGCCTATAGGAAAACTCTAGCATCCTCATAGAAAGTATAATCTCCGCACTCTTATTCACCACTCTTCAATAAATTATTTACAAGATATGGTAGATGAAATACTACATATTTTGGATAATTTCATTAAGCACCATAAAAGTGAATAGAAGTTGAGGAAATTTTTATTCAGTTAGTTTTAATTTCTTAATAGACTACAAGACTAATGAGGGATGGTAATTTTTCTATTTTATGTTTCAATTTTTTTTTGGTTATGAAACCACCTCAATAACAAAGTTTTTTTTTGTTAACATAAATATTGTAGTCTAGGAGCAGCAAAAATTTGGTTTCATTTACTTGTAACCTTAATGAAACCCAAAGCCCAAAATTAATCGAACTTGTGCAAGTTTAAAGGATTGTTATGAATTCCAACTACCACTCAAGGGTGCAAGGAGACACTTTTTTTGCAAGAGACTTCTTTAAATGGATCATTTAGTATAACTAACTTCTTATAGTCTCAATGCATAAAATGTTCTATTTAGGATTTGTTGTATGCATTACCAGTACTAGTTGTTTCGTATTGTGAGTGGTGTTAATTTTAAGTGTCTTTTCCCACCCCGATTTCAAGTCTCCTGGTCATTGTTTAATGCCCAACGCAATAAACATTTCTGTTGTAGATGAATTGATTTCTCATAAACAAATGTACATGAAACGCTGGAAAAATTCATTGACATAAATTTTATGACAATCACACAAAAATTCAGATATAGTATTTTTGGTAAATTGGTTAGGAAAAACCAATAAGGGAAAATTGTTTGAGAGAAAGTAATTTTATTTCTTCGTTAAAATAATGTGTTCATTGTTTAATGCCCAACCCAATACAAATTTCTGCTGTAGATGAATTGATTTCTCATAAACAAATTGTACATGAAACATTGGAAAAATTCACTGACAGGAATTTTAGGATAGTCACAAAACAAATTTCAGACAGTATTTTTGGCAAATTGCCCAGGAAAAACTTGTTTGAGAGAGTAATTTTATTTCTTCGGTAAAATATTGCAACAACATAATACAACTTATCTCATCAAATCAGAAAAATTCCAGCCTCGATTTTTGTGCCAAATAGTCTTGAAAGATGTGCCAAATTTTCTCGAAAATCGTGCTGAAGTACTGTATGGATAGACTGAAAATTTCAATCAATTTTCCTCGATTGCATAATGCATGTACGGTATGAATTCCTCGGTTTGCATGTTGGAGGTATGGTATGAATGCCTCGGTTTGTGTGCCTACTATCTCAACAATAAATGCACCTCGAATTCTATGCCCACATTGCATCAAAATTTGCGCCATCTACAGTAAAATTGTACAGATTGTACGAACTATACAGAATTGTACGGGCCGCACAAACTGTACGAAATTGTACAGACTATACATATTTCAATTTTTTCTTGAAAATTGTCGCTGTACAATATTTCACTGCTTGGGAATGCGTGCGATAGTCTCTCTCTCTGCTGCTGCTTCTCTTCTCAAGGACTTGAATTGCTCTCTCAAATTCTCTCCAACTCTCTTAGTGAGTAAATCAGAAATATGGTGCCTTTTTTATTGTTTCCCTTGTCTTTTCATTTCACCTTCCTACGGTAGTTGAAAGGTCACTAGATCAAGGGCCCACATTTGATCTAGTGTTTTCTCATGAATGGATGAGAAAAATCACTTTTCTTTCCATTGAATATTTTTCCTTTCAACTCCACTTAAATTTATTTAAAAAGTCACTTTATTCTCTAAACTGCATTAATTACTCATCTCAAGTAATTAATACAAGGGTCATGTAACTTGTCCCCTTTTTAGTGACTAAGACAGAAAGTCACTAGGGGAACACTTCCCTAGGTACAAAAATTCAACAAGTGGTTTTTTTATGATCCCATGGCTGGCAACTTCTAGACCAAACTATTTTTTTTTCATTTTTTATTCTAAATTATGACCTGTAAGAATCAAGGTTAAAAAATGTGTAAGGCCACTTGCCCACATTCAAAGATAGATTGAGAATACATAGCAACCCCTTAATGAGATTCTAAGGCTCTAGAGATCTCTCCAACTACATGAGGACCTCTGCAATGTGCATTGATAATCTCCTTAGTTATTAGTGACTAACAACACATTACTTTAAAAGTTTAACCTACACATGATTTGAAGGAATACTACTTGGTATCAAAGAGACATGTGACAAAAGAAATCAACATCAACTCCTAAGAGTAGTTGACTGGTCAAATCAATTGAGTTCGACTAGAAGATAAAATGACCGTTGACACCTATTAGTGTAAATTTTGTCACATTCCCCAACCCAGTTTAAAGCCACCAATTTTTCTCTTCTCATTGTTTAATGCCCAACCCAATTTACTTTCAACTGCAAATTTAAGTCATTTAATCATAAAAAATTTAGACTAAAACACATGAAGAATTTTACAACTTCAATGAGCAGAAATAAAATATAGTCACACATTAAAAATCCAGACTCGAAATTTTTTGGCCAATTGACCTGGGCAAAACCCCAACCTCCGAGGAAAACCTATGAGAGAGAATTTATTTATTTATTTAGTCAACAATACAACATACAATAATTTTTTTAGTCACAACGTATCTCAACCTGAAGAGAAAATTTTAGCCTCAAAATTTGTGTCGCTTCAGAAATTAATACATAGAATTTTATGTCTCTAACCACCTCGAAATTCGTGCTGCTACAGGAATGTATGTACAGACTATACAAATGCTATACAGACTGACAATATGGTTTGAAACCTTGAAATTTGTGCCCAAAGGAACAACCAATTATTGCCTCAAAATTTGTGCCCCTCTGCCTCGAAATTCGTGCGCTTTCTTATACTGAAAAAAACATTGTACGGACTGGTACAATACGAATGCAATTAATGCTCAAATTGGTGCCTCGAAAATCATGCCAAAGTTTTGTTGAAGCCTGGAAAATCGCAGGTAACAACAGTTAGGGATTCTCCCCAATAAACGTTCCCAACTAGCCCGTTATTGTTTGGTATGGGGAATCTGTCCGGTTTACAGTCCGGCTACCATAGGTCAAGTAACAATTAAAGTGTTTTACCGGTTACGGCCCGGTTCACTGTGTATATTTTAGTTTTTTGATGTTTAAGGTATGATGTGCAAGTTCCTAACTAAAATGAAGACGATAGAGATAACGATGAGGGTCACAATATGATGCGCAAGTTCTTACCTCTCGTCTTACCTCTCTCGCATCTAAATCACAAACAACAAGAAACTAACTATGACTAAATAACCTATCCCTAGGGAGCAAAATTATCATTAATGGTGAGTAATATATTTTAGTGCATGCATAAGGAAAAAATCACAGATAGTTGTTAATTGTTTCAGAACACATGAACATCAATAGAAATATAAACAACAAGATAGCTTATTGTTAATTAAAACCTTCATTACTCAGTGTGGAAAGTTCATAGAATAAACCAGAGTACATTCATAACATGAAAATAAGTTCAATGAGTTAGAACGATCTCACAGTTAATGGAAACAAGCAGAAAACAAAATAGTTCATATCCGACTGGTCCATAGCAAACATTTGAAAAAATCCACAACACTTTCTCCAACAGAAACATATGACTCTTTATTGTAAAAGGAAATAGTTATTCTTACAATACTCTCTCCAAACTGGTCTGGAAAAAAGGTCCTCTTACATCTAAAACTCTCCTATATTTATACAATTTTTTTTGTCTCGTAGCATGTGCACATAATTAATACAATATATTACATTTTAAATCAAAATTTTCAAAACACTTTATGAAGAAGGGCCAGCCTAGTCGCTGATGTACTTCTTCCATGCATGAGCATCCGCTGCTATGACTTCAAATTAGGAATGCTCAAGAAATCTAATATTAATCTCATATTTAGCAGCCTAGGTTTTTACTCCCTCTATCCTGGCAGGACTCAGGCGCAGCTGGTCTTCTAGTAGATGTATGATTACTACTGCATGTGCCACTGCATTCTTCAAGATTCATTCATCTAGGTCCTTGACCTGTTAGATTTCTTGCTCATCTTCTTGATACCTGTTTTGTAGATGTTCTAGAAACAATTCATGCTACAGTAACACATCCAATCTCTTTCCTACAGAAGTTTGGCATCGGTTGTACGTGAAAAGCACTCTCCTGCAATATTCAGCACATGCTGCCTTTGTCTTCTTCACGATTTTCTTGAACTCTTCTGCTACATTAATCGCAAATTCCAGTAAATCATACTCTTGTTTTAAAATCTACTGATCCTTTACTGCTAACTCCACAGGAGATTCCTTATTTGTTTCTTCCCAGACCATTCTTCCTGTTAGAATCTCCAAAATATCCTGAGATCTATCCAAAAAGTATGAAGTAGTGTCTATAATTTCCTCTAGTCTGGTGTCTATTTGCAAAATTTTACACCTTTCGTCTTCTATGCATATCTGTAGTTGGTGGATCCTTTTTCTTTGAATCAGAACGTGTTCTTTCAAAGGCTGAATGTCTGTTTTATGCTCCAAAGCATCCTTAAGTGATGCAGTCAATGAAGTGCTTTTCTCTTCTAAGGCTGCCACCTACATTTGATACTGCCTCTCTTTTTCCTCGATGGTAACCTTCTCCATTTCTAACTCAGTAACCTTGCTTTGCAACCTGTTCTTCTCTACACTTAAATTCTTAAATGATACCTGAAGATCATCCCTTTTAGTTTTTAACATTTGATGTTCTAGCTGTAGCTTTTGTAATTCAGCTAAGCTATCTTGAGCATTCTTTTCTGTTTTCTCTACAAATATTTCTAAAGAATTCTTGTCCGCTTGCAGAGTCCAGAATTCCGTTCTTGAAGTCTTAACTTCACTCATCATATCTTCATACTTCCTTTTCAGCTTTTGACCCTCATCTCTTTCCTTCTTTTGAGTTTCTTTCAATTGGGATGCATTCATTCGTGATTCTTATAGATCGGTCACGAGTCTGTCCACGTTGTCTTCTGTCGCTATGGTTAGTGCTACCCCAGCTCTCGCTATCAACCACAGATCTTTATGTGTACCATGTACTACTGTTTTATTTGTTATCATCTTTCCCGACTATCCTCCAGTCTCGACCTTTTTCTCAGTTCTTTTTACAATTATTTTCTTCTCCTTATCATAAAAAAATGGTACTAAAGTCAGGAACCTCCTCCCTTTCTGTAGGCATGAAAGGGATCAAATTTATCTCAGAAAATGAAGATTGTCCCACTATGCTGCCAGAAGATGCAGCAAGTTTCGAGCCTATTAGGATCATTTTTTCTTTGCTTGATCTATTTGATCTTGCCCTACTTGTGTATCAACTTGCTATGTTGTCTGATGATCCTTTTGGGATCCTGTTAGTCTCAAACCTTCACTTTCTTCTTGCTTTTTCTTGATTTCAGCTTCTTCTTTTTTCTTTCTTTCTTCCGCTTCCTTCCTAACTGCTTCCTCTACAACTCGCTTCTTTTCTTCTTCTTCTTTTTTCGACCAGCTCTCTGCCTCCTGTGCTAGTCTTCTAGCATCTTCTTATCTCTTTTTCGCCTCTTCCTCTTCCAATTTCTTATCCTTTTCTGAAGTTTTTCCCTTTCCACCCATAGTAGTTATTTTCTGTTTGAATCTCTTCTTAAGGGTGGTTATGTTCTTCGCATTCCTGAATGTCTCCTCGCCCTTGTCCCAAAAATCAGTATATTCGAAATGAATTCCTACTTCTTTGCAGTAAACCGCTACTTTATTGTGGGATTCATTCCTGTGAAAATTCATTTCGCAAAAATGAAAATACTCCAGCTCCTTTACAAATTATGCCGCCTGCTTTACTCTTGAAAAATTCTAGCTTCCAAGCAGGAAATATATTGCAGGATATGTTTCCTTTTTATGCTCAAACAGAAAATTTCCTACACCATCAATATATAACTGCCTTACCGCCTCCTTATGGAGTATATAATCAGTGGCATACTTAGGGAGTAGGGAAGGGGCTCTAGAACCACCGTACATCCTTATATACAACCCGTCCTCTGTCAAATAGTAATCTTCAAACTCATGTATGACTTTGAATGCCTCTTCAGACATGCAGTTGCATTTAGTTAAGAAAATGAGGGTATATAAGGGCATGATGAAGTGCTCGTAGATTTCCTTGTAATAACTATAGTACTTATGTGCCCATAATAATTTGTAGGCTGCGTACACTGGGGTTCTGTCTTTTTCCTAGTTACATCTCAAATCCAGAAAATACTGAGTGCACAGTATGCAGTCAATCAGGATAGAGCTCATATAAAACTCTGATCTCTTTTGAGATACCCCTCCTAAGGCTGCTGATATGCATGCAGAGAGGCTATTTGATACTATGTTTGACCAGTTAAAAATGGTTCCTTGGGTAGCCACATAAAAAATAATTGGTATCCACCCTATCTTGAATCTCTTCCCGTGTGCTCTATCAAAAATCCTATTTAACATCAATGCAATGAACCTGTAGGAAGTACGGAGAGTAGAGGTGTCATACTCTCCAGAAGGTCTAGTTCAGAAATTTTTCCCGGGTATCATCATTCTTTTTACTATCTCCACCAGATCCATAGTTGTCTCCTTTAACCAGCTTTCTATCAAATAAACCTGGGGTGAGGGTAGATGATAAGCCATAGAGACATATGCAGGGCTATATGCAGCATAGCCTTGCTTGGCAGTGTTCTCTAGAATCATTGTGTCTACATCTACCCTAGGCAGAATCTAGCCTATCACTTCTGAACAAAGGAATAACTTGGGTCTCGTGGCTACTTTCATGAGAGATGATTTCTCAATGTTGGCATAGATGGTTAGCTCTTCAAAACTGGCATCAGATACATTCTGGTTGGAAATCATTCTATAGATCTCTCCCCACTTGTATTTTGGTTCGACCCCAGTGGAAGCTTTGGTATCTTCATATATATACTCTACTTTGGTGATGATCTCAACTTCAGGCTCTCCTTCAACCATATGAGCTTTCTTCTTTTGTCTCTTCGACATGTTTTCATTATAACAATCACCCTGTCACAGTCAAAACATGTTCTTAGACCCACTGAGCTATTAGCAAGTGTTTTAAACAATAAACAAGAAAATATATCAATTTGTTTACCTCCTCAATATGCATGCTAAAAAATAAGCTACACACAGGCCGCATCAGACCTACCACTGTCTGAAAACTTCAATTCACCTAACAATCCTTGGTCTCAACTCAGGCCACATCAGACCTACCACTCGTTTTCAACATCAAACTCAAAACTACCAAACCCAACGCAGCGCTCGCCCTCAAGAAAAACTCAAAAATAATAATATTTACGCAATGCTAGACCTGGAGAAAAACCCTAAACCAACCATGGAAAAATCCCCCGCAGTCCCACGGGATAAAGTAAACGCAATAACAACATATTAATACCCCTGGCCGATCGTGGACAAGACAAGAAACATGTGTTGCAGACGGCAAAACACTTGTGTGCAACCTTTCCCTAACCCCCCGCGCTGGAGCAAATGCGTCCATAACGGCAAAGATCACACAGACTTCGGTTTTTCCTACTAAGAAAATGTAAGTAGCTAGAAAATTAAGACTCCATATCTTCTAAGTAAAAAAAACCGTGGAAAATCCATAAGGGTAAGAAATATTTTTATACGGACAACCCTAACCAATGGAAAAACCTAATCCCTAGAAAACCTAACGGTTCCCAAATAAACTAATAAAACCAAAAATAGCAAAGCCATGGTTTACCTACCTGGAAAATGATACTGCAGTCGACGGGATGGACAAAACTCCACGGGAGCAAAGCAAACAAATCAAGTTCAGACAGCTCGGTGCACATGAATCGGTGTAGACGATATGGACTGGTGCAAACGACAAGTTAAAAAATACGGATAAACAATAAAATATACGCCCCTCGTATATATAACCCTCGACAGAATCTATCGGTGAGTTAAAACCCTATCGGCAGCCGAAACCAAAATAAATCGGAATGCTACAACAGAGGACTACCGCAACGACGGGCGCAAACCTAACTATGGACCTGTGATATTTTAACTGTATCGGACATCTGCACCACTAAACAATAAGTTCAGAACATCTAGACTGCGCTTCCTCCGCAACGTCGGCAACGTAAAACACTATCATCGCGACTCTACTTGTTCTAACTAGTGTCGGCAACCAGAGAAACTAAACTTTAAAGAGTCGGCGAGGCGAAACATTATATTTCAGAAAGTCCCAGCACTAGGTTCCCACAATAACGTAAAATACTGAGACTCCGGCTCACTGTTGCCAAACATCCCGACAACGATAAAAGTAATCGAAAATAAAAAACACTAAATGTTAAGCTTGGAGAAATGAAAACAAGGAGAAAAAAAAAGATTCGACGTATTGGCGAGGGAGTCTGAAGTACTTTCGATAGGCTTGACCGTTTGGCTTCCGCAACGTTGGAAAGATAGTCTACTATGCTTCCAATATAGGAAGGATAGTCGACTAGTCTTCCGATACAAAAAATGAAAAAGATCAAGTTGTTTAAGGAAAAATATGGAGTCCAGGGTAACTTCAGTGAAAAAAAATAGTCCTAGGCTAGAATTAATAAAAGCAAATAAAAAGGAGGGCCCTAAAGTTGAAAATTTTGGGGAAAAAGTTGCAGCTGCAACAATTGGTGACTACCCAGTGAACACAGAGCTCTGAACCATTTACTTTTTGATCCATAGACTATTTTGACAATACCAACATGCTGAATTCTTCAAGATATATGGATTTCCCAAATGGCAGATGTATGCACTTTAATCATTGATTATAGTCCAAGTTAGGGAACAAGATAACCAAGATCTCAAAGTCTAGATAAATCTTTTGAGGACAAGATCACGGGTTTCATTTTACCTTTGTCTTTGAGTAGTTTCCAGCTTAGACACCACATGATTGTAACATATGGTAAACATATATATCCGTTTGTTCCTCATTCCCATGCCATTTTGCACTTTTGGTGCTTTTGGACTGTTGTCCTCTTTTGAGTCCTCCTGCCTGCCTTCTTTTTGAAATTTTTTAATTCAGGCTCCTCTATCCATAGTGTCCTTTTGTGTGAGAGATATGTGTAGTTTTTAGCTCATGGACGGAGAAGAACTTTGGAAATCTTATACGTACTAATATGGTTTGGTACTTTGCTTTGATACATATTGCTTTTCCGAGGAGATTTTGACTCTTATTTGCCTTTTGGATTTCAATTCATGGCATGGAATCATTTAAATACAATATACTATTTACCTTGCTTTTTTTCCATGGGTCTTTTGTTGTCACTCCCTAAGACAATTTTTAGTGTGAGATGAGTGGAGCCTCAAAATAGTATTCTAGACCTTTTGATCCTGAGTTATTTCACAAGGATTAAGCGCGACTTCAATGTGTGCATAACCATCTAGGAAAACTGCTAAAATTGAAGAAGTTCTTACAAATATTAAATGAATTAATAGTACACAGCCTTGTAATCAAAGATTTTAGTTAACCCATAATTCTGATGAACTCCATGCAACCAAAAGCCGTGCTTCTTTATTAAAAATTTCAATCAATCAAATTCTAACTAAACAAGCCAAATGTTTATTTATGTACAAGACAAAAATAAAAGAAATCAAGAAAAATAAAGTTTGAGAACTAAACCATTTGCTGGTAAGTTCTCTTCCCACCCTTGTAAGTCTTGCAACTTGTAAGTCGAGGGGCCTAGCTTTGCTGCAATTTGAAAAGGGCCTACCCATAATTGCTGAAACTTAGTGTGCTTTCCCTTTTAATCGTGCGGGTGATCCCACTTAAGAACCAAATCTCCTACTTCGAATACTTTGTTCCCAGCTTTATGTTTATCAAACCAACATTTCACTATTTCCTGTTGATGCTTAAATCTTGCTTTGGCTTTGGACCTAGACTCTTCCAACTTCAACAAATTATAGATTCTGATTTGTAGAGTTTCATTATCGGTACCCCTAGATTCTTGAGCTATTATGGAAGATGGCAACATAATATTAGGAGGAAGGATAACTTCTTTTCCATAAACAAGAGTGTAGGTTGACACACCTAAGGAATTCTTGGGTGTGACTCTATCAACCCAGAGAGCATTAGGTAACGCTAAATGCCAACTTCTTTGATTTTCTATTATGGTTTTATTTAGAATCCTAATCATATTTTTGTTTGTGGATTTTGCAAAACCATTTCCTTATGGGTAATAACTTGCAGAATAATGCAACTTGATTCCTCTTTCATTAGCAAATGCAGTTAATCTAATAGAAGAGAAGTAAGTAGCATTATAAAAAAACCAGGGAAATTGGAACCCCAAACCTGGTCATAATGTGATTATGTAAGAAATCCATGACTACATCTTCGTTTAATTTTCGTAACAGAATATCCTTGACCCATCTGGTGAAGTAATCAGTTGTTGTCAGAATATACTTGTGCTGCAAGGAAGAATTTGGGTATATTTCTCCAATAATATCAATTCCCCATTGTTCGAATGGTTCTGATATAATTACTGGTTTTAACGGTCCTACTACTTTAGCTTGTCTTCCAACACATCTTTGACAAACATCACATTTTCTAACATGAGCATGAGCATCCTTAAACAATGTAGGCCAGTAATACCTAGCTCTGAGAATCTTATGTGCTGTTGTGTCTCCAGAAAAATGACCTCTAGCAGGCCCATCATGCAATTATGCTACGGACTTCTTTGCATCTTCCTGTTCTAAGCATTTGAGAAAAAATCCATCGTAGTTCTTTCTGAATAGTACTCCATCAATTATCTGATATAAAGCTGATTTCAGACGTAATGCTCTTCTTTTCTTAGGACTCCAATGCTCTGGAAAATATCCTTCTTGGAGGTAATGGATTAGGTCCCGATACCCAGATTCTGGAGCCATAAACAAAGGACATACATCCACCATGTGTAGCTCAGCTTCATTATCCTAGCTGATTTCTTCATTGCTTTGACCTTCAGTCATTAGTTTACACAATCCTTGTCCTTTTACTATGGATGATGGTTTGAACTCAAGATCGTATTCTTGTAAAGAAGTCACCTAGTTGCATCTTCCCTCTCCTAATTCCTTTTGTACAAAAAGAGATCGTACAGCTAGTGTGGATCTATTACTTTGGTGCGATTCTTAAGTATATATGGCCTGAATTGTTTTACAGCTTTAAAAATTGCATAAGCTTGTTTGTCCACTGCTGGATAATTCAATTCAACTCCTTGCAGACCAGTGCTCATAAATGATATGGGGCACTCATCTCCCCCATCTTCCTTCTGTGTAAGCACAGCCGCTAATGAATCATCGGACGCAAAAGTGTATAGAATAAAATCCTTTTCGAAATTTGGACTTTTTAGTGTTCGTACATGAGCAATAGATGTTTTTATCTTGCTGAATGTATTCTTCTCCAAATCAGTCCATTTGAATTGTACACTCTGTTTAACCATTTGCTACAAAGGTTTGACGATTTGAGGAAAGTCTGGTACAAACCTTTGCACAAATTGATTGTCCCCATAAATGATTGCATACCTTTTTTATTATGGGGTAAAGGGATTTGTTCTATGGATTTAATCCTCTCTGGGTCTATGGAGATCCCTTTCTTAGAAATAACATGACCCAGTAGCTTTCCTTCTGTGACTGCAAACATGCATTTCTTAGGATTTAGTGAAATGCCATATTTCCGACAACGCTCAAAAATTTGTTTCAAATGAAATGCATGCTTTTCTCTCTTTTTTGAAAATATTGTGACATCATCTAGATAAACCAAAACACTACGGCCAATCAGGCCGCGGAAAGCTATATCCATATCCCTCTAGAAAGTAGCTCCAACATTAATAAGTCCAAAGGGCATTCTCCTATACGCAAAAGTTCCTCACTTGGTTCTGAACATGGTTTTAAGCCTGTCTTCTTCAGCTACTAATACTTGATTATAACCGGAGAATCCATCTAATAATGAAAATAATTCAGAATCTGAAACCATTTGTAGTATTTGTTCCATGGGTGGTGGGACTAGATAGTTATCTTTATCTGACGCTCGATTAAGATTTCTGAAATCTACACAGAGCCTGATTTCTCCTGACTTTTTTCATACTGGCACCAAATTAGAAACCCATTCCGAATGTTTGACTTTAAATATGATTTTAGCATCCAAAATTTTGTTTACTTCACTTTGAATCAAAGGTTCCAGCTTAGGATGCATCTTCCTCAAAGGCTATTGTTAAGGCTTGATTCCACCTTTAATTGGGATGACATGTTGTATGATCTTCGTGTCATAAGTTTTAAGCTCTTCATAGGTCCAAGAAAACACATCTTTGTATTGTTTGAAAAGATTGATGAACTTACTTCTTTCGCCCAGAGAACAACACTTCCCCAAATTTACATTTTTGGGTTCAGCTTCAGTCCCCAGATTTATTAGCTCAAATTGTAAGGACGAGCTATGAGTCTTGACATTCATTGGCTTTCTGAATTTGTTATCTAAATCAAACATTCGTTCCAAGGTCCTGACTCCTTTAGGAATAAAGTTCCCGAACTTTAATTCTGCTTGATGTTATTCATCATCTATTATTGCTCCTTTGAAAGTATCATCATTCATCAAACTCTCCAAAATTTGTTGATCATTGTCAAAAACCCGCAGATTTGTGATCATATCTAGAACAGAAGGCCTAAAAAGTAATTCAATAGAGCATCTATTATTTGAAGGTACTAGCCTTGCAGCTGAGGTAGCAAGTAAATCGGTTGCTGCATTCTTTAATCTAGGAATGGACACAATATTGAATGTATGAAAATTTATAAGATAATCCCAAACTTCATTTTGGTAAGCTTTCAAATGTGGTGAAATACAGTGTATCTTGTTCCAAATTTGCTTAACAACAATTTCTTAATCTCCATATACTTTCAGATTTTTTACTTTTAGTTCTATTGCTTTTTTAAGTCCCTGAACTAATGCTTCGTATTTGGCTGTGTTATTTGTGCATTCGAATTTTAACTTACAAGAAAGAAAATGTTTATTTTTTCTTGGATCAATCAGGACACAACCAGCTCCTAATCCTTTCAACATTTTAGAACCATCAAAATAAAGAGTCCAAAAACTATCTACCTCTATTGAATTTGAATTACAGACTACATCTAAAACTAGATCTACTATATTACAGTCAATGTCATCAGCTCGTGAAAATCGAAGGAGATCAGGCTGGGTATCAGGTATACTGCTGGCTTCTTCAGCTTGGTAATTTCCTGGTTCCAATTCAATGAAATAATTTCCCAATACAGAGTTTACTGGTTCTTTTTTTTCCCTCTAACTAAGTGACATTGTATTTCATTTGAGGCTCTCTTAACACTTTTATCTGATTTGGACTTCCTTTATGAGGAAACCATAGATGTGACCAATCTGATGCAAAATATCCTTCTAATCTTGTCGACCAGTCTCGACTCAAAACCAATCCATAAGCATCTGATATGTCTTCTACTACAATGTTGATGTACTGACATACCCTCTCATCTGTGGATAAACAAATCAGAACATCCTCCATTTCTCCTATTACTTTTATAGCTGTCCTGTCTAATTGAAGAACTTGCCAAGTAGATGGTTTAGGTTGACCATTGATTTTCTTGTAGACTAAAAGTGGAATAACGTTGACTGATGCTCCTGAGTCCACTAAACAGTTGTGCACATTATAGTTGAAAATTTCAAAAGTTAGGAGAAATGCTGGAGTTTTATACTTAGACTTCCCTCCTAAACTTGCCTCACCAATTTTTTCCTCAGGTTGGTTGTCACTGGGAGGCTCCTCTTCTGGTATCTCAAGTGCTTTTAAAAGCTTCTCTTTTTGCTGAGGTAAATTACACATTCCAAACAATGAGATATTCGCTTTATCTTTTTTAATGTCTTCCACAATATCATATCCCATCTCCGGTTCTTTGAGATTCTTCTTGACATTATCAATTTTAACTTCAATTGGCTTTATAGGTGTGTCGGTTTTCTTCGGGTCTTAACTTGAAATGGAAAATTCAGGTATTTTTTCACTTGCAGTGTTTTTATGTATCTTCTTCATGTTTTCTTGAAGTTTCTTAATCTTAGGAAGTATTGACTTATCTTCTTTTAACAGACTCTGACTTCTTGTTGTTACATTGGTTTCTGGTGTTTTCCCTTGTATCAGAAAATCTTCTTCTTCTGTATCAAACATAGATACATAGTCCCATAAAACTAAAGTATCTTCCTATTGTTTTTCCATAGGTTCATTATCTTTTTCTTCCTCCTTACCAGTTTCTGTCAGTTTGGAGTCCAATAACTGATTCATTACTAATTTCATAGAATTAATCCATTGTGGGCAATTCTTCTCAGAATGAGGCTGCTGATGAAAGGTACAAAAATTATCCATGCCTACATCGGTTAAATTCATCACTGCAGGACTATGTGGAGGAGGTTTAGGTTGATTGTTGTCTTCCCTCTTTTTATAATAAGGCTTATATGTTTTGTGAGCCTCTTTTTCCTTTTCCAAATCTATCACTTTGTTGGATAACTTTTGCATCATCTTCACCATCCCTTCAAAATCCTGTTATCGCTCATCCTTAGGTTTAGTCAATTATAAAGGTTTCTTGTTTCCAAAAGTCTTTTCTTCTGACTACACAGGGTAATTTTCTATACTCTCCATCTCAGCCTCTACCTTTTCGGCTTCTTCGCAGGTTTATGCTAATGTAGGTCTTACTGATCTCTTGGAAAACATGGCTAGATTAGGCCCAAGAGTTGATGTATAGTATTCAATTAAAGCATTTTTAGATGGCTTATCAGCTGCAGTTAAATTGTTTAGGTAAGCAGCAAATCTTTGAGTAAAATTATGCACTCTTTCTTTCCTTTCTTTCTTTAGAGCACATAACCCTTTCATTAAAGCTGCATGAGTTTTCTGGACTGCATATTTACTTCTAAACATTCTCTCAAATGTGTTCCAATTAGTGATTGAATTTGCGGGAAGGGAAAAATACCATGAGGCTTCTTTTTCTTTCAGGGTGTGAGGAAACAATCTACATACCACATCTTCATGCTCTCTAGCTCATGGCCCTTCTATAGCCAAGTAAAAACTTTGTAAATGATCATCTACTAGAATTCCTTCACTTGGTTCAAACTTAGGCAACATGTTGTCAAAATCTTGAGGCAAATCATGCAAGGGAGGGGTCAAATTTAAAGGCGACCAGCCCTCCAAGCAGGTTGTGGAGGTGGTTGATTTGCATTTACATTAGCCATGATTCTGAGTGGAGAGTGAGGTTGTGACTGAACAGGGGTCTGGAAAGGTGAACAGGAAGGTGAATCTGGATCCAATTGATTTAAAGGTTGGTCAGCTTCTTATAAGGCTGCTTCTACCAGTTCTTCAAGATATTCTACCAACACTGAGTCTTCTAATTGAGGGCGATCTTTCTTCTGATACTCTCTTCTAGGTAGGAAAAATATAATAGGCAATCCTCCAATCTTTTTCACATAAGCCCTATTAATTCTTCTTAAATCATCAACCACTTCGTTATCAATAGGATATATATACCCTTTATCTTTATCTTCATGAATGGGTTTATGAAGCAAACTACTTTCAGAACTATCACCGGTGGAGTGATTTCGAGGAAGCGAGCTTCCTCGGCGAGCCATGCACTGGTGGCCCTCCTTCTAGCACCAAAAACCATTGAAGCCTGAAAATCGTAGGTAACAACAGTTAGGGATTCTCCCCAATAAATATTCCTAACTAACCCATTATTTTTTGGTATGGGGAATCCGTCCGGTTTACGGACCGGCTACCGTAGGTCAAGTAACAATCAAAGTGTTTTACTGGTTATGGCCCTGTCCACCATGTATATTTTAGTTTTTTTATGTGAAAGGTATGATGTGCAAGTGCCTAACTAAACTGCAGATGATAGAGATAACAAGGAGGGTCACAATATGATGCGCGGGTTCTTACCTCTCGTCTTACCTCTCTCGCATCTAAATCACAAACAACAAGAAACTAACTATGACGAACTAACCTATCCCTAGGGAGCAAAATTATCATTAATGGTGAGTAATGTATTGTAGTGCATGCATGAGGAAAAAATCACATATAGCTGTTAATTGTTTCGGAACACATGAACATCAATAGAAATATAAACAACAAGATAGCCTATTGTTAATTAAAACCTTCATTACTCAGTGTGGAAATTTCACAGAATAAACCAGATTACATTCATAACATGAAAAGAAATTCAATGAGTTAGAATGATCTCACAGTTAATGGAAACAAGCTGAAAACAAAATAGTTCATATCCGACTGGTCCATAGCAAACATTTGAAAAAATCCACAACACTTTCTCCAACAAAAACATGTGACTCTTTATTGTAAAAGGAAATAGTTCTTCTTAGAATACTCTCTCCAAAATGGTCTGGAAAAAAGGTCCTCTTACATCTAAAAATCTCCTATATTTATATAAATAACAAAAATCTTGGGCTGCCCCTCAATGTCTTTTGACTTTCCCCAGCCTTTCATTTTCCAAAATTTTGTCTCGTAGCATGTGCACATAATTAATATAATATATTACATTTTAAATCAAAATTTTCAAAACACTTTATGAAGAAGGGCCAGCCTGGTCGCTGATGTACTTCCATGCATGAGCATCCGCTGCTATGCCTTCAAATCCAGAAATCTCAAGAAATCTAATATTAATCTCATATTTAGCAGCCTAGGTTTTTACCCTCTCTATCATGGCAGGACTCAGGCGCAACTGGTCTTCTAGTAGATGTATGCTTACTGCTGCATGTGCCACTGCATTCTTCAAGCTCCATTCATCTAGGTCCTTGACCTGGTGGATTTCTTGCTCATCTTCTTGATACCTGTTCTGTAGATGTTCTAGAAACAATTCGTGCTCCGGTAGCACATCCAATCTCTTTTCTGCAGAATTTTGGCATCAGTTATACGTGAAAAGCACTCTCCTGCAATATGTAGCACATGCTCCCTTTGTCTTCTTCACGATTTTCTTGAACTCTTCTGCTACATTAATCACAAATTCCAGTAAATCATACTCTTGTTTTAAAATCTACTGATCCTTTACTGCTAACTCCGTAGGAGATTCCTTATTTGTTTTTGCCCAGACCATTCTTCTTGTTAGAATCTCCAAAATATCCTAAGATCTATCCAAAAAGTATGAAGTAGTGTCTATAATTTCCTCTAGTCTGGTGTCTATTTGCAAAATTTTACACCTTTCGTCTTCTATCCGTATCTGTAGTTGGTGGATCCTTTTTCTTTGAATCAGAACGTGTTCTTTCAAACACTGAATGTCTATTTTTTGCTCCAAAGCATCCTTAAGTGATGCAGTCAATGAAGTGTTTTTCTCTTCTAAGGCTGCCACCTGCATTTGATATTGCTTCTCTTTTTCCTTTGTGGTAGCCTTCTCCATTTCTAATGCAGTAACCTGCTTTGCAACTTGTTCTTCTCTACACTTAAATTCTCAAATGATACCTGAAGATCATCCCTTTCAGTTTTTAACATTTGATGTTCTAGCTATAGCTTTTTCAATTCAGCTCAGCTATCCTGATCTTTCTTTTCTGTTTTCTCTGCAGATATTTCTAAAGCATTCTTGTCCGCTTGCAGAGTCTGGAATTTCTTTCTTCAAGTCTTAACTTCTCTCATCATATCTTCATACTTCCTTTTTCAGCTTTTGATCCTCATCTCTTTCCTTCTTTAGAGTTTCTTTCAATTGGGCCGCGTTCTTTCGTGATTCTTCTAGATCGGTCATGAGTCTGTCCACGTTGTCTTCCATCGCTAAGGTTAATGCTACCCCATCTCTTGCTATCAACCGCAGATCTTTATGTGTACCATGTACTATTGTTTTATCTGTTATCATCTTTCTCGACTGTCCTCCAATCTCGACCTTTTTCTCAGTTCTTTTTACAATTCTTTTCTTCTCCTTATCATAAAAAATGGTACTAAATTCAGTAACCTCCTCCCCTTCTGTAGGCATGAAAGGGATCAAATTTATCTCAGAAAATGAATATTGTCCCAATATACTCCAGAAGATGCAGCAGGTTCCAAGGGATCAGGATCATTTTGTCCTTGCTCTTGATCTATTTGATCTTTCCCTCCTTGTGCATCAGCTTGCTTTGTAGTCTGCTGATCCTTTTGGGATCCTGTTAGTCTCAAACCTTCACTTTTTTCTTGCTTTTTCTTGATTTCAGCTTCTTCTTTTTTCTTTCTTTCTTCCTCTTCCTTCCTAACTGCTTCCTTTGCATCTCGATTCTTTTCTTCTTCTTCATTTTTCAACCATCTCTCTGCCTCCTGTGCTAGTCTTCTAGCATCTTCTTCTCTCTTTTTTGCCTCTTCCTCTTCTAATTTCTTAGCCTTTTCTGAATTTTTTCCCTTTCCACCCATAGTAATTATTTTCTGTTTGAATCTCTTCTTAAGGGCGGTTATGTTCTTCACATTCCTGAATGTCTCCTCGTCCTTATCCCAAAAATCAGTATATTCAAAATGAATTCTTGCTTCTTTGCAGTAATCTGCTACTTTATTGTGGGAGTCATTCTTGTGAAAATTCATTTCGCCAAAATGAAAATACTCCATCTCCTTTACAAATTCTGCCACCTGCT
The DNA here is from genome assembly GCA_001517045.1 of Pseudotsuga menziesii. NCBI lineage: Eukaryota > Viridiplantae > Streptophyta > Pinopsida > Pinales > Pinaceae > Pseudotsuga > Pseudotsuga menziesii. Next base: position 612,225 of record LPNX010797765.1, read on the forward strand.
TTACTCTTGAAAACTTGTAGCTTCCAAGCAGGAAAGGTACTGTAGGATATGTTTCCTTTTTATGCTCAAACAGAAAATTGCCTACACCATCAACATACAACTTCCTTACCGCCTCCTTATGGAGTACATAATCAGTGGCATACTTAGGAAGTAGGGAAGGGGCTCTAGAACCACCGTACATCCTTATATATAACCCGTCCTCTGTCAAATAGTAATCTCCAAAATCCTGTATGACTTTGAATGCCTCTTCAGACATGCAATTGCATTCAGTCAAGAAAATGAGGGTATATAAGGGCATGATGAAGTGCTCACAGATTTCCCTGTAATAACTATAGTACTTATGTGCCCATAATAATTTGTAGGCTGCGTACACTAGGGTTCTGTCCTTCTCCCAGTTACATCTCAAAGACGGAAAAGACTGAGTGCACAGTATGCAGTCAATCAGGATAGAGCTCATATAAAACTCCGATCTCTTTTGAGATACCCGTCCTAAGGCTACTGATATGCATGCAGAGAGGCTGTTTGATACTATGTTTGACCAGTTAAAAATGGTTCCTTGGGTAGCCACATAGAAAATAATTGGTATCCACCCTATCTTGAAGCTCTTCTCATGTGCTTTGCCAAAAATCCTATTTAACATCAATGCAATGAACCTATAGGGACTATGAAGAGTAGAGATGTCATACTCTCCGGAAGGTTTAGTTTGGAAATTTTTCCTGGGTATCATCATTCTTTTTACTGTCTCCACCAGATCCATAGCTGTCTCCTTTAGCCAGCTTTCTATCAAATAAAATTGGGGTGAATGTAGATGATAAGCCATAGAGACATATGCAGGGCTATATGCAGCATAGCCTTGCTTGGCAGTGTTCTCTAGAATCATTGTGGTTACATTTTCCCTAGGCAGAATCCAGCCTATCACTTATGAATAGGGGAATAACTTGGGTCTCGTGGCTACTTTCATGAGAGCTGATTTCTCAATGTTGGCGTAGATGGTTAACTTCTCAAAACCGGTATCATGTACATTCTAGTTGGCAATCATTCTATAGATCTCTCCCCACTTGTAGTATGGTTTGACCCCAATGGAATCTTTGGTATATTCATATATATACTCTACTTTGTTGATGATCTCAACTTCAGGCTCTCCTTCAACCATAGGAGCTTTCTTCTTTTGTCTCTTCGACATGTTTTCGTTATAACAATCACCCTGTCATAGTCAAAACATGTTCTTAGATCCACTGAGCTATTAGCAAGTGTTTTAAACAATAAATAAGAAAATATATCAATTTGTTTACCTCCTCAATATGCATGCTGAAAAATAAGCAAAACACAGTATTCAATGAATGAAAAAATTAACAAGGCAGAGGAAATGTCCTGCGGGATGCTTCCTAAAATGCCTAAGCTCCACTGTTTGCAAAACTTCAATTCACCTAACAATCCTTGGTCTCAACTCAGGCCGTATCAGACCTACCGCTCATTTTCAACATCAAGCTCAAAACTACCAAACCCCACACAACGATCGCCCTCAAGAAAAACTCAAAAATCATAATCTTTACGTAACGTTCGACCTGGAGAAAAACCCTAAATCGACCATGGAAAAATCCTCCGCAGTCCCACCGGATAAAGTAAATGCAAGAACAACATCTTTATACCCCTGGTCGACCGTGGAAAATATAAGAAACGGGTGTTGCAGACAACGAAACGCTTGTTTGCAAACCTGCCCTGGAGCTAATGCGTCCATAATGGAAAAGATCACACAGACTTCAGTATTTCCTACTAAGAAAATGTAAGTAGCTAAAAACTTAAGACTCCTTATCCTCTAAGTAAAAACAACCATGGAAAAACCATAAGGGCAAGAAATCTTTTTATACGGACAACCCTAACCAATGGAAAAACCTAATCCCTGGAAAACCTAACGGTTCCCAAATAAACTAATAAAACCAAAAATAGCAAAGCTGTGGTTTACCTACCTGAAAAATGATACTGTATTCGACGGGATGGATAAAACTCCATGGGAGCAAAGCAAACGAATCAAGTTCGGATAGCTGGGTGCACGTGAATCTGTGCAGACGACACAGACTTGTGCAAACAACAAGTTAGAAAATATGGATAAAAAATAAAATATATGCCCCTCGTATATATAACCCTCGATGGAATATGTCGGTGAGTTAAAACCCTATAGGCAACATAAAACAAAATAAATTGGAAGGCTACAGCGGAGGACTACCGCAATAGTGGGCGCAAACCTAACTACGAACCCAGGATATTTTTGCTTTATCAGAATTCGACACCACTAAACACTAAGTCTGGAACATCTAGACTGAGCACGTCGGCAATGTAAAACACTATCATCGCGACTCTACTTGTTCTGACGGGTGTCGGTGACCGGAGAAACTAAACGCTAAAGAGTTGGTGAGGCAAAACATTATATTTCGGAAATTCCTAGCACTGGGTACCTACAACGTCGGCGACGTAAAAGACTAAGACTGTAGTTCACTGTTGCCAAAAATCCCGACAACGATAAAAGTAATCGAAAATAAAAAACACTAAATGTTAAGCTCAGAGAGATGAAAATGAGGAGAAAAGAAAAAGATTCGATGTATCGGTGAGGGAGTCTGAAGTACTTCCAATAGGCTTGACCGTTTGGCTTTCGCAAACGTTGGAAAGATAGTCTACTATGCTTTTGATATCGAAAGGATAGTTGACTAGTCTTCCGATACAGAAAATGAAAAAGATCAAGTTTTTTAAGGAAAAAACTGAACTCCAGGGTAACTTCAGTGAAAACAAAATAGTCCTAGGCCAGACTTAATAATAGCAAATAAAAAGGAGGGCCCTAAAATTGAAAATTTTGGGGATAAAGTTGTAGCTGCAACAAGTTGTTGTATGGATGCGTTGGAAATCGTTTCAATTCAAGCTGTACCGATTCTTGGGAATCGTGCCTCTACTCAACCTGCTCACCCTCTTGTTGCAGCTGCAACTTTTCTCCCCAAATTTCTTAAATTCGGGACCCCTCCTCATGATTTTGCTTTAATCTTTGAATCCTTTGAGTTGTTGGCATGTGTTTCAATCTTTAAATGACTACAAAGCTTAACTCTTGACCAAGGTCTAGTTTTTTATTACGCTGAAGTTTATGGTGTGCCCTAGCTGTTAAGATTGTTTTGTTTACTGATCAAACCAGTTGTCTCTACTGAGGTCGCCATTGTTGGATGTTTGAAGTTGACTGAAACACTTAGTTTTTTCATTGTTTTGATCGAAAGTTCGAACCGTTTTCCGTCCGCCGTTGCGGCTCCTAAAGCAATTTAGCTTCCGAAGTGTGAAAGCGTCGATGGCTGATGCGTTTTAACCTGTTTTAGTCGCGTGCATGAAGTCGTGTCTCGTCCACCGTTGCGGATGGAAAAGCCTTTTGTCTTTCGAAACGCAAATCCGTCCGACGTCCGACTTGCATCGCATGGCTTTAGTTTTCTCTTTTCCGTCGTTGCGGCTCTCCAAGTATTTTGGCTTCCGAAGTTCAAATCCTTCCGACTTCCGATTAAAGCCTCTCTTGCACGCGTGTCGCATGTCCGTGATTTGGGTTTCTTCCTCCGTTGCGGCTGGGCAAGCCCCTTGGCCTCCGATGTTATTTCCTTCCGATTGCCGATTTTAATTTTTCCCGCCAGTGTGTTTCTTGTTGACTGCCGTAGGCTAGGTTTTTCAGGCCCGTAGATGGTGCGCCTCGCCATTTCCTTGTGGAATAGTCGTTTAATTGATAATATTTGTTGTTTTGAATGATGCTGGTCAATTGATGGTAGGCGGTTTTGAGGAGATCAAGTACTCTACCGTGGTGCTGATAAAGACAGACCGTTTGGAAAGAATATAACTGAAACCAGAGGGATCGCCAGGAGAACCAGGGGAGTAGAAGACAAAACCCGGATCTATAACGGCGCGAGCCCAAGAATTCATCAGTTACCAAGTGGTCCATGATTACATACAGACAAGGAATGTGAAGCGTTTCAGAAAATGAAAGATCATGCGTCTGGGGAAAACGAAACGCTATGTAATTATAGTTTAAATATTTGAAAGTAGGAATTAGAGGGGGCTTTTTCCCTGAAAAATTTGTAAAACTCTTTGCTTGTAAGAGGAACTATTTCGTTTTACAGTAAAAAAGTGCAACTTTTGCCGCTGGAGAGAGCGAAAGGTGGAATGTATCAATGTGACTGAATGAATAATGTTGAAGAGGAACTATTTCGTTTTCAGCAGTGTTTCATTTACTGTGAGAGTATTTAACTTCCTGAACCTATGTTCTTGTTGAGTGTTCTTCAATATTTTTTGGGATGTCTTCCACTGTGAGTAATAAATGTTGTTCATAAAATAATCGGCTATCTGGTTGTTTAAATATCTGTAATTGTTCATGCGTCGTGAATGAAGTATCAACTATCTGTAACTCTTCATAATGCACATACAAAATGTATTACTCACCAATGAATGATAACTCTACTCCCTAGGGATAGTTTAGGTAGTTAGTGTATTTTGTGTTATGTTGTATGTGTTTTGGGTGCTTGTGAACCTTAAAATGAGAGGTAAGAACATGCGCATCACATTGTGACTGTTCCTTGCATCTTTAGCACCCTGCATTGTTAGTTAGGCACTTGCATATCATACATTAAGTCAAAAATACAAATTCACGGTGGATCGGGCCGCAACCGGTAAAGCCTCTGTTTTGTTACTTGACCTATGGTAGCCGAACCGCAAACCGGACAGATTCCCTATACCAAACAGTCAACGGGCTAGTTGGGAACGTTGATTGGGGAGAATCCCTTACTGTTGTCGCTTGCAAATTTCCAGGCCCCAACAGTTTTGGTGCTAGAAGGAGGGCCTCCAGTGCATGGCTGGCCGAGGAAACCCGTTTTCCCAAGAATTTTCCACTGGTAACAATCCTGAAAGCGGTGGATTTCATAATCCAATTCCGGAAGAAAGAGAACATCTATATTCCGTTGGTAACGGAATTGTTAATGATCTAAGAAGGCATACCAGGGCATACGTAAAGAAGATTGGAGGATTACCAATCATCCCTGAATTGCCCAGAAGAGAGTATAAAAAGAAAGATCGTTTTGTAACAGAAGACTCAGTGTTGGTTGGAGACTGGGAAGAGCTGGTAGAAACAGCCTTACAGGAAGTGGTGCTACCTTTGAACCAAGAAGGCCTAGAGACCCCTCACAGTTCTCCTGCTCATACTCCAGTTGGTTCACCTCCTCACTCCCCACCCAGACTCATGGCAGGAGTTAATGCTAATCAAATGCCTAACCCACCTAATCCACCACCCGCATGGAGAGCTAGATCACCATTAAACCTTACACCTCCCTTACATGACCTACCTCAATCCTTTGACAAGATGTTGCCCAAGTTTGATCCCAATGAGAAAATACTAGTAGATGATCACCTACAAAGATTTTACTTGGCAATTGAGGGATTAAGGGCCGGGGAACAAGAAGACGTGGTATGCAGACTGTTCCCGCATACCCTCAAAGGAGCTGCAGCGTCATGGTACTTTGGATTGCCTGCTAACTCTATCCTTGATTGGGATACCTTCGAAAGAATGTTCAGAAGTAAGTATGCAACTCAGAAAACTCATGCAGCTCTCATGAAAGGGCTGTGCGCGTTGAAGAAAGAAAGAAAATAAAAAGTGCACAGTTTCACGCAAAGGTTTGCAGCATATCTAAAGAACTTCTCTGAAACATATAAGCCTTCAGACAAAGTTCTTATTGAATACTATACTTCAGTTTTAGGCCCTGATTTGGCCATGTTTGCCAAAGGTAGGGCCAAGCCTACTCTGACAGAAACCTATGAAGAGGCAGAAGTGGTGGAAGCTGAAAGAGAGAGCATTGAAGACTATCCAGAACAGTTTGGAGAGAAAGGTACAGGAAGAAAAACCTTATTGTTTACCAAGCCTAAGGAAGAAAAGTCTCCAGATTTGAAGAATATGGCCAAAATGATGCAGAAGCTTTCCAATAAAATCATAGATATGGAGAAAGAAAAGGAAGCACAAAAGTTTTATAAGCCATATTATAAGAAAAGAGAGGATAACCACTAGTCTCAACCTCCTCCTCATAATACTGCATCTATGAACTTAACAGAGGTAGGCTTGGATAATTTTTGCACATTCCACCAACAGCCACATTCTGAGAAGAATTGTTCGCAGTGGATAAACTCAATGACGTTGGTCATGAATCAATTGTTAGATTCTAGATTGACAGAAGAGGAAAATGAGGAAAGAAAGGAAAATTCTGCTTCCACGTCTACTAAAGAACAGGAAGAGGAAACCATGGCTTTATGGAATTCTGTCTCACTATTTGATGCTGAAGAAGAAAAGACTCAGGGGTGTGAAGATGTTATGGAGACCAATGTAGCCACGAGGAGCCAAGGGACAGTTAATGAAGACAATCTTATACTTCCAAATATTAAGAGGCTGCAGAGAAATGTTAAGAAGAGATTTCAAGACAAGTCTCTGGCTGATACAATTCCAGAATTCACTATTAACAGCCAAAGTCCTAGACAGAATGATACAACGGCCAGGCCGAAGGAAGGTAAGGAGAGTGCTAATAGGCCTCATCCCACGGAACAACACATGGATTATGACATTGTGGAGGATTTAAAGAAGATAAAGGCGAATGTTCCACTATTCGAGATGTGCAAAGTGCCGCAGAAAAAAGAAAGGTTGTTGAGAGCCCTTGAAACATCAGATGAAAAGACCCCCACGAACAACCAACCAGAAGAAGAAGAAGAGATTGGAGAGAACAGCAGTGGAGGTAAGTCAAAGCACAAGCATCCACCTTTCCTCCTTACTTTTGAAATCTTTAACTACAATGTACATAATTGCTTGGTAGATTCAGGGGCAACTGTTAATGTCATGCCGATATCTGTCTATAAAAGAATCAATGGGCAGCCTAAGCCATCCCCGTGGAGAGTAGTCTAGTTGGACAGGACAGATGTGAAGGTGATTGGTGAGATGGAAGATGTCCTAGTCCGTTTGGCTTCAAATGATAAAGTATGCCAGGTCATTAATATTGTGGTGGCTGATATACCAGATGCATACAGCCTTATCCTGAGCAGAGATTGGTCGGCCAAACTTAATGGATATTTCACATCTGATTGGTCGCATCTATGGTTGCCATACAAAGGAAGTCTGAACCAGATTAAGATTTTGAGGGAGCCTCACATGAAGTATAATGTTACCCGACTTGAAGAGAAGAATGAACCTGTGGATTCTGTCTTGGGAAACTATTTTATTGAGTTAGAACCAGGTAATTACCAAGCAGAAGAAGCCAGCAACACAGCTGATACCCAGCCTGATCTCCTTCGATTCTCATAGGCTAATGAGATTGACTGTAAAATAGTAGACTTAGCAGTAGGAATAGATTCGTTTTCAGTAGTTAGTGATTTTTGGACTTTATTTTTTGATGGCTCTAAGACATTAGAAGGGTCAGGGGCTAGCTGTGTCCTGATTGACCCACAGAAGAATAAACATTTCCTTTCATGTAGATTAGAGTTTGAATGTACTAACAATACAGCTGAATACGAAGCACTGGTGCAGGGACTAAAGAAGGCAATTGAATTGAAGGTAAGTAATCTAAAAGTTTTTGGGGATTCTGAGATTATTGTGAAACAAATCCGGAATCAGATACATTGTATTTCTCCTCACTTAAAAGCTTACCAGAATGAGGTATGGGATTTGCTGAAATATTTTGATGCATTTAACATCATTTCAATTCCAAGAATAAAAAATGCAGCTGCTGATTTGTTGGCCACATCGGTCGCTAGACTCGTACCCACTAATAATCGATGCTCTGTTGAACTGCTTTTCAGGCCCTCTGTACCTGATATGATTACAAACCTACGAGTGTTCGATGATGACCAGCAGATCATAGAATGTTTAACGAATGATGAAGTGTTTAGAGGAGAGATCATAGACGATGAAGAGCATCAGGCTGAGATGAAATACGATAATTTCATTCCTAAAGGAGTCAGAACGTTGGAAAAAATGTTCGATTTAAATGAAAAATTCAAAAGACCACCCAACGTGAAGACCCACAGCTCATCGCTACAGTTCGAGATGATAAATTTGGGGACTGAAACGGCTCCTAAGTTCGTGAATCTCGGCAAATGCTGTTCACCAACAGAAAGAGACAAATTCATCAGTATATTTAAACAATATAAAGATGTTTTCGCATGGACGTACGAAGATTTGAAAACATATGATACCAGCATCATCAAGCATGTCATTCCCATTAAAACAGGCATCAAGCCATATCGGCAACCTTTGAGGAAAATGCATCCAAAATCGGAACCGTTGATTCAAAGTGAAGTGAAGAAGTTATTGGATGCAAGAATCATCTTCAAAGTCAGACACTCTGAGTGGGTATCAAATCTAGTACCAGTAAGGAAAAAGTCTGGGGAAATCAGACTCTGCGTGGATTTCAGGAACTTAAACCGTGCATCAGATAAAGATAACTATCCCATGCCACCTATGGAGCAGCTGCTACCGATGGTTTCAGGATCTGAACTGTTTTCATTATTGGATGGTTTCTCTGGCTACAATCAAGTATTAGTAGCCGAAGAAGACAGGTTAAAGACAATGTTTAGAACTAAATGGGGAACCTTTTCCTATAGAAGAATGCCTTTTGGGTTGATTAATGCTGGAGCGACATTTCAGAGGGCTATGGAAATATATTTCCGCGGATTGATTGGAGGAAGTGCTGTAGTGTACCTTGACGACATTACAATATTCTCAAAGAGAAGAGAAGAGCACGCATTTCACTTAAGGCAAATTTTCGAACGTTGTCGTAAGTACGTCATTTCACTCAATCCTAAGAAGTGTGTATTCTCTGTCACGGAAGGAAAGTTGTTGGGCCACATAGTTTCAAAGCAAGGGATCTCCATAGACCCAGAAATAATCAAGGCTATTGAACAAATCCCCTTGCCCCATAATAAAAAGGGGATGCAATCCTTCATGGGAACCATAAATTTCGTACGAAGGTTTGTGCCTGATTTCGCCCAGACTGTTAAGCCACTACAGCAGATGGTCAAGTAGAATGCACAGTTCAAGTGGACTGAACTTGAGAAGAATGCTTTTAGCAAAATTAAAACTACTGTTGCACACGCACCTTCCTTGAAAAGTCCAGATTTCGATAAAGACTTTATTTTATATACTTTTGTGTCTCATGATTCGTTAGCAGCTGTGCTCACCCAAAAGGAAGAAGGGGGGGATGAATTCCCAATCTCCTTTATGAGTACTGGTCTACAAGGGGCTGAATTAAACTACCCAGCCATTGATAAGCAAGCTTACGCAGTATTTAAGGCAGTGAAGCAATTCAGGCCTTATATATTAAAAAATCGAACCAAAGTAATAGTCCCCTACCCAGTTGTAAGATCCCTTCTCATCCAGAAAGAGTTAGGAGAAAGAAGGGGCAACTGGGTAACGACCCTTCAAGAATACGACCTTGAATTCAAACCAGCCTCTATAGTTAAAGGTCAAGGGTTGTGCAAATTGATGACTGAAAGCGGGAACAACGAAGAACGAGCATGGGAGGATGAGGCTGAATTACATGTAGTGGATGTATGTCCTTTGTTTACAGCTCCTGAGTCTTGGTATAGAGACCTTGTGCATTACCTGCAATCAGGGCTGTTTCCAGAGCATTGAAATTCCAAACAAAGAAGAGCTCTGTGCCTTAAATCGGCCTCCTATCAACTTGTTGAAGGAGTATTATTCAGAAAGAATTATGACGGGGTTCTTCTCAGATGTTTGGAAAAGGAATATGCTAAGAGAGTAATGTCAGAATTACATGGCGGTCCTGCTGGAGGACATTATTCAGGAGACACTACAGCCCACAAAATCCTCAGAGCTGGTTACTATTGGCCTACACTCTTCAAGGATGCACATGCACATGTCTTTTGCCAAATGTGTGGTGGGAGACAACCTAAAGCAACAGCACCTCCAAATCCTGTGGTGATTACAGAACCATTCGAGCAATGGGGACTAGACATTATTGGAGAAATCAAACCAAATTCTTCTCTGCAGCACAAGTACATTTTGACCGCTACGGATTATTTCACTTGCTGGGTCGAAGCTATTCCACTGCGCAAGATTAATGAAGACGAAGTCATCAGCTTCTTATAAGACCATATCATGACCAGGTTTGGAGTTCCAGTTTCGTTAGTTTTTGATAATGCCAAGTACTTTTCATCAATTAAATTGACTGCTTTTGCTCACGATAAAGGGATAAAATTGCATTATTCTGCTAATTATTATCCACAAGGGAACGGTTTGGCTGAATCCTCCAATAAAAATATGATTAGAATCCTTAAGAAGACTGTAGTAGAAAACCAAAGGAGTTGGCACTCTGCATTACCAAATGCCCTTTGGGCCGATAGAGTCACCCCCAAGTCTGCGATTGGAGTGTCTCCATATACCCTTGTCTATGGTAAAGAAGCCATCCTTCCTCCCAATATCATGCTACCATCTTCCATACTAGCTCAAGAGTCTAGGGGGTTGGATGATGAAGTTTTACAAATAAGAATATATAATCTCCTGAAAGCAGAGGAGGCCAGATCTAAAGCTAAAGAACGCTTTAAGCTACAACAAGAGTCAGTTAAGAGGTGGTTTGACAAACATAAAGCTGGAACAAAAGAATTTGAAGTAGGAGACTTAGTTCTCAAATGGGACCACCCACATGATGAGAAAGGAAAGCATACCAAATTCCAGCAGTTGTGGGTAGGCCCTTTTCAGATTGCAGTCAAGCTTGGTCCTTCTACCTACAAGTTGCAAGATCTGCAGGGGTGGGAGGAGAACCTACCAGTAAATGGTTTGGTTCTCAAGTCTTATTTTTCCTAAATCTGCTTGTTTTCTTCTGTCTTGCATATAAATAATTTATTTGGCTGTCTTTTGAGTCATGTTTTTTAGCTTGTTTTCTTGTTTTCAATAAAGGGGACGAACCCGTGGTTGCAAGGGGAACCTCTAAATGTTTGGGAGTGATAAAACATTTGAGTATCAGACTGTGTGTTACTGTTTGAACTTCTTCCAGTTTAGCAGTTTTCTCGGATAATTCTGTGTGCATTGAAGTCCTGCTTAACCCCTGTGAAATAAACCGGATTCGAGGAGTCTGGGGTACTATGTCGAGGCTCCATCCATGTCACATTTAAAATGTTCTAAGGATCAACAACAAAGGACCCATGGAAAGAAGCAAAGTGAACAGTGTATTAAATATAAATGATCCCATGCCAAGAAACAAATGCCAAAAGGCAAATAAAGAGTCAAAAACTCCTATGAAAGCATCATAAATCAAAGCAGGAGCTGAATCATAAGTACCAAAATTGCCAAAAGATCCTCTCCGTCTGTGAGCTGAAACTTGAAGTACACCACTCACAAAAAAGGGCACTATGGGATAGAGGATCCTGAATTAAAATTTCAGTAAGAAAGGCGTACAAGAGGACTCATATGAAAGGGACAAAAGTCCAAAAGCACAAAAGTGCTAAAATGGCATGGGAACAAGGAACAAATGAATATTGCTGCTTACCATCTGCTACAATCCTGTGGTGTCCATGCTGTTAGCCACTTGAAGACAAAGGTTAATGAAACTCATTGTCTAGCCTCAACAGAGTCATCTAGACTTGAAAATCTTGGTTTCCACTCCCCCTAGTTGGAATTTCATCAATGATTAAGGGTACGCACTTCTGTCATCTAAGAAATCCATATTGCTGGAAGAATTCAATACGATGCTGTTGTTGTTAAGCAGTCTGTCACTCAGAGGTTAATCGCCCAGAGATCTAGGTTCGCCAGGTAATCGCCAATTGTTGCAGCTGCAACTTTTCTCCCCAAATTTCTTAAATTCGGGACCCCTCCTCATGATTTTGCTTTAATATTTGAATCCTTTGAGTTGTTGGCATGTGTTTCAATCTTTAAATGACTACAAATATTAACTCTTGACCAAGGTCTGGTTTTTGATTGCGCTGAAGTTTATGGTGAGCCCTAGCTGTTAAGATTGTTTTGTTTATTGATCAAACCAGTTGTCTCTACTGAGGTCACCATTGTTGGATGTTTGAAGTTGATTGAAACACTTAGTTTTTTCATTGTTTTGATCGAAAGTTCGAACCGTTTTCCGTCCGCCGTTGCGGCTCCTAAAGCAATTTAGCTTCCGAAGTGTGAAAGCGCCGATGGCCGATGTGTTTTAACCTGTTTTAGTCGCATGCATGAAGTTGTGTCTTGTCCGCCGTTGCGGATGGAAAAGCCTTTTGTCTTCCGAAACGCAAATTGATCCGACGTCCGACTTGCATCGCATGGCTTTAGTTTTCTCTTTTCCGCCGTTGCGGCTCTCCAAGTATTTTGGCTTCCGAAGTTCAAATCCTTCCGACTTTCGATTAAAGCCTCTCTTGCACACGTGTCGCTTGTCTGTGATTTGGGTTTCTCTCCTTGTCTGTGATAAACAAATTATCCACATAGAACAGAAGAATGAATGGATCATCTCCAACCATGATGAAGTAGTGATTTAGATCAACCTTGCTCTTTTGAAAACCCATTGACAACAAGTAAGATTCTATCCTGGAATACCAAGCTCAAGGAGCTTGCTTCAGCCCATACAAGTATTTCTTCAGCCTGCAAACATGAGACTCTTTGTCATGAATCTCAAATCCTTGTGGCTACTCCACATAAACCTCCTCCTGTATGATTCCATTAAGAAATGTGGTCTTCACATCCATATGATGGATCTACGAACCATTTTCCACAACAATGGAAATCAATGATACGAACGAGCGACCAGTGCAAAGGTATCATCATAATCAACTCCCTCTTCCTGTGAAAACCCTCACCCCAAAAACCAAGCTTTGTATTTCTCCACACTGCCATCTGCAACATGATTTACCTTCTATAGCCATCGAGAAGTCACCACTCACTTCCCCTCTTATATCAGAACAATCTCCCAAACATAGTTCTTCATGATGGAATGGTACTCTTCCATCATGACATCTCTCCAAACATGATGTTGAGAGGCCTCCTCAAAATTAGATGACTCCAAATCACGAAGACTAGCAACCAAGGCCATATCCAACCTATATGGCATCACTATAGTCCTCACTGGTTCCTTGGTCGCTCCAAAATCCTTTGCTTCCTTTAAAGTGTCACGAAGCCATTTAGGCTTCCTCTTGCCTGAAGGTCGCTCCCAAACTGGTCTGTCATCATCTGAAGAACTCCCATAAGTAGAAGGCACATAAACCTGTGTACTAGGAGCCGGTGAACCAACCACTGGTGAAATTTGTGATCCGGTAGCTATGTATGGTGAACCCATGACCTAAGAACCAAAACTTGTCCCCAAAGTACTTATTGGATGAACCACTGAACCTGTTGATCTTGTGCCTGTAACTTGTGGTCCAGTAACCCTAGAAATTTATGAACCTATACTCTCTACTAAAGGTAGCTGTGAAGCTTCCTGGGGTGGGGGAATCTGCTGCTCCTCTTGCACTTATTCTATGGACTTCCTAAAGGCCTGCTCCTCCTCAAATATCACTTCCTGCCTCATAAAAACCTTCCTCTAGGTAGGGAGATAAATGCAGAAGGCCTTCGAAGTCTCATCATACCCCACAAATATGCCTCTCTCTACAGTGTGATCAAGCTTTGTCCTCTTCTCAGAAGGGCCATGTGAAAAAGTTAGGCAACCAAATATACGAAAATGACTAACCTTAGGCTTCTTTCCTGTGAACATCTCCTCAGGAGTATTTCTCCCCAAGGAATGATGGGGACTCCTATTCTGAAGGTATACAATTGTACTACATGCCTCAGCCCAAAGAAAGAAAGGAAGTGTCTGATCATGTAACATGGCTCTTGCTCCTCCAATAACAGATTGGTTCTTACTTTCTGCCACTCCATTATGCTCAGGAGTGTATGGTATTGTCAACTGTCTCCATATTCCCTCCTTTCTGCAATACTCATCAAACGCCTTGTAGGTATACTCACCTTCATTATGTGATCTGAGTGCCTGAATCCTCCTCCCAATCTGGTTCTCCATAAGAGCTTTGAACTCTTGGAGCCTCTGCAAGACTTCCTCAGATTTCTTACTGCTTAGGAAGTAGATCCAGGTCTTCTTGGAATGATCATCGATGAATGTCACATAATACTTAAAACCTCTCAGAGAAACATATGGCATAGTACCAAACAAATCAAAATGTATCAAATCAAGCACTCATGCTGACCTGCTATCACTGTACGTAAAAATAGTCTTGGTGTACTTTTCCAAAGCACGCCCTCTGCATACATCATTGTGCTCAATGCTGAACTCAGGAAATCCTGTAACCATGTACCTCAACATCCAAAAAGATGGATGATACAGATAATCCATCCTCCTATGCCATAGCTCACAAAGCTCAATGATGTTGCTATGTGTCAAATCATGTTGGGGATGAAATACAAGTTTGTAAAAATTCCCACATATGTATCCAATGGTGTAAGAGGCAGATGGTCCTATAGTATTTTGGAATACACACACATTCCCATCTAGGAAAGAAAGCCCAAGTCCCATGTCCTCAATCATGGAAACTAATATCAATTTTTTTTCATCCCAGGTACAAACAATATGCCCCTCAAATTCATGGGACTCATGGACTCTCTATGAAATGTAATGGTCCCATGCCCAACAAATTTGACAACTGTATTATTCCCCAACACTACCTCCACATCTATACCTATCTGTGAAATCCCATAGAACATCTCTTGATCAACTGTCATGTGGCTCGAAGCTCCTCTGTTAATATACCAAGTGCTGGTGGTGGATGCACTGAAAGAATGTCCAGTCAACAAAGAATGCTCCCTCTCAATCTCAATGTCTATACTAGTGATGATATGCTCTCTCTCTCTCTCAACATGCCCAACATAGAGAAAAAACTTCTCTCAAATCTAGCTCTAAACTCATCAACCTTCCCTGAGGTTGTTGTTTGCTGCTGCTGCTTATTATTCTTCTTCTGTGGGCACTGTCCAACATAGTGCCCAAACTTATGACAAGAAAATCACTTTACTATGCTCATGTCCTTGTTCTTTCCACCCTACTTCTTATCCCCACCCTTCTTGGGGCCCTTCTTTAACTTCTTCTTCCTTTTGGAAGTCAAAGACACATTCTCCTCATTCTCCTCATACTAGTAGAAGACCTCCCTTGCACAAGACCTCTCCGAGTCTCCTCCTGTATGAAGTCATCCCAAAGTCTGTCCTAAGAAGGTAAGTTCTCCCTGGCTACTATATCCTCCACAAAAAACATCCCATGGATTTGCAACCCCATTTACAATTGTCTACACTATCTCAGAGCCAAAAACAACCTCCCCTACTGATGCAAGCTCATTTCTCACCTGAGATATCCTATTAAGGTAGGAAGTCACTCCCTCAACTTTGGCCATCTTGATACTCTTCAATTTTTCCCTCAACACCATTTTTATTTTCTCCTTTGAGCTTTGAAACAAGTTGTTCAAAGCATCCCACATCTGATACACACGAGTTTTGCTAGAGATAGGTGGAATAACACGATATTTAACTACATCTAGAATAATCCTTCTAGATTTTATATGTTTCTTGTTGAAGTCTTCAAGTGTTTCTACATCGGTGGAAGCGGGAACTGTGACACGATTTTCTTGTGTGCTATGAACCACTTCATTCCAAAGTTCATTTTCCTCTAATATAAGCAACACTCTAGCTTTCCATGGGATAAAATTACAAGCCCCATCTAGCCTATCCTCCAAGCTAAGTCTTGTTTCCATTTCATTGCAAATTCAAGTTCTAACAAGCTGTTGTCCACTGACAAAATAATTCATTGACAGTTTGAAATTTTAATTGTATTAATTATGCTCCTTCTCTAACTCAGCTCTGATACCATGTAAATTTTATCACATTCCCCAACCCGGTTTCAAGCCACCATTTTTTCTGTTCTCATTGTTTAATTCCCAACCCAATTTACTTTCAGCTGCAAATTTAAATCATTTTATCATTTTACAACTTTAATGAGTAGAAATAAAACAATGTCACACATAAAAAATTCAGACTTAGAAATTTTTGGTCATTTGACCCAAGAGAAACCCCAACCTTTCGGGAAAACTTGTGAGAGAGAATTTCTTTATTTATTTAGTCAACAGTAAAATAGAAAATAAAAATTTCAGCCGCAACTTATCTCAACCAAAAGAGAAAATTTCAATCTCAAAATTCGTGTCGCTTCATAAATTAATACTCATAATTTTCAGTTTGCTAACCACCTCGAAATTCATGCTTCTAAAGGATTGTGCGAACAGACTGTACATACGTTGCACAAACTGAGAGTATGATATGAAACCTCGAAATTTGTGACCAAAGGAACAACAAATTACTACCTCAAAACTCGCTCCCCTCTACCTCGAAATTCATGTCCTTTCTCAGATTGAAAAAACATTGTACGGACTGGTACATTACAGTTGCAATTAATGATCAAATTGTTGCCTCAAAAATCATGCCAAAGATGCTGTATGAATGCATTGGGAATCATGCCAGTTCAAGCTGTAGGGATTCTTGGGAATAGTGCCTCTGCTAAACCTGCTCACCCTCTCTCAAATTCGACTTTTTGTCTCTCCGCTCTCCAATGCTCATGGAAAAATTGAGTGAGTTTCTCATGTCTTCCCTTTCCGTTTTGGTGTCTAATAAGGAAGCTGAATGGTCATCTAATCCAAGGGCTCACAATGACTTAGATCAATGGATGAAAAATAATGTGCACTTTATTTATCTCCAAAAATTTATTTCACTCAACTTAAAATTAAAATTTTCCAAAAAGTCACTTTAATCACTAAAGTGAAAATTAAAACTCATCTCAAGTCATTAAATGCAAGGGTCATGTTATTTCTCCTTTTAAGTGACTTAGGAAAAAATCACTAGGGGAACACTTTCCTGGGTACAAAAATCAACAGTTAGTTATAGAAGTGACAATTATAGGACTAGAGAATTCCTTGGTATAAAATTTAAATAGATATTTGAAGTCTGAATTAAGAGTTCATAAGCAGAGAGAGGCTGCAGTGTCTCGAGAGATTCAAAAGTGACATAGGAGGTATAATGAACTAGACACCCTTCTCTATAAAATCTTATTGTTTCTCTCAGAAGCCATTGTCAAGGTCGAAGGGATGAAATCTCTTTGATCTACGCTTCAAGGTACCAATATAAGCTTGCAACTTCTCTTTCTTTTCTTGCAAATGCTATCTGGCAAACTCTGCTGAATGTTGGTAGTGTATTTTTATTGGAACACACATACACTAAATAGTATCAGAGCACATCTCAAAACCTGAGAAACAACTAAATGTTGGAAGGAGATTAATGGATTGGATGCCAAATAAACACCCCACCATTTAGAGAGGAACATGTGAATCCGAAGTCACCAAGTAAAAGGACAGAGGAAACTATCATGTCAGAAACACTGGCTGAGCATGGAAAATATTCTCTATAAAAAATTGCAAATATTGAAGTTCAAAATCCAATAGGTACAAAGAATTTGTGGACTTTCAAGCCTTCATTTAGGAAAGGTCCAGTTTGAAAACCAGCTGACGTAAAAAAAAAAACTAGATGGTCATGGAACACCACCAAGCAATTCTAGCAATACTTCCTCCAACGGGAACAAAATCATGGTTGACATCAATTTGGGAATAGGGGTTTTCCACTAAATCAACTCATTATACCCATTATACTAAATAGATAATAACACTTTTGTTCCTTAGCCAAAGAAATCATTGGATATAGACATGAATAGAGTGGAAAAATAAGTGTCTGAAATTGGGCTTTTGTGCCCTTTGATTCCCTTAATTGCACCCTTTTCTCCTCCTTCCATCTATGTCCTATGTGGAGGTTGGGTCAGGCTGGAAAGTCTGCCTCCACTCCACAATATTTTTTAGAGGCTTGTGAAGCTCCCAACAATCTTCTCTGACACCCCTTTTCAATTTTCAAGTCCTCGGTCTATTAAAAAATTGTTCAAATGAGCCACATTTGTAAGCAGGATTGTGAATAATTGAGCATAATCTCCCGAAGTAAATTTTCCTACATATTTAATACTAAGTGAATCTCTTGAATACACTAACTTGCCTCTTGTCAAAACATTCACCAATGCCTAGCCTTTCCCTAAGGGGTTGAATCTGTGGATTCTCAAGTTCACCCCTTTAGTGAAAGGTTCTAAGATCATCCTTTTGGAGAAGAGATTTTTCATAGGTCTTTTTCCAAAAAGGAAGAACAAGCCAATGTATTTCACAATAGAACTTGATTCATGAGTGCTCAGTGCCAACTATTTATACCTAAATATGTGCAGGATGGACTTTGACCCAACAATTTTCTAGTCTCAATTTGGGTTCCTCTTCTATTTCTGCCAGATCATCTCCAAAATGAGATATCTATGAACTACTATTATTAGGTTCATCTTGATTTGGGTTATTTATTGGCCCATGGAATTTCATATGAATAAGCATACTTAAATGCTTTATGAACTCCATTATAAAGTGGCAAGAATTGGTTTACTTGCCCAGATTGGCCAAAGAGAATAGAATATATCTTTAAAGGTTGGTTTTCCCAATAAAGGGTTTCCAGGTTAAATATTATGTGCATGCTGCTTCTTGTGTTGTTTGATGTTTCTCTCTCTCCATGTAATTGTAATACTAATAAGCAACAATAGAGACATGAATGATGATAATATATCTTGCACAAGGATTTGTATGGAGGCATACCTAGAAAAAATATTTACCTGGAGTTACAAACTTGAAATTCCTCAATAGGAAATATTTCAATATACCCAAAAGTTGTATTGTGAACAAATGCCATGCAAATGTAATTGGTTTAATGTATTGACACTTGTAAAAGATTACTATAAAAACCCGAAAGTGTACATCAACAAATGGAAGTAAAAGCAATCCAATCAACAAAATAGAGATGAAAAAGGATTCATCTCAGGAAAAGACGTATGACAAGAAAGCTAATGGATATGAAAAGATTAAAGAAAAATCAGGCTGTTCAATGGGTCAACTACGTCAAATTCTAAAGAACTTGACAGATTCTTTTTCAGAGTCCTAAAATGCTAACCTAGAGAACTCAAAAAATTACCCTGGAGGAAGAAAGCTACGAGCGGAATTAAGATCTAGAGCCTCAAGAAGGGAAATCCATGTATGATAACTGGGATAAGCAAGAGGATGTACCAAAGCAATAAATTTCAAAAGACTAAGAGCCAACCATTATCTTGGATACCAGATGGAGGAGCTTCAATACAACACCAATTCTAAAAGCAAATCCCAGTGAAGAAAGGCCAATACTTTATATGCCACTAATTAGATATTGGAAGGAGACTTCATTCTCATTTCAGACCCTTAATAGATGAAAGGTGGTTTTTTTGGAAGGGGTCCCTGTAGAGGGTATATCAAATACCTGATATACTCATTTGACTTGGTCAATTTCAAACACATAAAATTTATACCTGGACATATGAAAGGAAAGGGAAGAATTTTATTAATAAATGATAGGATACATTGCTTTTAATGAATCATGTCTAAATGACTACCATGGAGATGAGAATTATTCCTAATTCTATCTGATCATAAACCAATTTATCTTGATTTTAAGTGGAAGAATGATGAATTCTCCATCCCCTTCAAGTATAGTCCATGCCACAGCTTGAACTAGCATGTATAATTAAAGCCCCAAAGAAAAAACTAGCCCAACTATAACTTAGAGGGGTCACCTACAGTCACCTTAATGACTCCCTCTATACACATTAGGTTTGCTCTTCTCCAACTCAAGGGGGACTTCCCTAGGGATGGGATTTCTAAATATTAGACGATCATGCATAAGGTGATTTGGAAGAGTAGCTTCGACAAAAAATTTGTGTGTGTTATAGTATACAAAAAAAAACCACGAAGCCTAGCGTGAATCCCCAAGGAAAATGGAATCAAATGGAACAAGACCAGTGAAGAGGCTAGTTCATGAACATTTAGGTTAAATCATATCTATTTGCACATGCCACTAATAAACCCTAACATGTTGTAGAATGAATGTATAAATCACTGGGAGACCCCATGCGGTGCCAACTCAAAACAGTACTAATTAGCGTATGACTCATGCAATGAAGTATAAAAACAATAACACCTCTTAAACGATGACATAATCAATAGTAATACATTCATGCATAAACCAACAAAGGGATGGAGGAGATTTTTTCTCACAACCCTTCCAATCAGACAAATTTTCCTTTCTATGGCCCTAATCAACAAGTCTAGTTGTTCCACAAATAACTTGCAAAATTAAACTTTGAGAACAAGGAAAACCACACTTACAAAAGGATAAGAAACCCTTAATTTCATTTGCACCATTAAAAATATGTCTATCAATATCTAAAAGAGAATCTCTCAAAATCTAACCATGAGAAATGAATGAGAAGTCCAACCCTTATATAGGTTGTAGCTCAATGTCCTTCTACCATAAAATATCACTATAATCCTAGATCTAGCTTAGGATGGAGTAAACAATAAATAACCCCCACTAAAATCCTAACAATATCCAAAATATGAGGTGGTCAATGCCACATGTACAATGTCCAAGATACGTAACGCCGAAGAGAGAGGGTGCATCTCCAAGAAATGAGGAATACAATAAGTAAAAGGAACATACTAGCCTCTAAATGTTCTCCAAGGAAAACACTCAACAAGAAATGGTCCAAAAGGTGGATCACTTCCTAAAAAAGGTGAACGCTCTCTATGAAAAGGTTCAAAAAATACATGAATGGTAAAAATACAGTGCAAAACTTTAAAGTTTAAACGACAGTTCTAGTTTTTTCCAACTTTCTCGATATTTATCATATTTTATATTATATCCATGTTTTAGAAATCCCACAAACACTCGGCATATAACAACATTGATATGACACAATTTTGGGTACTATGTCAAAATATAATTGCTCATGAAGTCAGGATGCCCCTCCAAAAACATTCATTAAAAAAAGGCCCAGAAAACATTCGTTGAAGCAATGTTTCCATGTCAGGCAATGGGTAATTATCTTTTAGGCATGATGTATTTAGATTCCTGAAATATATACCATTCTTCTTTCTAACAACAACTAAGTTGGAGCACCATGATGAATGTCTTGTAGGAGTTATTATCCCTGCCACTAAAATCTTCTGTAACTATTTCTGAACAATAGGGGCCAACTTAGGATTTATTTGCCTAAGTTTTTGTTGGAAAGGTTTGACCTCTTTAGCCTCTTCTTTAAGGGGAATAGTGCGTTGAAACACATCTTCCCGAGAAGCTTTGAGTTCGTCATAGCTAAAGGCAAAAACATCTGTATATTATTTAACTAGATTGATTAAGTTATTCATTTCCTTTTTCGAGGTGCCTTTTCCAATTTTTATTAAATTGGGGTCTTTGTCTATACCTATGTTTAGTTCCACATAATGCCCAATATTTATTGATTCTTTTTTATTTTTATGTCGATCCTGTATGCCAAAAAATTTATCAAGGGCTATAAGGTTACTCAGAATGTGATTTCTTACATTATCCTCATGTTCCTGATACTGTTTATCTTCCTGTTGGTAACTGACCTTACAATCCTCAAATTCCTGGGGATTATGGATGAATCTTAAGAGTTGTTTATCATAATTTAACACCTTCCAATGATCTACATTATCATGAATTGAAGGCCTGAAATTTATTTCCATTTTACCATTCCCATCAATCATCTCATCTAAAGGTTGGAGGGTAGATGCTGCTACTGCCAACTTATATGCTAAACCATTAATTTCCGTAGGGAGTTTTTGAAGATTAAGTGCATCGAACCAATCCATGCTGTCCCATATAACATTCCTATACTTATTCTATCACTCTTACATTGATACTGGTTCGTAAGTTGGAGGATGGACAAGCTTGAATCACTTTTGATGTTCAAATTTTTTCTGCCCATGTCCTTAGCAGTTTCTAATCCTAGAAATAATGCCTCATACTCAACAACATTGTTTGATGCTTCAAACTCCAATTTAAAAGCAAAGTTGTAGATTTTATTAGAAGGAGAAATGATTATGATTCCCATGCCTTTTCCAACTTTGGAATAAGCCTCGTCAAAATACATTCGCCAAACTTCATCTATCTTTTCATTCTTCACATTTTCTTTAATAAGAGCCATGGCGTTAGACAAGATGGAATAGTTTCCAAAGTTATCAGTACAATGCACAAATTCATTTCCACATTTTTTAGGATTTTATACATGTTGCTTTCTTTCCTTTTCCATGTGAAGTATAACCCTTGTGTTTTACGATGCATGCATAGTTTCATATGTCCAATCCATTTTGATGTGTCCACTTAGAGTTGCAGCTCACTTTCTGGACAAAATCATTTCCCAATTATTTGACACATCGATTAATATGACATCCATTGTCATATTGATGTCAGGATACTTGGCCAATTTTACTTGTAAGTTTAAGATTATCCCTACCACATCAACTTGTCTTGCATCCATTACACAAACATTGTTGTAGGGTCGTGTGATCCTTAGATTCAATTGTTCCATTACTTTTCTTGTAATTACGTTTGATGATGCACCTGAATATAACATGTAGTTATGGAGAAGTAGATTATCAACTAAAAGGGAGACATAAAACATCGGGTGATCTTCTCTTCTTGGATCAACATTATGAAGGACCATAGGCAAATATTCAAGGACAATTGGAAAATATTCAAGGATGGATTTATTGCTCGGAAGGGCAGTTTCTTTGACAATATCACGGGATTTGTTTTGATTACTTTCTAATGCTTTCAACAATTTCTCTTTCTGACTAGGAATCTGAAGAATGTCAGTTGCATAAGCTGAGACTTTAACATTATTTAACCACATTCCCATGTCAAGTTTTGATTCAACAACATTAGGGGGGTTCATAACAGGAGGATTCGTTACCTTAGGTTTATATTGCTTAGTTGGTGTAGACTTCTCCTTTCTTTGGTAAGTATCACCCTTGAATCTTTCATTCCTCATCTCTATGACCTACTCTTGATTAGGATTTTCACCATAATTCTGAGTAATGAAATCCTTCTGTTGACTATAATCTATGACATGTTTCCAATGTTGGTTTGACAAAGGGTAGTTTTGGCCTACCATGTTCATGAACTCAGGATCGCTTGGGGTGTATCCTGACTACTATTTTTAGGGAGTCCTTATTCCATAACTTGATTTGAAATCTAACAAGTATTTTCCTGATGAAACTGAGCACAAGGCCTACAATAAGGAATTGCATCCTCTACCATGTTGTCTGAATCTAATTGGTTCAGAATTCTAGGCTCATGAG
>LPNX010797814.1:0-72164 GCA_001517045.1 Pseudotsuga menziesii
GGTTGCACAGCCCACCTCAGTAGCAGTTTCTCTCTTGCCGATCTAATTCTGGGCATACTAATCTATTTTGTGTTTACCCCCCTCTTTCTTCGGGACGAAGCAATGTTTTGTTTGTGGGGGAGATGTAGAAGGAGCAAGTCGACATAAGTCGACTTGAACGAAGACCGACTTAGTCGATCAACCGACTAAGTTGAGGGACCGACTACATCGGTCGGCCGAGTAAACACAGTAGTTAGTCTGTTAACTAATAGTCGTGTCGGTTCGGTGAACCGACAGGTAGTTATTGTAACTGTTTGTAACCTGTATATTAGGCTGTTGAGCCACACAAGAACACAGTACAGTTCAGTTCTTGGCTTTGTATGATCTATTGAGAATAATATAATCTGTTCCTGTTATCAGTTCTTGTCTCTTGCATCTGTGTATATTGTTATTTGTATTATTGGTAACCTTATGTGATCTGTAGGATTACAACAAGGCTATGCCTACAGTTAAATCCGACGGTGAGACAGCCGTGCAATTCGTATTCAACCAAATTATTACTCGGTTTGGAATTCTGAAAGATCTTGTCACTGACCATGGCTTGCACTTTTAGAATCATATCATGGAAGAGTTGGCATCAAAGTTAGGGTACAAACAAGAGCATTCCTCCTCTTACTACCCTCAAGCGAATGGATAGGTAGAAGCAGTGAATAAATCACTCAAATCCATTCTCCAATGAACCATCACACAGAGCAAGAATAATTGGCACATAATGTTATATCCTACTTTGTAGGCATATAGAACCGCTGTTAAGACTGTCACGGGTTTTTCTCCATATCGACTTGTACATGGACTGGAGTCGATATTTCCAGTTGAATGCGAGATTCCTTCTTTGAAGCTAGCTGTAGAACTCTTACCAGACACTTCACCATTAGAGGAGCATTTGGTCCACCTTTAGCAACTTGATGAGTAGCATCGAGATGCCTTGGTGGCTCTAGAAGTAAATAAATGTCGCGTAAAGGTCTAGTACAATAAGTCTGTTCGTCCAAGGAGGTTTAGTGAGGGAGACTTGGTCCTTTTGTGGGATCAACAGAAAGAACCCTTAGGGGCAGGAAAGTTTAACCCCATGTGGCATGGTCCTTATGTCATCAAACGTGTGTTAGAGAAGGGCGCTTATGATTTAGTAGATTATGAGGGAACGGCCTTGGCGGAGCCTAGAAATGGGCTCTATCTCAAGAAGTACTATGCATGATTTTTAGCCAAGGCTGGTTATTGTATATTATTGTACAATTTTGCATAGTCAGGTCTTTTTCTTATAGTGATCGGGTTTGTGATTAGTTTTCGTTTCTTTTGGCAAATGTCAATGGAATCTTCCACCTACATAGGATTCATGGATGGTGCGAGCTGTCACACTCAACACTCAGCCTCTGCTGCTTGGGTGATTTATACTCCTATGGGTCAGGTACTATCTTCATGAGGCGTATGTTTGCAGCCATCTTCAAACAATGTTGCTGATTATAGTGCCGTTATTGAGCTTCTATAGGATGCCATTTCACATGGCGTTCTCTCTCTTGAGGTACGTCTTGATTTGAAGTTAGTAGTGTCACAAATTAATGGTTTGTACCATGTTATAGATATGACGTTATTAAGAAGATTCTTACGTGTGAGATTATTAGAACGGCAATTTGACAATATAACATACATACATATTCCAAGAATTAATAATCAAGTTGCTGACTCATATGCTAACTACGTGTTAGATTGGCATTTGTTTCATACACAATAAATTCATCACAAACACAAATTTTTACAGATGTAAATAAATAAACCGATCACCATAAAAATTTTATATAACATTCAAAATGTGGTAATACATAGTGTCATGATACAAAAATGAGGCTCTCGAGCCACCAAAATATAATACACGGTAATACAAAATGTATAACTCCCAGGTATCTAAGCCTATGGAGGAGGAGGGGGGTTGTGATCATGGAAGGTCACTACGGCTCTAGCTAGCCGTTGAAATAATCACACTCATGGTCATGGTACACCAACCACCTGGTGCTACATAGCCTCAAGCAAGTCCTCGACTTACGCCATGGGAACTCTGTGTGTCAACCCCACAAAGTTGGTATGAATGCTCTGGAGTGTCTGCTCCGCATCCAAACCTGTGATATCATCTCCTCTTCCCCTCTGTCTGTGACGAGGGAAGCCTTCAGGCCATTGTGGTCCCACATCTGCATGCAAATGGTAGATGTCAATATGTATTGTCACCCAAAAAATATGTCTTTTGATTCCATATAATCAGAAAACACAAAAAAATTAAATAACTCAAAAATTTAAAGAGAGGGTCGAGATTCATTACCTATGTCACCATATGATGATCCTGGTGGTAGCAGCATGTCCGGGTCCCCCTAGAAATCAATCCATGCATAGGGGTAGTCATCGATGGAAACTATCTATCGTCACCACCACGGAAAAAACTCAGATGGATAGGGGTTGGACACCCTACCTCCCCCCAGTCTGTGCATCGCATCCGCCCAACGCCGTTGGGCCCGATCTTGAACCCCCTGAAGAGGAACATCAACTCTGGGGCTCAATCCTGGAACACACTCGAAGAAAAACGTGCTCAGTATACTGCTAAAACTGAATTTATGCACTCTTCCCATCTTACACTCACTAAGCTAATGTTTCATGTTTCTCATTAGTGTAGTGCTCCAATCATAGACCATGGGTCTCATGCACTCCACTGCATAGAACATCAGAGGCCGTGAGGCCTGGTGGAGTGAAGTCAAGCCTGCTATCCTGCCCAATGTCAGTAGGATGGCCTTTAGGCCCAGTACCTGTATAGAGTTGGTTGGGATCTGACTCCCCACCTTCTCAGTGTCCAGATAGCAGTACACTGTAATGTACTCATTTATAGTTAGGCCACCTCGGGGCCCACCACGAGAATGAAGGTTCACTACTTCCCCCCATTGGGAAAGTCCAGTAATAAAGTATATGTCCTCCACCTCTATGGTGAGGGACATCCCATCTATCTGGAAGGACTCAGAGTTTGGATCCCAGTAATCCACCAACATCTGCAATAGTCTTGGTTTTTCCAGCAAGCCACCAAGACACCAAAAATTGTAAATCCCACATGCACGTAGCGCTTGTTGAGCCATTATATCGGCCCTTACCGCCTCCTCTACATCACCATGTTCACGCTCTCCCCATTCTAGGACCATCATGCACAAAAAATTGCAAGTTTTCCCATTAGAATACTAAAAAAATCTCATGCTCGGCCGCATACGCGACAGTTTTCCAAACAGCCACATATGTACGTGACTGTGAGGGCCTTTTCCGCATATATCCAGCCCTATATGCAGAAAAACCCTCGATTTCCACGTGGGCTGCAGCACCCTTTTTAAATTGGCCTAGAAACCTCAAATGACCATGGAATTTGATAAAAATTGCATCAAAATGGAAGAGAAGAGCATGGGGGGCATTCGCTTTGTGTGATTCACCTAGGTAGCGGAGTGGAATTTCTCTCTAGCATGTAGAATCTTCTGATTCGTTGCTAAGCCAAATAAATGACCCCCACATGCTCTGCAGCGGGAATCATTCATGACATGCTTGTTGGAAAGGGGTTGGGGGTAAGTGAGTTTCACATACTTACGTGACACCACGCAAGGAAAAGATAGCATGATAGGAAGAAAATAGTCCACTTTTTTATATTTCCATGTCACTTTATGTACTTATTGACCATTTCTTCGGAATATCAGTCCTTAGTGGTTAAGTCAATTAGAAATTCGTTAGAAGTGGACCTTGAATGTAAAGATGCAAGCCTATAAATAGAAGAATTATTCATGTAACAAGTCATCGTTGAAGAGGGAGAATGGATACCGGATGTGATACTAGACAATGTGATATGATATTGGATCCTTGTCTATTTTGATTTGCAATCTGTTCTGCAGAATTAATATGATGTGATGTGGATTGACCTAAAATCCTGTTGTCTTTTTATCTTTTCCTGCTTTACATTCTTGTGATTCTAATGATGAATGATGAATAGATCTGCATATGAATGGATAATGCGATGCTTTCTACTTATGGATACTGTCATCATTTAGATCTGTTTTCCCCACTAGTAGATCTATTGTAATGATGAATGAATAATGTGACATAATGAAGGTTTCTGTTTCTGATCAAGCAAGTAGATTAGATCTGTAAGTTAAGCTAATAAATATCTGATGCCCCTATCCTCCTCTATACTGTGGAAACTTGGTTCCAACAACTCTCCCTTGAACATCTCGAGTGAGACCTCATCCACTCTGCGGGTGTTTCTAGACAAGGTAAAACCTGTCTAGGCCGATGCTCAGGGAGATCGTGGCATGTTGAGCGTCGACAGAGTGGAACCCCTGTTGACTGCATTTTGTTGGTCGAGATTGCGCCAACAAATGGTTTCGTTGTCGAGACCTTGTTGCAACTAAGAGGAGGGCATGTGGCATTCGACAATTGGTTACTCAAGAATGGATGTGGCATCTGACATGACCGAAACTTCAATATTGGTTTGATCAGAAGTTGAGAGAGTTTTCTGAAGTTGAAAATCAGAACCCTAGGCTAACAACAAACAACTGGTTAGCGAGGTACATCCATGATGGTCCGCATGTATACTTCTTCAGCGAATTTCCTATCATATTGTATGAGTGGCTAGCATAATTCACATACAAGAAAACAAACTTTCAAGGAGGAGAACCGATGTCTTGGACCCTTGAACTCATCCAGGAGTTGTAGGAAATTGACAATAGAGCGTCATGTGTCGTCGAGGTCTGGTTGGATAGTATCCTAGAGGGATATATCATTGAGTTCGCTGTCAACACCAATAAATATTACAGCGAAGCAGAGAGGGAGTTCTTCAACGAACCCATATGTAGGTTCTTATTGTCGCTTCAATTGTCTATTAAAATGCTAGTTTGCGAGAAGGGTATACTCAAAATGCACCTAGAGTAGTAGTACCCTGGTGTGCGAGGTTGTGGATACTGCGACCAAGGGGGGAGACAAATGACAATATAAGGGGTAGATGGGTGCAATTTTATACAATATTTTGAGGGAAGCTAAGGAAGGAAGTGGTTGTACAAGGGGAGGAGCAAGGTTTCGACTAGAGAAGAGGCAGAGGACATGGGAAGGTCCTGCTACGATCGGAATGCAAGGCCGCGAAGGAAAAACACACAGGATGAAGTTACCCTATAGTGACAACAAGGATGACCAAGCCCAAGCTACATCTAGAATGATGGTAATATCAAACCCAGTAGCAACATACCCATGCCTCTGCGCACTACTCAAAACTCAGGAAAAACTCCAAGTCCCACGTTGACTTGTCTGATGTGCCAGAAACAGTCTAGTAGTAGATCAACATCTGTAGGAAGGAGGCCCAAAATGGTGGGAGATGACATGAAGCTACCCTTGTTCCATGGAAACAGTACCAATGATCTCGAGCAATACTAGTTTTTATGTGAAGCAGTGTGGACTGTTAGACAAGCCACTGACGATGATGTAAAGAAAGGAAAGTTAGTGACTACTCTGAGGGTTCGTGCGCTCAACTGGTTTATGAATTTTATCCAAGTTCCTCAGGGGACCCGGAAAAAACATTGGATTAGATCTGGATGGGACTAATTGAGGAATTCAAAAAACTGAAGTCGGAAGCAGAATACATTACGGAGTTGAAGGAAATCAAGCAATTTCCTGATGAGATCGTTTGGGATTTTGATCATAGGTTCAAGACACTGATGGCCAGGGTCATTTTTTCTATGAGTGATGTCCAACATAAAGAATGGTTTATGGCAGCATTGGTTTCTCATATGTAACAACCATTGATGTAGCAAAAGATAACGATGCAGAGCGAAGACCTGGAAATTGCGATGAAGCTCGAAGCCTCACCGATTAGGGATAGTTCAGTCGGGATGAATCAAATTCAAATGCAGCTAGCGAAACTCACACTCCAACTATAGGATATCAAGAAAGGTAAGGAGGATTTCATAGATATTTGGTGTAATCGGTGTCACATAGATGGCCACACCAAATATACTTGCCCCGAATTTAGAAACTATCTATTATCTAGAGCTCTGAATGCATTGAGTAGCAATGGCGTGCCATGGTGTCACATATGGAAAGTCTATGGAAATTGACATGAGGAATGTAGCTATATGCAAAAGATGGTGTTGAAACCTTCCCATTTATACTATTCATTCTATTGCTCGGTCGAGCATGAGGATAGAGACTGTCGGGCATACGATCTTCTTTAGGAAAAAACATATGATTCGTATTTTGTGAAGGGTGAAGGTCACCGCGTAGTACAGTGACCGCATCCATAGCCTCAGATGGTAAGTTCTCAACCACTACCATAGTACACACCATTGTCGCTGATGCATTTTATGCCACCATAGCTGCAGCCACAATTTGCTCCGCAACCACAGTTCACACTGCAGCAGCCATATAATCAAATACTAATGGCTTAAGTGCAACCACAATATGTTTAAGAAGCACACTTATTTCAGCAACAATCAAATCTCCCTCCATAGCAGGTAGGTCAGCCGCAGTACCCGCAGCAAGGAGGATTCCACGGAGGACTCAGAGGTAGAGGAGGAGGATTTGGACGAGGAGGGGGACGAGGTCGTGCATCCATCCAATGTTATAATGGTGGAGTATTTGGGAATTATCAAAGAGAGTGCCCACACTTGCAGTGCTCATGTATGTACTGTGCAGCAATTGATCATACCGTGGAGAACTTCCCGCAGTTAATCGCAAGATGGAAAACCGGGAACATTCCACAGTTGCAAAATCAATCCCAGTTGCAGACTCAGAATTAGCTACCAGCCCAGAACCAGTTACCGAGCCAGGCCCAGAATCAAGTTCCACTCTAGAAGCAGACTATGAATTAGCCAATGAACCCACCAGTAATACAAAATCCACCACTGGTTTAGACTCTGTCGATGAACCAGACTCAAGGTTCAATTGTTGCGATGATTTCAGCAGAGCCCAGAATGTAGGATGTCGACCCACCATTGTCACTCACAGAGGTGCGATGATGGGAGATGATGGACCATGGCCGCAAGTTCAATTATTTAGGAATAATAAAGTGACATTTGATATTGTGACTAAAAAAGAAACATTTTTTGAAACTCGGGATGTGATCGGATGAAATCTTGGTAAGTCACCTGTCTATGAAATGCCATCTACCTTTGATTTATCCTTAGAAGTAGGTCCATCACGGCAGTATGGTACCTTGTAGCAGTTCTTTGAGAAATGCTTATTGTCAGCATGATATCTTGATGCTCTTGTTGAGCTTGAAAAGTTGTTATACCGCCTAGGAAAGGAACTGAATAATTCCATTGTGAACTCCCTGTAGAAGAAAAATATGCATAAATAGATGCATATGAATATCATGATAGGTGACTATGAGGTGGACTCAGTCATCCTGGACCTGGGATCAGATGTGAACATCCTGACTAAGCATACTTGGTATAAAATGGGGATCCCAACGTTGGGTTGGTCCCCTGTGCAACTATGATTGGCAAATCAAGCTAAGGTGCAACCAATTGGATGGGTAATGAACTTGGTTGTAGATGTTGAAGGTATGAGAACACATGCTGACTTTGATGTGGTTGAATTATTTAACAACAAAGGCTCCTATCTTGTGCTATTATGGATTAGATGGGATAATGAAAGTATGGTTGTGATTAATTTTAAGAAGCGAATGATGACATTCAAGGACCAGGAGATTTGATTCATCGCCCCCATGGATCCAAATGAAGGCCAGAGATATATTGAAACTGTGAAGGATGAAGTTTCCAAGGGGTGGGATCATGCCTACAACATCTCTGAAGACTATATCCACCTAACTACTGATGGAGATCTTGGTTGGCATAGTGCTAGCTCAGCGTCCTATGATTATGATGATGCACTAGAAAATTGGCAAAACCACATGCATGAGGTATCCTTTAGAAAGTGCGGTCTGATTACAAAATATTCACGTCATGTTGCAACTAAAATTGTTGAATTGACAGTACATGAACGGTTACCCAATTTTTCTGCCTTCTTAGAAGTATTTGAAGAAAGAGTCTCAAATCTAGAACGACTATTAGCACTGGAGGAAGCATTGAAGGCTAATCCCACCCGCTAGTGGGACTCTCATAAGAAGATGATTACTGGATGGATGCAGTGTCGGAGGCTGATGACAGTTCATTTTGGTACCACGGAGGTGTACCACACTGGGAAGTACAATGGGAAGAATAGGGCCTAGAAGCCATTTGACGGAATGTCAAACACTATGGGCAGTGCAACCAAAGGATGAATGGGTCCATGACTTTATTCATACCTTGGATGAAATGCCGAGGTCCTGGTACGTGTCCGTAGAGTTGCGCAGAAAAATAACTACCTAGGAGGAGTTAACGATTTGTTTCACCCACACTTTTAGTTTCGAAGATGCCAATCCTGATGTCCACAATGCACTTCAGACCATTCGGGAAGTAGTCTTGAAAGTTGTTCCAGTCGCATATCCTGTGGATCCATATGCGCATTGCCACATGCAATAGATGATGGAATTCTATAATGTGTTTGGCGAGCCGGAGGATGATGATGAGTTAAAAAATATTACCATTCCAGAGATTGAAGGGAATTTAGATTTCATAGCACGAGATATGTCGACCGCTCCGATGGCTTAGCCATTGAATATTAAGAAAGTTAACATTGGGACGGAAGAGAATCTGAAGTTCATAAATGTTGGGGACTACTAGGATGAGGATACCATGGTAAAGATCACAGATCTCTTGCATTAGTTTCAAGATCTGTTTCTGACAAAATTCTCAAAAATGAAAGGGATATTGGGCGACCTAGGGGAAGTTAAAATCCTGCTAAAGCCAGATGCCAAACCAGTGTGACAGAGACCATATCGTCTGAATCTATGATACAAAGATAGAGTCAAATCTGATCTTGATCAGATGTTGGATGTTGGAATCATCAAACCTATCGAAGAGTTAGAATGGATCAGTCCTATGGTGGTCCAAGACAAGAAAACTGGCGAATTTTGGATCTGCGTTGACTTCAGGAAACTAAATGATGTATGTATGCATGCCCCATTTACAAAACCATTCATTGATGAGGTACTTGAAGGAGTAGGTGGTCAAGAAATGTACTCTTTTATAGATGGGTTTTTGGGTTATCACCAGATTAGAATCACCAAGGAGGATTGACATAAAACAACATTCATCACTGAATCAGGATGTTTTCAATATACAGTGATGCCTTTTGGATTGAAGAATGCCCCCATGGTATTCTCTCGGGTCCTCGTTTCTTCCTTCAAGGATTTCATTCAAAATTTCTTATAGGTGTACATGGATGATTGGACAGTGTATAGTCTAATCAAGGATCATTTGGCCAACCTTCTATTGATGCTAGAAAGGTGTCAACAACATCAGATCGCATTGAACTCCAAAAAGTGCATTTTCTGCAACTCATTTGACATATTGTTAGGTCATATTATGTGCAAGAAAGGGTTACTGGTCAACACTACGAAGATAGCTCTCAGCTTGAGTTTCCCCTCACCAACCAATGTGAAGATGCTTTAGAAAACATTAGGGCACACAGGATATTATCGCAAATTTATCAGAGGCTACACTGCGATCACTACCCCTATGGAGAGATTATTGAAGAAAGATGCGGTATTTGAATGGAGTTTATACTATCATAGTAGCTTTAGCACGATGAAGGCCAAGATGGATTCGGCACCAATCCTTGTATTTCCAGATTGGAACAAGGAGTTCCACATTCATGTTGATGCATCTTCTGTTGCGCTAGGAGTAGTGCTCGCATAGCCAAGTGACGGTGACTTGGATCACCCTATTTCTTTTGCAAGTTAGAATTTATCATTTGCAGAGAAGAATTATACAACCACAGAGCGCGAGGGACTAGCGATGGTTTATGCACCGTAGAAGTTTCAGCATTATCTTCTAGGAGGTCATGTCAAGATGTTTACTGACCATTCATCTTTGAAGTATCTAGTCAATTAACCTGTGTTGGGGAGAAATATATGCATATGGCTACTCCTCTTTCAAGAGTTTGATTTTGAGATCATCGTGAAGCCGGGTCACTTGAATGTTGGCCCTGATCATTTATCTTGAATTGAGACAGGTGAGGAACCTACTAACATTGAAGATGGACTACCTAATGCGCAATTGTTTCAATTTGAAATGGAAGATGACCATTATGCTCCAATAATCCAATTCTTGGTGACTGGATTCGCACCAGAAGAAATTTGCATGAGTCAAAAGAAGCAGTTAGTGGTTAAAGCTTCTAACTTTTAGTTGATTGTTGGACACTTGTATAAGATAGGACATGATGAAATTTTGCAGCGATGTGTCCTCCCACATGAACAAGAGAATATTTTAGAAGAGGCACATGCCGAAATAGCTGGGGGACACTATGGAGGATGGTATACCGTGCAGAAGGGGATTCACGTAGGTCTTTGGTGGCCCATTCTTCATAATGATGTGGCAGATTATGCGTGGAGATGCGATGTCTGTCAACGCATTGGAAAACCATCATGATGGGATGAGATTTCGCTAGTACCCCAAATAAATTTTCAACCTTTTGATAAATGGGTGGTATACTTTGTGGGTTTGATCAACCCACCTAGGAAAAGAACTGGTGCGCACTACATAATCGCTGCGATAGAGTATCTGACGAGGTGGGTGGAGGCTGCACCACTTGTGGACTGTACTGCTGTGACGGCACTTAGATTTCTATTTGAGAATATTGTGACATGGTTTGGGTGCCTGAGAATATTGATGAGTGACAAGGGTAGTCATTTTATCAACCGCACAATACAAGCACTGACAGAAGAATTGTAGGTTCAGCACAAGAAAAGTACACCATACCATCCGCAGTCGAATGGGACTGTAGAGGCATTCAACAAAATATTGGAGCATGCACTTACCAAGGTATGTAACACTAATTGAGATGACTGGGATCTGAAGATTCCTACAGTGTTGTGGGACTATCACACCATGTGCAAGAGATTGACGGGGCAATCACCATTCAAATTGGCATATGGGCAAGAGGCAGTTATGCCTATGGAATACATCCTTCCCAGTATACGCATTGTTGCTACGACCGGAATGGATGAAGATGTTGCACTAGAGGAGCGTGTGGCGCAACTGATATAGCTTGATGAAGACCGTTTCATTGTGGGTTTCCACTAGCATGTTAATAAATATCGACAGAAGTCATGGAATGATATCCACATAAAGAACAAACAATTTCAGCAAGGAGATTTAATGCTGATATATGACAGCAAGTTCTTGAAGCATCTGGGTAAGCTACAAATGCACTAGCTTGGCCCATATCTTGTCAATTCTATTACCTCTACGGGTGCAGTTCAATTACAGCACTTAGATGGTGTGGTACTTCCAAAGCTCATGAATGGAAGTTGCTTGAATCCCTATCGGATGGGGGAAGGACCACGCAATGCCTTAAGCACTGCACAATGAAAAATAAATAAATAAATTGTGTAGAGTAGATAGAGGAGAAAAGGGCGCTCCAGAAGGAAGTGGCTGCACAAGTATAGGAGTTATTTGCATAGATTCATTAGCCCAACTATAGTAGCTGAAGGGTTGTGATATAGTCATATCCACAATAAATGAAAACAGTTAGTTAGTGGTGCTTGTTGAAACAATGTGCATTTATGGATGATCCGACCGTTGGC
This sequence comes from Pseudotsuga menziesii, assembly GCA_001517045.1. Taxonomy (NCBI): domain Eukaryota; kingdom Viridiplantae; phylum Streptophyta; class Pinopsida; order Pinales; family Pinaceae; genus Pseudotsuga; species Pseudotsuga menziesii. Next base: position 11,720 of record LPNX010797814.1, read on the forward strand.
TTCAAAAAATCGATGACGAATTTAGGTGATTAATGTAGGATTTAATCATGATGGCCGCAGATGATTTAGTAATGATGACTGATGGATTGGACGTGTGCTATAAGAAGGTCCTCAATGTAGGTTGAAAGCACCATTTGATTTGTGTTGAGTCGATTTGTAGAGAGCGTTTGAAGCTGAGTGAGTTGCATAGAAGAGAGGGGTTGCACCGAGAGAATAGTAGTTGCAAAGAAGAGAAGGGTTGCGCTGAGATCATAGTAGTTGCATGGAAGAGAGGGGTTGCACCAAGAGAACAGTAGTTTCATATAAAAAGGGGTTGCAATGAGAGAATAGTAGTTACATGGAAGAGAAGGGTTGCATCGAGAGAATAGTAGTTGTGTGGAAGTGAGTGGCTATGCCTGAGAAAGTGGTTGTGTGTAAGGAAATTGCTGCGCCAGAGGAAGTGACTGTGAAAAAAGGAGTGGCTGAACAAGAGAAAGAATCAGTAGCATCATTTAGATGATGGATCCCACCAACTGGAAGATGGTGACTGGACGTCACATCATTACTCAATGACTACCGTTAAGACAGGTGAACGACGACACTTTTTCACGTAATGTCTAATGATAGCAGATCCAAGCGGGATGTTGGCAGAATCAGCAGCGTAATCGGCTCATTAACGTAGGATTTAGTCCTAATGATGAACTTGATATGACAATGGTGATATCTGAAGTGAGTCTAGTGTTATAAGTAGATGGTCAGTCGTTGAGAGGACACCATGGGGTGAAGTTACAATGTCTGAAGTTGTTGAGGTAGGAAGCTCTACCACGTATTTTTGGTAGAGGTAGGAAGCTCTGCTATGTAAGGCAATGGGAACCAGAGTTAATATGCAGCACACCCTGGATACATGGGATATTTTGAGTGAGAATGCTTCATCAGTGGAAATTGAAGAAGAAGTTGCAAGTAGGCGGTTTATCTCGTCCAAGATGGAAGTGCCTAGCAAGTTCAGCCTTGGCTATATTTCTCCCAGTCATTCTGAGGTGCATACCATGAAACTCACAAGGAATCCAAAAGGGGTCAGAGTTCCTGTCCCACTTGAATAAGTCTGCGGGAACAGGGAACGTGATCGAATTTAGGCAGCCTGGGCTGAGCTTGAATGCAAGGAACGACAAGGTTGGGGAAGATATAATGGCTTCCAAGGTGACATGAAGGCTCATAATTTGCAGCTATAGACAGTTTCCATGCAACAGGGAGCCACCCAGACAGTGACAGTGAGCCCGAAGAAGTCCAAAAACTAGTATTTGTGGTCAAAGGTGCAAAGGGATTCCATGAGATATACGATTGCAGTGGTGTGCCGAGTTCAGAAGAGATTAACCACAAACGATGTAGTTGTAGCAAAGTGCACAGCTCAACAAGTTCCTAACAAATTATACACCATTGTTTAGGAGCAGTTTTAGCAATCCAAGCTTGTTGAGTACACCAAGTCCACCTGACATGGCTCGAGGACGAGCCACAAGACTGTGCTGGGGGGTTGTTGGCAAGGGGTTGGGGGTAAGTGAGTTTTGTAGCATCTAGTATGTTGCACATACTCACATAGAACCATGCAAGGCAAAGATAGTGCGATAGGCGGAAAATAGTGCACTTTTTTATATTTCCATGTCACTTTTTGTACTTATTAACCATTTCTTTGGAATATCGACCCTTAGAGGTTAAGTCAGTTAGAATTCAGTTAGAGGTGGACCTTTAATTTAAAGGCACAAGCCTATAAATAGAAGAATTATGCATGTAACAAATCATCATTGAAGAGAGATAATGAATACTGAATGCGATACTAGACAGTGTGATATGATACTGGATCCTTTTCTGTTTTGATCTGCAATCTATTCTACAGAATTAATATGATGTGATGTGGATTGAACTGAACTCCTGTTGTATTTTTATCTTTTCCTGCTTTACATTGGTGTGATTCTAATGATGAATGATGAATATATCTGCATATGAATGGATAATGCGATGCTTTCTGCTTATGGATATTGTCATCTTTTAGATCTATTTTCCCCACTGGTATATTTGTTGTAATGATGAATGAATAATGCAACATAATGAAGGCTTATGTTTCTGATCAAGTAAGTAGATTAGATATGGAAGTTAATATGATACATCTATGATGCCCTTATCCTCCTCTATACTAAGAAAATTTGGTTCCGATAGCTCTCCCTCAAACATCTCGAGTGAGACCTCATCTACTCTGCGGGTGCTGCTAGACATGGTAAAACCTTTCTGGGCCGATGCTCAGGGAGATCGTGGCATGTTGAGCATCGACAAAGTGGAACCCCTGTCGACTGGGTTTTGTTGGTCGAGATTTCACCAACAATTCTCAGACTCCTTGTGGGTGAGGCATTGACATAAAATGGATTCTACCCCTCTCCTATATAGTGTATCACCAATGATGAGGTAGTTCTTCGCATTCACTCTTAGTTTGTGCAGATATTCTCATGAGAAGATTGCAGAACACTTCAAAGTATAGAGATACATGAGGGTATCTCTGTACCAAGTATTAGAAGTCAAAATTAAGAATATGTACTCATTTGGGAATGAATCATCTTCTACCACTTCCGTTTCTTCTTCTGAAATCAATTACGTGGACACTAAGGACTTGGCGGACTGGAAATATATGTCAAATTCTTAGAGACTGACGATCCATTTATTACATTTTCCCTCACTAATGAAGAGTTTATTAAGGTGTTCCCTCACTAAGGTGACCCTAACAATGTTACCTAGGAATGTAATCGACTAGATTATATCCCTTGTGAACAACGAGGAGAAAATGTGAATCCACCTTTTTGGAGAGGAGAAATATCTTGCAGTATGGGAGACTACCTTAGAATTCTTTGTTCCACTATGGTTATGGGTTATGTGATCAAGCGAGAGTGATGATAAAGGGGTATAAACACAAATTATTAATTGAAAAAATATGCCAACCACAATACATGCCAACATGGTTCAAAGTGAGTGATAGGTGCTAAGTATTTTTGCAAGTAGTCCACAAGTTAGTTCTTTTTAATTATGAGTTAGGTGAAATAAAATGTAAATTCACTAAATATGTAATGTCCTTCCTCTCAAAATTAAATAGGCCTTCCAATAACTCACTTATCGGTGGTGGTGAAATTATCCGATGATGGCTAGTGAGGGTATGATAGATTATAATTCAGCTATAAGTACCAAAATATTGCTTGCAAATAACTACTCAACATGCTTCAAAATGAGATAAATGTTTGCAAGTGAAATATTTCAAACCTATCACCCTTTTCTGAAATTCCAAATCACTAAGAGTTCAAGGAAAAGATAATACTTCAGGTTAAAGGAGTCTTTATGTCCTTTTCTTGTGTGAGAAAGTGAACTAAACTATCTTGCATAAAAAAAAGAAATAAGCAAGACCCAAAATATATCTAACTAGAGGTAGTTAAATCTAATTGCTTAGACTAAAAATTTCTATGATATGGAAAGCATAATCATTCAACCACTTGTCAGTACTAAGAGGTCCTTTGAAATCCTCAACATAGTTTAGCCTAAGTAATATTCAAGAAATCACTTATTTACTTCCTATCTTGGGATAAGTTATGTAATTACTAGAAAAAATGTAATTGCATGTGAGTTATTCTATCTTGATCATTAAGCAATCATTAAAATTGCAAGTGATTATGAAAAAATAGGTAAAAAGGAAAGAAAATGCACAATTTGTGCAAGTAATGGACCCATAAATGTGTAATGATAGCACAAGTATGGACTTACAAGAGGCACACTAATTTATTGCGCGAGTGCAATGAAGAAAAAGTGTGGTTGTCGAAGAGATTTGCATTCCATGTTGCTTGGTCGGGACACCAAGACCTATGCTAATATTAAAAAATTAAATCCAAGCATAGGGACTTTGAATTCTATTTGTTGGTAGGTTCGTCAATAAGCTCCTACACCTACACAACATCCAAAATAAGTGATCTAGCAAAATCCAACCTATCTAACATGTGATCAAATAAAATAATAGTGGAGTCACCATAAATATTGTTGTGGGAAAAATAGCCACAAGGGTGAGTAGTCCTCCCAAAGTGTTTAGAGACAATCCTTGAGGTTGCAACAAGGAACCAATATTGTGTTAGTAGATTAGTATCCCAAACTCCAAATTTCAAATAAATATCTAAACAAGAAATAAATAAAAACTAACAATAAATAAAAGAAATAAATGGGGAAAGTGCTAAGAAAAATGAAATAGAACAAGAGTATTCCAAATCAAATGTTGATTTCCCAATAGTCCATATAAATACAATTATGTCACCTAGGAGGTGAAAGATTCAAGGGAAAGAAACAATATCCCTTAGGGAGGTAATTTTTGTCAACAAAATAACAATATAACTAGCATAGAACAATGAAGAAACAATTTCTTCTTAGAGGAAGAAAGCAAGGGAGAGTTTGCATGCTAATTGCTAGGATTAATTAATTAATCCTCCCTTGACCACCATAGTCTAAATTCCATTTCCTATATTAGGATTTTTATGCCACCTAACTAGTTCCATGGGGGACTCATTTGGTGGCCACCTACCACTTGTTGCACGAGTTTACATGAGTTTGAGAGCTCTAGAGAGAAATCCCTATAATTTAGGAACCCACACTTAGTGCCACCAACAACCACCAATAGTTGTCCCTAGTCTATATTTAGTCATGCTCCGATCAGCCACAATTAGTTCACCTTCAGTCAACCTAGTGCCACTTTTTTGTAATGTCCCAAATTTTACATTGGGTCACAATGGCCAAGTCACATTTTCCATATTCATGAAATTTTTCAAAGGGATACTAAAAGTCAAATAATTGCCAAGGTGGAAAATCACTAGTTTCCTAGCTTAGGGGTGGAAGCTTTGATATTTGGAATAAGGGGGATAATAAATGATGTTTAGATATTAGAAGGGGATAAATATTTAATAATGTATCTTATTAAATAAATACAATAGAAAATGGAAGTGGCAATGGAGCATGAAGACACGTTGAGACTATGGGCCCACACTAGCTAGAATTCCTATGTTAAATGGTATCTTTCTCTTGCAAATTCAAATATATGGAAATCCTAATGTTTTTGTATGGATTATAAGGATAATATACTTGTATTTATACTTCATAGGTCTAATTTGGGATGAATTGTAACTTACATGGGAGAGGAAGAGAAAATGGGAGTTTCATGGAAACTTGGCTAGATTCCCCTTACATTTATGACATCTATGACACCAATGATGGAGATTCTATGAAAGATATGACACAAGTAAGATATTAAGGCTGAAATAATGATGTACTGACATTTCAGGACTGAATAGAGATTCTTAGAGGTCAAATTTGGGAGTTGGAGAAGGCCAAGAGGCTCCTACTCAAATTTGGGAGAAGAGGGAAGGTGAAGAGAGAGGCCACATGGCATAGCATGAGAAACCACACCAATTTGAATTGGATTTGGTTTATGGATGTATTTGGAACCTTATAAGACTAATAATTTTTTATAAAATACAGGGATCAGCCATGGGAAGAGGCTTTTTCTCATTTGTGAATTGTGAGAGCTAGTGGATGACTAGTTTTCTTGCTTAAGCCAATTTCGAGGGTGAAAGATTCCCATCCTAGTTGGTGTTTGGAAAGGACATTCAGGTATTTCATGGAGATTTAATGGATTCTTATTTTCAGGTGTAATATACAGGAAATCATTTGGATTCTTCTATGGCAGCACTCTCTCTCAACTATTTCTAGTTTTCACACCATATTCATGCCAATGGAGGGATTGCGCTTTGGGTGAGATATTGATCTCTTTGGGGAAGATTATAATGAGAATTATATTATTTTCTGATGTTTATGCTCTGTATTTAATTTTCAGAAGACTCTCAGGTCTAAATACCCAAAAGGATTCATGTAAAAATGTTGAACAATGAAGAAATAGTGTCATTTCCCCACTATCTTGTTGTGAACCATTGTAATGCTGATGATTTCGAAATGGGAGAGAATTTCATTGTCCATTTATGATTGTATTCAGTTAAATATTATCTATTATTCATTCTCATAAAGTTTCAAGTTGAAATTCCCAAGAGTTGTATGTCAAAATGACTTTTAATGAGAAAACAATGACCATTTCCACTCCATTTTGATATATGCCATGGAAATGCTTATTATTTCGAATGGAGGAATGTATATATGATAAATATATGATTTATGGAATGTAATTAATGTTTATTTAAATTCTAATTTTCATTAATTAAGCATTGGAATCCATTTTACTCATTTTTATTGCATTGGGAGAAGATTTGGTGCATTTTCCCCAAGAGTCGAAATTGTGACTTGGGAGTTGTTTTCTAAAGAGTCATAATAGATTGTATAAACTGAAAAATGATGCATATGAGACTTTGAAAATTTAACTTACACATACCCAGACTCTTTTCAGAAATTCAAGTGACTCTGGGATCATTTGTGAAGCCATTTCCAGCAATTACCCAAGGGGAATTGGAGCCCCAATTTCCTAGTAAAGACTCCTACTTTGAACAGAACATTAAACAAATTTACAGAAGTAATTTGGAGGTCACAAAACATACATGAGAATTATATTTAAGTTATATTATCATTCATGTACCTTCATATAAAATTTGGAAGTATTTGGGTCAATTTGGAGGTCTAGACATCAAAACTAGTCAAGAGCCAAAATTGTGAAAAAATTGGAAAATTGGGCATTTTAATAAAATTCCAAAAAGGGGACATTACAGTGGTATCAGAGCATGATCTTGGCACCTGATTTGGTCTGATATTTATGATTAAAATAATTCATTTCCCACCATTATATATTGAAAACAAAAGTGATTTTGTTGAAGAGGAAAAAAAACGGTAGGAGAAGAAGACAATTTTTTGGAAACTATGACTAGGCATGAAAAGAGAAACTCATATGATGGTGAGGAGATAATAAAAAGCATGGAGCCTATATTTTAAGACATTACAAAGAATATTATTAAATTATTTGAATTTTTGGCTATCCAAAGTTGGGAAAAATATATTGATTTTAAGAAAACCAAGGAGAAAAATGCATTAGCTTATTTGAAGGAGAAAAAGGAGGAGACCCATGAACCACCTAGTTTTGAAATAGGTGGAGTAGAAGAAGTAGTTCATGAAGATGATCAAAATTCACTACCAAGTGAATCTGAAAATTATGAAGAGACATCACATGAGTATGAATAATTTTTTATTGAAAATACTGAAGATAATTTTGAGACACATGCTACCTTGGAAATGAAACAAAGAGAATCTAATGATGGATGCTTGAACTATGAAGGAGTACCTACTGATGGGTGCTCACAACTCTATGTTGGCGACATAGAGATTAATTTTGAAAGTTTTTCTGCAAGACAAAATTTCATTAAACATGAAAATGAATACCTTGTAGCAGTTGAAGAAAAAACAAGATCAACTTCCCCATCACCACTTGAGCTTCATGAAGTTGGTCCAAGCAAGAAGGAAGAAGATGAGGAGGTTCATTTACAAGAGCCTAATTTTCTTGAAGGGTCCTTAAATATGAATGAAAATAATATCCAATATGCCCTTAGCATACTCCATGAAACTCATTCATTGGTATCAAATTCTTGTTGGAGAGCTACTTCCTTGGAGGATCCATCCTTCCTTGAAGACATGGAGAAGATCCAAAGAGCAATGTGCAACATCAAAGGTAATTTCATGTCTTTTCTTTTTGATAGAAAAAATGTCATTGAGCTTATTGAATGGTTACATGAATCCTACTTGAATAATAATGAAGTTATTGATAAGCTCACAATTGAAAATGAGCAACTTCTTGAAAAGTTGCAAGACACTTGTTTTTCCTCCGATGTTTCAGATTTTCATAAGGTAGATTGTCTGGAGGATTCTCATGACATGATGGATCATGAGAAACATGAAAAATTGCAGGTTCTTGATGTTATTGAGGATTATAGTGATGAGATCCAATTAGTTTTTGTGGTGGAAGAGGAACTTGAGTTGCCTCTTAAAAATGGTTACACACTTTTTGGATAACTGCATGATTCCACTACATTGAAACCCACCCATGAGGAAATTTTTGCATTTTCTAGGGAGGTGAATAATCCTACCCCTATGGATACTTCACATTATGATAAATTTTCACTTACTGATAATTTGGGTGAGTTGGTTCTTTCTCCTACATCCTACACTTCTAAATTTTGCAGCAACCATCCTAATGAAGTATGGGTGAAAGGTTTCTTTTTGATGGTGCCACATGAAGAGAATGGAAATTATATTTCTCCTTTTGATGATGGAAGTATTAGAAAACCATATTATTTACATTTTCAGCAGAATACTTGTTTACATTATGATTATACACATCTACATGGGTGCACCTATGATGTTCATTTGAGTCACTTGAAGACTCATGGTTTTTCTTGCTCAACACTTGGTTCATTTGAAGTTGGAGGAACTTCATCCCACACTTGGGTGAAGAGTTATATGATTGAAGAAAATTATTATTGGAAACAACATCCTCTGATGTTACATGATGATATACATATTCATGAGTGTATTGTGAGACTTCTTTGAGCCACTTGAAGTCTTCATGTTTTATTTGCTCCTTATTTGGTTCATATTTTGGTGGAGGTTCTTCATTCACTTCTTTAATGAAAGAACAAATGGATGATTATTATTTTGATGCATATTACATTCTTTGGGAGCAGCATTGTAGTACATGGGATCCTCACCTATGTCATTGGAGAATATTTTATTAGTCACTTGAAGCATGTATGTACTTGGTAAATGGTAGTCTACTCACTGGGAGGTATAAGCACTTTCATGATTTCTTGCTGAGGCACCTCCTTGATGTACATTATTATTATGTTGTTATATACTTTGATGATATATATTATGCACTCATGATGTTTGGAAGAATGCATACAAGAAAATGGGATCCAGGAATTCTCTTTCCAAATGGTATGGATTGGAGAGCACTCTTAATTGTTGGAGTGTAATGCAAGCAATGGGACCCTGGGATAGTTTTTAGTCCCATTGATTTCAAATTATTTGGGAAAAAAGAAGTATGGGTGATGGATTCCCCATTTAATAAGTTGATTTTAATCAGAGTAGCACATCAGCAATCATGGTGGTTCCTCTTTGAAATCTTCATGGAATCTCAAAGACTCAAGGTAGGCAGCTCAGTGGCAACTTCAAAGAATCATATAGAAAGCAGGTTCTTCTAGAACCATGTTTGAAATTACTTGAGGACAAGCAATATTGGGAAGGGAGTATTTTTAATGTCCCAAATTTTAAATTGGGTCACAATGTCCAAATCACATTTTCCATATTCATGAAATTTTTCAAAGGGACGCTAAAACTCAAATAATTGCCAAGGTGGAAAATCACTAGTTTCCTAGCTTGGGGGTGGAAGCTTTGATATTCGGAACAAGGGGGATAATAAATGATGTTTAGGTATTAGAAGGGGATAAATATTTAATAATCTAGCTTATTAAATAAATACAAGAGAAAATGGAAGTGGCAATGGAGCATGAAGACACATGGAGCCTATGGGGCCCACACTAGCTAGAATTCCTATGTTAAATGGTATCTTTCTCTTGCAAATTCAAATATATGGGAAGCATAATTTTTTTGGATGGAATATAAGGCTAATATACTTATCCATATACTTCATAGGTCTAATTTGGGATGAATTGTAACTTACATGGGAGAAGAAGAGCCAAATGGGAGTTTCATGGACACTTGGCTAGATTCCCCTTACATTTATGACATCTATGACACCAATGATGGCGATTCTATGATAGTTATGAAAAAAGTAAGATAAGAAGTCTGAAATAATGACATAATAAAATTTCAGGACTGAATAGATCATCTTAGAGGTCGAATTTGGGAGTTGGAGAAGGCCAAGAGGCTCCTACTCAAGTTTGGGAGAAGAGGGAAGGTGAAGAGAGAGGCCACATGGCATAGCATGAGAAACCACACCAATTCGACTTGAATTTATTTTATGGATGGATTTTTAACCTTATAAGACTATTAATTTTTATAAAATACAGGGATCATCCATGAGAAGAGGATTTTTCTCATTTGTGAATTGTGAGAGCTAGTGGATGACTAGTTTTCTTGCTTAAGCCAATTTCGAGGGTGAAAGATTCCCATCCTAGTTGGTGTTTGGAAAGGAAAATTAGGTATTTAATGTAGCTTTAATGGAGTATTATTTGCAGGTGTAATCTACATAAAATAATTTGGATTCTTCTGTAGCAGCACTCTCTCTCAACTATTTCTAGTTTTCACACCATATTCATGCCAATGGAGGTATTGCGCTTTGGGTGAGCTATTGATCTCTTTGGAGAAGATTATAATGTCAATTATATTATGTGCTGATTTATATGATATTTATTGAATGTTTAGAAGACTCTCAGGTCGAAATACCCAAAATAACTCATGTAAAAATGTTGAACAATGAAGAAATAGTGTCATTTCCTCACTATCTTGTTGTGAACCATTGTAATGCTGATGATTCAAATTGGGAGAGCCTTTAATTTTCCATTTATGATTGTAATCAGTTAAATATTATATTTTATTCATTCTCATAAATTTTCAAGTCAAAATCCCCAATATATTTATGTCGAAATGACTTTTAATGAGCAAACAATGACCATTTCCACTCCATTTTGATATATGCCATGGTAATGCTTATTATTTCGAATGGAGGAATGTATATATGATAAATGTATGATTTATGGACTGTAATTAATGTTTATTCCAAGTCTCATGTTCATTACTTAAGCATTGGAATCCATTTTAATCATTTTTATTGCATTGGGAGAAGATTTGGTGCATTTTCCCCAAGGGTCGAAATTGTGACTTGGGAGTTGTTTTGGAAAGAGTCATAATAGAATTTATAAAATGAAACATGATGCATATGAGACTTTTAAAATGTACCTTACACATACCCATCCTCTTTTCATAAATTCAAGTGACTTTGGGATCATTTGTGAAGCCATTTCCAGCAATTACCTAAGGGGAATTGGAGCCCCAACTTGCTAGTAAAGACTCCTACTTTGAACAAAACATTAAATAAGTTTGAAGAAGTAATTTGGAGGTAAAAAAAAATAAATGAGAATTATATTTAAGTTATATTATCATTCATGTACCTTCAGAGAAAATTTGGAAGCATTTGGGTCAATTTGGAGGTCTAGACATCAAAACTAGTCAAGAGCCAAAATTGTGAAAAAATTGGAAAATTGGGAATTTTAATAAAATTCAAAAAAGGGGACATTAAGTTTTCCTTGATTTGAATAATTTGGGTGCATTTTCTCACCTAATTCAGTTATTTAACTGAATTCAAATTTATTTAGTCATCCGAAGTTGCATTAGTGAGTTCTAGTGGTGTTTTTCCACATATAGAGTTATCTGGGGTCATTCCAAGTTAGGTAATTCAAATCATACCTAGTATATTTGAATTCTCCTATTTTTATCATGATTATATTAAGATAGATTAATGATAATTCATGTAATGTTATGCTGACCAAATTTTGTCCTAGTTGTTCAATTTTCACCATGAATGTTTGATGAGTGTACACTGAATTGTTTCTCTTGCCTTCAACCTTGTTTCACAGTGAATTCATTCAGGCTTGAGGATCCTAATATTTAATAAAGGAAACATAGTATTAGAGAAGGTAATCAATCCAACCTCAAACCTTGGAAACTTCCATTGATACACCAGAAGAAATTGGGTTCCACATTATTCTTGGTATTCTTGACTTGCTCCAGATGGATTATGTCCAGATAAGTCTAGCAGGTATGATGCACCCATAGAAAGTGCACATGTTAAAGTGGAGAGTGTTTGAATTGGTTTAATTTTGAATTGAAGTATTTTGTAGTGCTTTTGCAGATAAATTCAATATTTTTTGAATAATTGGTTGTTTTTAAAGCTGTAATATGGAGAATTCAATAGCTTTCACACCTAATATCCTCACACCCTTCAAATATCTTGATTGGAGGGTTGATATGCATATATTCTTGCATAAAAAGGTTTTATATAGGGTCACCATCGAAAGAGAGGTTGAACCCCAGCATCTTCTTGAAAATTCTAAGTATCTATACAAGTTGGATGAAGCATTTGGCTTCATGTGCAACCACATATCCAGAGAGTTACTATTCCATCTTAACGGACTGAAAAATCCAAAGGAAGTATGGGAGAAACTCAAATCCTTGTTTGGAAAGCAGATGAGCTAAGAGGCCATATTCTGGATAATGAAATGATATCACTACAACCCAGCACCTTTGAAACTATACAACAATTCTTCTCAAAATTCAAATCCCTTATCATGCAATGCAAGCAATGTGGGATTGATAAGAAGGATGAGCAATTGGTGCTTTTAATTATAAGAAAAATTGGACCATAATTAGCAGTGTTTTTATCCACCTTTAAATTTGGGATACTGATAACTCCTCATTAGTGAATACCAGCCCTTGATGCCTTCACATAATCTCTTATTCAGGAACAAGACAAGCTGATACAGATGGGAGCCCTCGGAGCCTCCACAAATCGGGCTCTCTTGGTTAGGGAGACAAAGAATGCGCAAGCAAGGAGGAATCTGAAAGGAAAGGAGAATATGAACACCAAATTAAAGCCTAAATAAGAGTTTGATCTAGCATATAAATCCTCTATATTTAAGAAGGACAAACATCAGAGGTTTGACAGGGGAAATTTCTCTTATTGTAAGAAAGGGAACCATACAGAGAAAGGTTGTATGAAGAAGACCATAAATCACATTTCAATCCTCCTTGAACAAGACAATATTTCCCTCCTTGATGGCACAAGGAAGGATGAATCTAGAGGAAAGATTGAAGATCACGCTAGATTCCATGCACTGAAGGATGGGTTTTCAAAATACCATGTTTTCCTGATTGACTCGGGAGCCTCCAATCACATGGTTGCATCCAAAGAATCATTATCTTCGTTACAACTTAATGATGGTCCAAGTATTCACATGGGAGATGACACTCAAATCCAAGCTGAAGGGAAGGGTTCAATAAAATTAGAGCATGGAGTGTTCAATAATGTCCTCTATGTGCCCTCCTTAGTAGAACTGTATTTTCTGTATACCATATGACTCATACTTTCTCACCAAAGCGAGTTGTATTTGGTCCTAACTCAGGGGAGATCTTAGATATCTCAACTAGGAAGATAATAGAGAAAGGTGTTATGAACCATGCTTCCAAGGCATATGAATTCTCACACTTTATTCCATACTCAGATCCAGTGCACTCTCAGCTGCCATTTGAAAGGGAAGGTAAATTATTCCTAACTAAACCTTTTGCATATGATAATGTTTCCATTAATGTTTCATATTTAGAATCTGAAGTAGAGGACCAAGTTGAATAAGTTCTTTTATTCAAAGATGAAGTTCAACCAGATCCAGATCCAGATCCAACCCCTACTCTCTATCCTAGGACTAAATAGGATCAAATGGTTACTGAAGCTACTAGGAACATGAATTGAGAGTCATATGACAAGAGAAGAACAATATCTCAATTTCAAAATGATATCCTTGCATTATGTCAAGAAAATCCACTTCTCCCAGAGAGATGCTACAAAATCCCACATAAATTCTTCATGATGGTAAGGTATGATGAACAATTATGCTCACTAAGGAATAATGAGACATTGGATCATGTCACTCAAATTGAAAAATTGGAAGGAAACTTTTATGGAAAATAATAAGGGGTACACTGATTCTCACTTGACATGCAAGCTAAGGAATCCATTTTATGGGCTCAAGCAAGGCCCTAAGGTATGGCATCCCAAGTTCAATCCTTTCATACTACCAAATAGGTTTGAAAGAATCAAGATTGGCTTCAAAAGAAGCAACATTCTTCTCATATATGTCATCAAATTAGAAGAAGTTGGAGAGGTTCACATTCACAATAATAGGAAACTAGTGCACATAAGGACCTTCACACTTCATTTCTGGTCCACAAATATGTAGTTTTCAAAAAAAAATCACAATTTTTTTTACTTAGGAAGAAATTTTATCTTGGTGTAAAGGCTTGATACAGTTATTGTTCCTGTTTTTTTTTCTTATTTTGAGGGGGGGTTCCTATGAGGTTTTCCCCATTTCCTTAAGCATACATTTTTTCATTTATATTGTATGGGTGGCCTTTGGTCTTAGTTTCCATGTCCCAAGATTTCCAAATTAGGATTAAGGGAGGCTATTAGGATTAATTAATTAATCCTCCCCCTTTCCCCCATAGTCTAAATTCCATTTCCTAACTTACGATTTTTTATGCCACCTCACTAATGCCATGGGGGACTCATCTAGGGGGCACCTACCACATGTTGATCCAGGTTACATTATTTTGAGAGCTTTAGAGAGAAATCCCTATAATTTAGAAACCCACACTGAGTGCCACCAGTAGTCATCAACAGTTGTCCCTAGTCTATGTTCAGTCATGCTCCGATAAACCATAGTTATTTCACCTTCAGTCAACCTAGCGCCACTTTTACCTTGTTTGAGGAAGTTGGGCTCATTTGCTCTTCTAACTTAGTTAGTTAAATGAATGTGAAGTGATTTAGTAATCTATAGTTGCATTAGTGAGTTCTAGTGGTGTTTTTCCACAGATAGATTTATATGGAGTAAGTCCAAGTTAGGTAATTCGAATAATACCTAGTAGATTCAAATTCTCCTATTTGTATCATGATTGTGTTATAGATAGATTAAGGATAATTCATGTAATGTTGTGCTAACAAATTTGGTATCCATGTGTGTGAATTTTTTCATGAATATTTTGATCATCTTACATTGAATTGTCTATCTCTTATGCATCCTTTCTTTTCACAGTGAATTCATTTAGGCCTAAGGATATTAAGCTTTGCTAAATTAAACACCAATGTGAGGAAGGAATTAGATTGAAATATGATCCCTCAAAGTAATCCCAACAACATAAATTTGCTAACATTTTCTCCTATAGAATACATGCACATGGCTTCCTTTTATATGCCAAATGGAGGACAAAAAACATCTAAATCCAAATGTGAACACTCTTGCATTTGACCTGGTTCTCCAAGTACATGAGGGGGGATATTGAATGCTCCCTAGAATGTGAGGAGTCCCATTCAAATTTTGGATCCAAGAGAGCAATTCTAAGCTTTGAATGCACTATAGAAGTAAGTGGTCCTTCCATTTCTCTAACAACACAACTTTTGAAGGAAAATTCATATGAGTTAGCACAAGTTTTTGAAAGAAAAATTTATGCGAGAAAGCATGGGTAAACATTTATACATCCATCAGGATTTTTTAGTGTGGGTAGACAGTTATATATCCTACATGAGTTAGTGCAATTTTTGAAGAAAAAGTAGCATGAATTTTTACTTTGGCATCCTAAGGATCAATTTTCCTTTTGGATATGATGAGGATGTCGTCGATGAGATGTATCTTGTATGTTGATGACATATTTCTATGAGATTAGTCGAAATGTCACATGTATGTGAGATTTAAGCATTAACAAACCTCATAGGAGAAGATATGGTACATAAGTTTGGATTGGAAGTACATGATCATCTGAATCCCTACCCATTGGGATGGGTAAATAAGGATGTAGAACTTAGAGTCACAAAACAATGCAAGATCAAGTTTGTGATTACTTCAGAGTATATTGATGAAGTGGAGGTATATGTATTACCCATGGATTTTTTGGTGTAATGTTTGGAAGCCCCTACATGTATATAAGGGATGCAATCTTCATGAGGATATCCAACCAATACCATTTGATCAAGGATGTGATATCCTTCATCATCAACCTGCACAAAGGTAAATTGAATATCTCTTTGGTAAGTGCCAACAAAGAAAAAAGTTGATCAATTCAAGTAGGAATTTTGTATTTCTTTTCTTACCACAAAATAAATAAGAAGATGAATTGGTAAAAGTGAAGGAATCACTGAACCGATGTACCAAAGAGTAGAAACATAAATTGGAGATGCTTTTGTAGTTATACAAAGAAGTGTTTTAGGATCCTAAGGGGATACCTCCTAAGAGGGAGGTGGAGCATGAGATACAACTATTATCAAATTCTCCAATGCTAAACATCAAACTATATAGATATTCTATCATAGAAGTAGATGAAGTTAAGAAGTAATCACAAAAGGTTTTGGAGTAGGCCGTGATCTAACCAAGTACCTCACCTTATGGGTCACATATCATCATAGTACCCAAATAGGATGGGACTTAGTGATGTTCATTGACTATAGAGCATTGAATAAGATCACACTTAAGAATTGGTAACCTCTACCTAGGATCAATGATCTGTTGGACCAGTTGCATCATGTTAAGTACTTCACCAAGTTGGATCTCAAATCAAGACACCACTAGGTGTGAGTGAAGGAAGAAGACACCTGGAAGACCACCTCCAAGACTAGGTAAGGTCTATATGAATGGTTAGTAATGTCATTTGGTGTATGCAATGCACCAACTACATTTATGTGTTGGATGAATGATGTATTACGCCTCTTCTTAGATTCATTTGTTATTGCATATTATATGACATATTGGTTTATAGTTCTCCTGAGAAGAGCATTTCTCACATCTCAAGTAGCTATTCGTGACCTTAATAAAAAAATCAATTACTGGTAAACAAAAAATGTGAATTTTTCCAACTGTCTTTGGTTTATTTGGGGTATGTTATTAGTGGAGGAGAACTTAAGATTGATCCTGCAAAGATGGAGGCCATCACTAATTAGCCTACTATAAATGTCACTAATTTTAAGATATTTTGGGGGGAAACACAATATCTTCATAAGTTCATAACTTCCTTTTTTGTTGTGGTTGCACCTCTCCATGCCATAAAAACTAGCATCAAGGGGTTCTAGTAGGGGGGAAATCAATAGAATTTTTTTGAAGTGATTAAGCAAGAGATTAGTTAGGAACCACTTATCACATTACCTAATTTTCAAAATCCTTTTGAATTGGAGACATATGCAAGTGGTATTCTATAGGAGTGGTTTTGATGCAAGGAGGGAGGCCAGTATGTTATCATTATGAAATGGTCCATGGAGGCATTGTGCACTACCCCACATATGATAATTAAGGAACTATATGCCTTGGTTTAATCTGTTAAGAAGTGGAGGCACTATCTGATGAGCTAGGAGACCATCATTCACATTGATCACCAACCATTATAGTATTTGTAGATCAAACATTATAAGTGGACAAGATTCTCACAACAAATCCATCTAATCTTCAAGTATAAGAAGGGAAGTATTGTTGGGTCATTGTTTTGACATCATTTCCACCATTTAAACCACTTTTTCACCTCACCTTTCCATTCATTTTCCTATCATTAGCACCATATTTCTTCAAGAAACCTTACAATATACCCATATGTGCTAAGTGGTTAAACATTATTTATTTTTTATTATTTTTGATGAATTAAAGGGAATTCTATTTTCTTGTATTAATGACTATTTTTATTAAGTTTTTCTCTTGCATTTTAGTCCTATTTTGATACCAGCAGTTCTATTTTGGTACCAATCACCCCTTTCTACACCATTTCATGTACTCGTTCTAGCGTTGTAGTCCACAATTGATAAATGTTTGTCTCCATATATAAAAAAATAGCCATATGGATTTTGAGGAAGGCGTTGTCATTATGGATTGATGTTCATGGCTTTCTCTCAAATCATATCAAGTGAGAACAATGGCCAGTTAAAAATTTTAGTCAAATCATAAAATTGTGGGCGTATTTCTCTCCTCCATCGTCTCGATCGGTTAAATACCTAAAAATCATGCACTTCATGTCATGAGGATTAGGTTTTTTTATGTTATCATTTCCTCACAATATAATTATTGAGGATTGAATGCCACAAATTGTGGACCAAATGGATGATGTGTTGTTCCAAGTGCGCTAATTGAACGTTGAAACAAAGGATTTTGTTTTTGCTATTTGTGAGCATCTGTGTGTGTGTGTGTGTGTGTGTGTGTGTGTGTGTGTTATTAATCTTGTATATTGATCTAGGAACAAAGCATCAATCTCATCAAATATTAATCAAAAAATAACTCATGAAATGGTGTAATCGGTCTACAGGAATAGTAGCTGCTCTATATTCACATAAAGAATGAATGATTACAATTATAATGTCATGCTACAAGCATGAATGAATGAGCAATTTGAATCCTTAAAGAGGTCATTCGAATTGAATGAGTGAGTCTAGATTAACTGACTGTAAGCCATGGTCCACACTTAATTAACCACTGATCAAAATCCTAATTGACTCAAATCAACTCTAACTGAAGCCGGAGTGCAATAAATGACTAAGTCTCAACTGAAAGAGATCAGACACATGTCATAGCAAGCCAACCATCAAGTGCTAGCACTTCAATGACTTCAATGAACCCCAATGAGGTTAACTGAAGTTGAAGTGATCATCAGAAGTTGGTGGAGGCGCCCCTGTTGACTCCAGTTCATTAATTAATCATTAAATAATCAATTAAATGAAAGGAGGTGCCTTCACTGACCTAATTAACTGATTGTAACCACCAGTTAACAATTATATGCATTAATATCACTAAGATCACCCCTAGAGTGCTCCAGTTAACCTCCCTGAATGTAGGAGAAGGCTAAGTTAGCCTCCTTGACTGAAGGTAGGCGTGGGTGTGATTGGATGATGTCAATTAATGCTCCACTGATGTCAATTAATGTCAATAATACTTAGGATAGTCGTTTAACTAGGCCAATTTGACCAAAATGAGTGTGTATGGTGGTAAATGTCTCCAAGACCCCACCTTAAGCTATACGCAGGACGATTTAGAAAACATAAATGCATAAAAATGCTAGGGCTCTGGAAACTAAAGCCATAGGTCACCCTGTACACTGGTGAAACTAAAACAATGCTCAAAACAAACTAAGTGAGGAAAAGAGGGAAAAACCAATGGGAAAAACCCCCCCTCAAGCTGAACACTGAAAGTAGTCTGAATCACCCTGATGAACTCACACCCAATAGTGAATGGAGGTAAGTGAACTTATTTTCTGAAAATATCTTGGTGAGGATGTCTGCAATCTGCTCATCAGTCGGGTAGTATTGCAGAATGATGGTCCTGTCATGCACTAACTCCCTGATATAGTGCATGTGGATCTCTACATCCTTGGTCCTTTTCCTGGAAACTGGATCCATGGATATCTCAATAGCACTTTGATTGTCACAAAATAGGACAGTGGACAAAGTACTACCAATATCAAACTCTGAAAGAATGCCTTGCAACCAAACTGCTTGGATGCAAGCATTCACCGCTCCTCGATACTCGACCTCTGTTCAAGATAGTGCTATGGCAACATAATTTTTGCTTAGCCATCAAATGGGGCCACCACCAAACATGAATACATATCTGGAAGTAGACTTCTAATCAATATAATCACCCACCCAATCAAAATCTGTGTATCCAACTAGCTCTAGCTCGAAGTCTGCAGCATAGTGAATGTCATAGGTCCTGGTTCCCTAAATATACTAGAGGATCCTCTTGGATTCCTTCCAATGAATATCATGAGGCTGCTGCATGTATATTGATACAACATTCACAACATAACAAATATCAGGCCAAGAATGTGTCAAGTACAACAAGCTACCAATCAGCTATCGATAGATAGTGCAGTCCATGGGAGGTGTGCTTTTTCTTTCTTCAAGGCTGATCCCTGAAAGGAAAGGGAATGGTGCAAGCCTAAAATAAGCCATGTTAAACTTTACTAACAGGTCTGAAATTTATTTGGAGTGATTGACCATAATCCCATCAGAATTTTGCTCAATTTCGAGCCCAAAAAATTGTCTTAGAAGCCCCAAATCACTCATTTCAAAGGCATTGTGGAGAGCAGTTTTGATGGCTGAAATGGAGGCACATGTGCTACCTATGATCAGTAAGTCATAAAAATATAAAACAATTATAATTATATGACCATAATACTTCTGTAAATACACATTTGGATCTGATCTACACCTCTAAAAGTTTTGCGAGAGAAGGAAGGCATCCATCTTGGAATACTACTCTCTTGGGGCCTGTTTTAACCCATATAGTGACTTCTTTAGCTTGCAAACCAAAGATGGATCAGTGATGTAGCCCTCAAGATGATTCATGTATATCTCTTCATGAATATCTCCATGTAGAAATGCTGACTTAACATCCATGTGATGCACTTTCCAGTGCTTGGATGCTGAAATTGCCAAAACAAGGCGGATGGAGTCCATTTTTGCAACTGGTGCAAAGGTCTCATGGTCGTCCACACCTTGGACCTGAGAGAAGAATTTTTCCACCAGCCTTGCCTTATATTTTTAGGTTCTTATATCAACAGAAACCTTGGTCCAAAACACCCACTTTCATTGAACCAATTTCCTTCCCGGAGGAAGAGAAACTAGCTCCCGAGTAGTGTTTTTCGAAAGAGAATTCATCTCTTCATCCATGGCAAATTGCCATCTTGGATCCTTTCGAGCATGATAGCAGGATTTTGGATATGAACTAATCATCAAATATCAATTTTTGGATAGAAAATTATCAGGACAAGAGAGTGCAATACCTACTCTTTGGAAATCAGACCAGGTTCTCCTTGGATCATCTGGAATTCCAATGTTGTCTCCTGCGGAGTAGAGTGTCTGTCGGGCCCATGTAGGAAGATGATTTTGCACTTCAGGTTCCGATTCAAAATATGATGGTTGTTGCACACTGATATCAGAAATTAGAGGATCCAAATCAGGGTCATCACCCCCAATTTCATCATCCAAATATTCAGTAGAATAGGAAGGAAATTCAGCAGTTTTCTCCTTCACTAGTTCCACCTCCTGAAGAGGCTCATCGAACTTGACACTTCTCTCGATGATGATCTGTTTGGTCTTGATATATAGTAGCTTGAAACCTTTAGATTCATTAGGATACCCAATAAACAGACATTCTATGCTTTGCGGTTGCAAGGCCCTTCTTTTATCAAGCGGAATCCGAGCCCATGCAGTGGACCCAAACACCCGTAGGTTCGACACATCTGGCTTGTGTCCAAAGTATGCTTCGAAAGGGGTATTCCTTTCATGGATGAGTGTGGCACCCTGTTTTGAATGTATTCTATAGCATGCATGGCCTCAGCCCACAAATTTGCAGCAATCTTCTTGGATTCCAACATACAGGTGGTCATCTCCTTGAGAGACCGATTCTTCCTTTTCGCCACTCCGTACTACTGGGGAGTGTAGGGAATTGAATGTTGGACCTGAATACCACTTTGGAAGCATATGTGCAGAAAAATTTTACTGACATACTCCCCTCCTATTGCAGCTGCAACATTTATCCCCAAATTTTCTTAAATTTTTGGGCCCCTCATGTTTTAGCATTATTATTGATCGTTGAACTCTAGAGTTTTTGGGCATGCTGTCTTTTCAAGAAATTTTGAAGATGGATTGTCGGCCTATTTAAATTGCTATGTTTGTTTTTCGTGCTGGGTCACGGACGTGAATTTATCTTGCTAGCCGAGGATAAGTCAAATATTTTGTTCTTTAAGGCTATTGTTTCGTAGGCAGAGCGATGTTTAACCTTTGCCGATGCTTGAAGCTGTTTGAACAGTTATTGTTTTGGTCAACTGGGCGTCATCTTATGTTAAATCGGTGGCAGATAACTTGTTCCTCTTCTGCCATTACGGATCCCAAATCACTTAGCCATCCAAAGCATAAAGCGATCCGCTTGTCGACGTATGTTTTCCTGTTTAGCCTCGGACCCGAAGCTATTTCTCTTCCACCATTGTGGATGGGGAAGCCATTTGTCTTCCGATGTTCAAACCTGGCCGACTTCCGATTTAAAGTTTCTCCTGCCCGAAGGTCACGTGTCTTAGTCTTTTCTCATCCGTCGTTGCGGCTGGGAAAGTAATTGAGCTTACGAAAGGGAAATCCATCTGACTTCTGATTCAAAGTTTTCCCGCCCTCCCGTCGGATGCCGGTAGCATTGACTCTTCCGCCGTTGCGGCCGGGAGAGCCATTTGGCTTCCGATGTTGGTATCTTTCCGACTTTCGCCGTGGTGCACCTGGCCATTTCTTGTGGAGTAACTGTGTCAATTCTAAAATCTATTGTTTTTGTTTGTAACGCAGTCTCAACGAATAATGCACATGGATTAATTGCAGGTAAACGATGCACGACGACAGAGAGGAGAAGTTTGGCAAGGATCGAAAGGAAATTGACCAGTCAATAACACTAAAGGCACGAACCAGACTTTGTGTCCATTACTAAAAGAACCATGAGTGCATACAGACAACTCAGAAGAATATGAAGCGTCGGAAGTGTTTGTGCCAAAAATTGTTTCCAAGGCCAAAGAAACAAGCCAACACAATCTCAAATAAAACTCAATAAAACAAACTAGGTTTAGGGTTTATGATGTATTTTCTTGGTTATAAACTTTTGGGAAGGATAGGGAATACACTCATGAGCAAAGTAATAACTAAATCATAAACAAAAGAAGACAAAGATGCATAATATATTCAACAAAATCCAACAGAACACAGTATTGAAGTTCATTCATAAAAGACAAGCATCACCAGCATATAAACATAAACCAGTAATGAGTATATCAATTAAGAAACTAAACAAGCTAAACAATGAAGCCAACATAGAACTGAAGGGTGAAAAGTGTCATATATCTCATAATTTCATCATCAAATGCATACAAGAGTTTTGATACTTAACTCATGAACAAGTCTGAACTCATGAACAAGTTGAAGACCTCCTGAAGCTATCCCAAAAATCGAACCCTCTCAATGAATTTATAACCTCTCTAAATACTATTCTTTACAAAATCAGTTAGGGATTTAACCCTAACTTCCTTCCATCAGCTCGAAGAGATAAAGTAAAATGTACAATATTACAACACATGATGTTTTCTAAAAATAGTAAACACTAACTAATATGTTTCTCAAAAAGATAGCAAATAACTGAATGAACAACTGACTTATAGATCCTTTGCTACCTCAGCAAGAAAAGCAATGCCATCTAATGCTTGAGCTTTCTTCTTAGCTCGCCTTTGCTCTTGCTCCATGTCAGCTATCCTTTTGGTGAGCTCCTCATTTCTCTGCTGCAAGTCCTTGACTGTCTTCTCCAACTCTGTGCATTGCAAGTCAGTGGTTCTTTTTCTCTTTAGAAACTCTTTAGATATTGTTGTCAGCTCCTGACAATGGTCATTGACATCCTGAAGATCTTCTCTAAGCCTTATGTTAGCCATCATCAGCCCCTCATTGATCTCTTGCATATAGTTCATCTGCTATTTGTACTGCTTAATCATTTTCTGCAAGTTTTCTTTATCTGAATCAACTGACCTTCCTGTCATGATTTCTTGTTCATAACTGGGCATCTCAGGTATGTCAAACCTCTTAAAAATGTTTGCATCCTTATTTAACAGATCTTTGGAAACAGCAGGAATATTAGGGTCTTTCAGAATGCCTGCTTTCCTAAGTATAAGTTCATCTTCATCTTCCCATTCTTGATCTTCAACAAGAGGTATTTCAGCTTTTTCTTTCTACTGTTGATTTAAAAGTTCATTTATTATTTCAAGAAATATAGCAAACAATTCAGACTCGAGCTACCTTAACTCCTTTACTGACTGTGATGATCCTTTTACTTTTGCAGGATGAGAAGAGGAAGCTTTGGCAACTGTTTTTCCCTTGCTTTTAACTTTAATTGTGCCAAATTCTGGTTCTTCACCTGAAGAAATGTCATCCAGGGCAGTCATTTTCTTGGTATTCAATTTAGGATTGAGCAACTTCTTCATACTCCACCTTAGCTTATTTGTTGGCCTGGTTTTAGGCCTCCAATATGGGGTTATCACTTCAAACCTTTTCTTCTTCTTATTAGGTTTGACTGTTTTGATTTCTAAAGTGGCGAATGCTCTGCAGGTTTCAGCCCTATCTTCAGTTTTAGTAATAGGCTGATCTTCTTCTAGCAAATATCCCTCATCATCTGAGAGAATGGTGAGTGGACTTCTCTACTAGGTCTGAAACTCCTTAGGTGCAGCAACCTCTTCTGTAACTGCAGCTTTAACTTCCTTGGAAACCTCTGCTGGTATCAACTGCTTCCTAGGCTGCAATTTATCTTCTAAAAATAATGAATACCTGCCTGTAATACCAGCTGAAAACACTTTGGGTTTACTGTCAACCTCCACATGCTCTGCTTCCTTCTCAATTTTGACATCTTCCTTGTCTTCAAATTTAGCTTTCTGACCTAATTTTCTCATCAGTACCTTCCCTTTGTCTGCTTGTTTTTTAGGCTACTGATTCTCTTGTTTGTTTTGAAAGCCAGACCAAAAGATGAAAAAATCCCAGGTCTTTCCTTCATGCTGCAAAACAGTGCTAATAATCAACTTAATTATCCCATGATGAAATATGGACTGAGAAGAATGGTCCATATGCCCTTTGACCTTGTTAGACATTTTCTGCAAGCTTTTGAATAAGAAGAATGGAAGGCTCATCTTGGACACCCCCACCATATGTTGCAGAAATCTGAAATGATATTCATAAACAAAAGCATATCTACCCTCACATGTTATATAGCTCTGTAAGACTCTGATAGGTTCGACCCATTCCCTTCTGAAGTCTGGATTAAGATGCCCTTGTTCCAATCAGGAGTGACATTTGCTAATAAATACCTCTGAGCATCAAAGGTGAAGGGAAGTTTCTTAAACCACATTTCCCCTTCATTCTTAACACCTATAGCCTCTGCAACCAAATCTACTGTCAATCTGAACTTCAAAGTATCAAACACCACCATATCATCTTTATAACCTTGTGCAAACCTACAGGAAACTTCAGAATTGTAACCATCTATTCTCTTAAAGAAGTCCAGCCAGCCAGCCTGCTGGAAAAGTTCAACACACCCTGGAAGTTTCTCCATCCAACCTATATCACTAGGTTCTTCTCTATTCACCTTACCACTCTTACCCATTTTTTCTTCAAAAACTGGAAACTGTATGACTTTAGGGTTCAGTAGATGATCTAGTAACTGATTTTATGCCTCTCGAGTCTTTTAAGTTTCAATGAGCAACTCCCTACAACTTTCTTGACTGATCCATTTGTTTTTTAAAAGAAAAATAAATCTCCCACTAGGTGGAATGATTTAGATCACCAAGGATTCAACGTTCTTCATTAAGCCTGTGAGTGAAATTTAACCATCAATGAGACTGTCATGAAAAACAACTGACCATCTTCAAAATGCATAATAAACCACAGTGTCTGAATGCTTTAGGTCATAAGCTGCTCAAACTCCTCATTGCATTGTTAAGGAAACTAGGTATCATGCACATTATTCATTAAAATATGAGACTCTCCTCGAACTGTAAAAAGGGAACCTTGTGTTGAAAAGACAAGGATGACAACCTCATACTCTGTTCATTTTTTGTTTCAATCTTGACTTCAAAACCAAACTGATCAGCCTTTTATCATGCACTAAAAACTAGTTCTTTAGGCTATCTAGGTCTTCATACTGTCTCAAATGTCTAGTTCCTTCATCACATGTTGCACCAGTAGCAGTCTTAAGCTTGAACATCGTAACACGCATAGTTTTTATCTCACCGAACCTTCAAACTTTGACAGGATCATATTCACATGAAAAACTGATATTTTTCAACATTCGCTCACCCACACTTCTAATCTTCCTTTCTCCTCAACAGGGATGTTGATAAGAGCATATATTAATGTTTGGTTTAAAAAAAATTTGCTAAAACGGGCTTCACCAGAAAAACCCCAAATTAACAGACATTTCTGGGTGACCGCGGAATACCTCTTTAATGTTCCACTATAGTTGCTTTAAACCAGTCTTCATGGTGTTTAATGGCTGAACAGGTGTCTTCATGTGCTCGTTTTGATTACAGGTGTCGGAATAAAAAATCCCTAATCTCCGGGTGACCTCAAAAAACCTCAACCGAGCTCTGAAACATCATTTTTGAGATTTTTTCCTAAAACATCGGTGCACGATAAGTTTTCAGCTTCAAAATAGAGATAGGGAATAACTGTCTTCTCATCAAAGTTAGTTTAAACGGCTATCTGTCACGAGGAGCTGCATTATAATAGATGATGACCACGATCTTCCTTCACGTCATAAAACCACCTGCTCTCATGATGATTCTTGAGACAGCACGTAGCAAACTCCTCAAAGCATGTGATTAGTCACTCACCATTTGAAATCACGCCAAAATTTTGCTAAAAAACCGAAAAAATTGTCAGTCGCGATATTCTTGTAGCACGCCTTCATTATTTTTTCCCACTTGCGCTACAAGAATATCATTAACGCTATTTCATCGTTGTTTTTCAACTTTTTGTCATTTTGCATGAAGTTTTAAAGCTGTTTGAGTAATGACTAAGCTCAGAGTATGATTTGTGAGTCCATTATTTGATATAATGACTTTAAAAAACCCCTTCAAAATGTAAAGGATGAAAAAGGCCAAGCTCAAAATTTTACCTAACAACCAAAAATTCTCGTAAAAGAAGCAAATAATCAAACTAAAGCAAATGAGTAACTTGAAATAAAATGCAAATCAAACAAAATTTGAAGAAACAAATCACTGACTGAATATCTGGCTCCAGCTGCGAGATGAAGACCTCCCTGCGAAGCTTCAAGAACCTGTAGACCAGTGCCTTCTGTCTGCTACCTTATCTACCTGTCTGCAAAACTTCCATTGGGCTATGGATTCTTATTGTGCTTCACTCACACCGGTATATACAATGAAAAGTGAAAATGCTCTTATAAATTGTAGAAATTCTTGAGGAATCGCCCATTAACAGGGTTGGACAACTCCTCACCTTCCAAGGACTGCAAGATAAAATTATTGTTCTCTAAAACCTTTGACACTAGAAAAGGGCCAAACCAGAGATTGTCAAACTTACCATGTTTACCCTTTTGCTCCTCCCTTGCATCCCACCTTAGAACCATATCACTGACTGAGAAAGTATTTTCTTTGTTGTTTCTGTCAAATCTGCTTTTGATTTTGGATCTGTACAACTGTGCTTTTTCATCCACCTTCTCCCTGCTCTGTTGCAATTCTATCATTTCAAAAATTCTTCTCTGCATATCATCTAGTTCCTCCTAAGAATTCTGGAGAAACTTCATCACTGGGTCGCGGACGTGAATTGCTATGTTTGTTTTTCGTGCTGGGTCACAGACGTGAATTTAGCTTGCTAGCCGAGGATAAGTCAAATCTTTTGTTCTTTAAGGCTGTTGTTTCGGAGGCAGAGCGATGTTTAACCTTTGCCGATGCTTGAAGCTATTTGAACACTTATTGTTTTGGTCAACTGGGCATCATCTTATGTTAAATCGACAGCTGATAACTTGTTCCTCTTCCGTCGTTGCGGATCCCAAATCGCTTAGCCATCCAAAGCATAAAGCGATCCACTTGCTGACGTACGTTTGCTTGTTTAGCCTCGGACCTGAAGCTGTTTCTCTTCCGCCGTTGTGGATGGGGAAGCCATTTGTCTTCTGATGTTCAAACCTGGCCGACTTCCGATTTAAAGTTTGTCCTGCCCGAAGGTCGTGTGTCTTAGTTTTTTCTCGTCTGCCATTGCGGCTGGGAAAGTAATTGAGCTTCCGAAAGGGAAATCCGTCTGACTTCCGATTCAAAGTTTTCCCGCCCTCCCATCGCATGCCGGTAGCATTGACTCTTCAGGCGTTGCGACCGGGAGAGCCATTTGGCTTCCGATGTTGGTATCTTTCCGACTTCCGCCGTGGTGCACCTGGCTATTTCCTGTGGAGTAACCGTGTCAGTTCTAAAATATGTTGTTTTTGTTTGTAACGCAGTCTCAATGAATAATGCACATGGATTAATTGCAGGTAAATGATGTGCGACGACAGAGAAGAGCAGTTTGGCAAGGATCGAAAGGAAATCGACCAGTCAATAACGCTAAAGGCACGAACTGGACTTTGTGTCTGTTACTAAAAGAACCATGAGTGCATGCAGACAACTCAGAAGAATATGAAGTGTTGGAAGAACTGGCAGGTTGGACGTTTAGGGGCAGCCCAAATGATTGGATGCTGTAGTTTAAGTACTTGGAAGTTAGAACTGAGGAAGGGATTTTTTCCCTCGAAAATTTGTAAACCATTTTTTCTTGTAAGAGGAACTATTTCGTTTTACAATCAGGAACTGCAACTTTTGCCTGCTGGAGAAAGCGAAATGTGGAATGTATCAATGTGATTAAATGAACAATGTTGAAGGGGAACTATTTCATTTTCGGCTATGTTTCATTAACTGTGAGAGTGTTTGACTTCCTGAACCTATGTTCTTGTTGAATGTTCTTCAATATATTTTGTGATTTTTTCCACTGTGAGTAATAAGTGTTATTCATAAAACGATTGGCTATCTGGTTGTTTAAATATCTGTAATTCTTCATGTGTTTTGAAAGAAGTATCAGCTATCTGTAACTTTTCATAATGCATGTGCAAAATGTATTACTCACCAATAAATGGTAATTCTGTTCCCTAGGGATAGTTTAGGTAGTTAGTTTATTTTCTTGTTGTATGTGATTTGGATGCTTGTGAGCCTTAAGACGAAAGGTAAGAACCTGCGCATCACATTATGACTGCTCCTTGCATTTTTATCACCATGCATTGTTAATTAGGCACTTGCATTTCATAATTTAAGTCAAAAAATACAAAAAACTCGATGGACCGGGCCGTGACCGGTAAAGCCTTTGTTTTGTATTTGACCTACGGTAGCCGGACCGTAAACCGGACGGATTCCCTATTCCAAACATTCAACGAGCTAGTTGGGAACGTTGATTGGGGAGAATCCCTTACTGTTGCTGCCTGTGAATTTCGAGGCCACAACACCTCCATCATCAGATCTCAAGATCTTGATCTTAAGCCGAGAGGCATTTTTTATCAAGGCCTTCAATTCAGAAAAGTTTTCACATACTTCTGATTTATTTTTTAGAAAGAAAACCCATGTGTACCTTGAAAAATCATCAATAAAAGTAAGAAGATACCTTGATCCATTCATGGATGTGATAGGAATCAGAACGCTGATATCAGAATGTATCAGCCCCAATATGCATGTAGCTCTGTTTTCCTTCCCCCGCTCGAACTTGTGCTCAAGGTGTTTTCCAATCACACAGCCTTTGCAAATTCCTGTGGTTTCCTTGATGACTGGGAGGCCTTCAACCATGGATTTTTTCTATATTTGCTGCAAATATTTGAAATTAAGATGGCCAAACCTCTCATTCCATAGCCTACTAACCTCATTTCCATGATTTAGCAGAGCGGTGGGCTTTGCATCCGCAACAAAGTGAGAGAACTCATAGGCTTTTGCATGATGGTTTGCAAGGCCTTTAGCAATGAGTTTCCTGGATGCAATTTATGTTATCTCAACATCATTTGGGCTGAAAGAAACTCTCTTAGGCACTCATGTATGTGTCATCTAATAGACACTAAGGAGATTTGATGCCAGAGACGGTACATACAAAACATTAGAGAAAAAACCATTTTCAAGGTCTACAGTACCTTGTCCTTCTGAAATGATGGTGGAGTCATCTCCCGTGTGGATGGGGATGGATTTGTCGGTATCCAAGGATGAAAGGAGTATTTTTCAGCCATCATGTGGTTCAAAGCTCCAGATTCAATCAACAGTGCTTTGGGCTTCGAAGTGCTTGCCATGAGGGCATGACCATTTTCATGTTGTGGTTCTAGATCTTGTTGATCTCTCCTCCAAAATCTCTCCAGAAGATTGATGTGATTCTTCTCAAGGAGAGAGGTTTCTTAATCAAGATTCTTCTTCATGCAGGCATGTTCAAGGTGGAATCCCTTCCCGCAATAAGA
This sequence comes from Pseudotsuga menziesii, assembly GCA_001517045.1. Taxonomy (NCBI): domain Eukaryota; kingdom Viridiplantae; phylum Streptophyta; class Pinopsida; order Pinales; family Pinaceae; genus Pseudotsuga; species Pseudotsuga menziesii. Next base: position 41,530 of record LPNX010797814.1, read on the forward strand.
ACACTTGACTTTATCCTTGCCATGGTGCCCTTTTCCTTTGTTCTTCCTTGAGCCAGAAGACTCATCATGCTACTGATTTTCAACTCTAGGTTTAGGAGCATCAAATTTAGTTTTTTTATTCTTCTACTGCTCTCCTTTACCCTTCAGATCTTTGGGCCCTGAGACATGAAGGGCTTGATCACGGGAAGATCTGATGATCGCCATCTGGACAAGCTTGTCATGTTCACATGTTAGGGACTCAATGAAGGCATTGAGTGTAGGCATCTTCCATCCAGGGGTTGTGAGCTTCCCCACACAGAATGTAGAAACAAAAACTGAATAATTAGCCCCGAGTTTGGAGAGTATGGAAAGAATGAGCTAATCATCCTCCTTCTCCACTTTGCATTGCTTCAAGAGTAAAATAGTATGCTTGAACTTTGTGAAGAAATCATTTAGAGTCTCGAAGTTGGAGGGATGGAGAGACATGAGTTCATTTTCGAGCTGGTAAAGCCTCAAGTCATCATGGTTTCCATATAGAGTTTCCAATTTGTCCCATATTTATTTTGGATTCTTCAATCTCGCAAGGTGGAAAAGAAGATCTCGGGAAATAGAGAGGCACAAGAAACCGAAGGCTTCATCCTTCTTGTTCAAGAATCTTGATTTTTCTATGGCTGAACCGAGCTCATCTTCAGTGTCCATGGTGACTCTAAAGAGTCCTCTAGAGCACAGCTGAATCTCCATATCACCTTTCCATGAGTGGAAATTGTATGGAGTCAAGAGATCTACTGAGGAGGCCATCTGGATCTGCTGGAGCGAATGCTTCACCTATAGAAACCTAAAAATCAAAACAGAAAGGGAAATGTAAGGTCGGATAGCCTGCACATTTTAGGATTTCATCACACCCAACATAGTCAATCAAGAAAGCTTGATCAACAAGCTCTTTACTTGGGGTATTAAGTGGTAAGCCTTGGCTTCTAGTGCAGTGCTGGATTTTTGAGCTATTGCTTAAATTTAATGCAGAAATCTGTCAAAAATCTTGTTTTGAGAGATAGAGCTTTGTCCCACCGTAAGCTCTAATACCATATTAATATTGTATATTTATCTAGGAACAAAGCATCAATCTCATCAAAGATTAATCAACAAATAAATCATGAAATGGTGTAATCGGTCTACAGGAATAGTAGTCGCTCTGTATTCACATAAAGAATGAATGATTACAATTACAATGTCATGCTACAAGAATGAATGAATGAGCAATTTGAATCCTCAAGGAGGTCATTCAAATTGAATGAGTGAGTCTAGCTTAATTGACTATAAGCCATGGTCCACATTTAGTTAACCACTGATCAAAACCCTAATTGACTCAACTCAACCCTAACTGAAGCTGAAGTGCAATAAATGACTGAGTCTCAACTGAAAGAGATCAGACACATGTCATAGCAAGCCAACCATCAAGTGCTAGCGCTTCAATGACTTCAATGAACCCTGATGAGGTTAACTGAAGTTGAACTGATCATCAGAAGTTGGTGGAGGCGCCCCTGTTGATTCTAGTTCATTAATTAATCATTAAATAATCAATTAAATGAAAGGAGGCACCTTCACTGACCTAATTAACTAATTGTAACCACCAGTTAGCAATTAATTGCATTAATATCACTCAGATCACCCTCGGAGTGCTCCAGTTAGCCTCCCTGAATGTAGGAGAAGGCTAAGTTAGCCTCCTTGACTGAAGGTAGGCGTGGGTGTGATTGGATGATGTCAATTAATGCTCCACTGATGTCAATTAATGTCAATAATACTTAGCATAGTGGTTTAACTAGGCCAATTTGACCAAAATTAGTGTGCATGGTGGTAAATGTCTCCAACATGTGTGTGTGTGTGTGTGTGTGTGTGTGAGAGAGAGAGAGAGAGAGAGAGATTGGATATGTAAAGGGAATGGTAGTATAGAGAATATTTTGTTGTTGTAATGAGATTAAGAGAGAGCCGTTATTACTCTATAATCTAGAGTTTGATTTTAATAAATTAGGAATTGATCATTGTTGGCATTTTTAGTTTCATTTTAGAATGATTTAAGCTTCCAATTCATTTCCCAAGTTGGGAAGGGCCCCTCGACTCAAGTATTGTCTTGTTGTTTTCATGCTTTTATTATATTAGCTACAATTTTATTTAATTAGGTGTGCATTTCATTCCAGCTATGTGATTATCTTGGATTACATTTTGTAAGGTTTGTTGTTACACCAAAACCTACAAATATTGATGAAAATTTGAAACCAAGAACAAGCCCTTATCATCAGGAATAGCAGTTTGTCCACATTTTTATATTCCCAGAGGTGCGACGGTTATACCATGCAATTGTACCAATACTCCAACACCCCCCCTCCAATATAGCTCCAATGAATTGAACCTGAGACCTCATCTCTAATACCATGTGAAAATATCATTCACGACAAGATCTAGGAGCGAAGGGAATCCTCAAAACTCAATATATTCACAAATTATGTAGAAAAACAGTGAAAAGAGTGAAATTAACACATATAAATGGTGTCAATAACTGAGTTTATTACGATTGTACAACATGTAAATATATCTGGAACATGTTTATTATACAATAGGAGAAAATCATTAGCTTTTGGAGGCAAATTGGATGCATACATGTGGCAGGCTTAGATTGGACCTCAAAACCCCCTTAAGTGGGCCAATGAGCTCCCAAACCACCTAAAATGGTCATGAATTCCTGTATGAACGTGAATGAAGCATGATAGGACATACATTAGGGTATTCTAGACGTGGTGGAGTGCATGGGTGAGTGGGATTTAGTTTAGGCAGCAATAAATGGTCCAAAAGATTCAAAAACACTCAAATATAGTGCATGGGCGCCTCTAGTCAACCAGTTTCCTTGTTTTAAGGAAAGGGGAGTGCACCAAGGATTGAGAAGTCATAAATGAGGGTGCATGTGTCTTTAGAATGTTCAAATGAGGGAGTTTGGGTGCATTAATGAGTCCAAATCACACAAATTCCTTGCTAGACCAACATAACCAAGGTTTGGACCATATGACATGAGTGCAAGACAAATGGAAGTGTGTCCTAGATGTATGTGACCATGGTACTAGGTGGTATTATGCTCTAACACCTCTCCTTCAGCTTTAATTACTGTAATTACATCACAAAACTGAGGCCTTGGTAACTAAGGCTCAAGTCACCTCTTACAAAAATTTATTTGTTCATATAACCAAGGTAAGGAGGAAAACCTCATGGGAACAAAACCTCCCCTCTAAAATGGACATGGAGAAAAATTTGAAAGTGAATATCAATCATCACCATGTGTCACCCACTCCAAGAAGTGATATCAGATAGATGAATGTCTTCTTTGTGAAGCTCTTTGGTGAAAATGTCAGCAGTTTTTTCTACAGATGGGAAATACTCCAACGTTATCACTTGCTCATGCACAAAGCTTTGGATGTGGTGCATGTGTATCTCAATGTGTTTGGTCCTTTGTCTCTATACTATATCAGTGGAAATATTGATTGTGCTTTTATTTTCATACCAAATGATAGTGGGTGAATCAAATGCAAAACCAAGTTCTCCAAGAGTGCCTTGGAACCACACACATTGTGTAGCTGCATTCACTGCTCCTATGTACTCGACCTCAACTAATGAAAAGGATATAGTGTGTTGTTTCTTAATTGACCAGTATATTGGACCATGTGCAATCATGAATACTTAACCTAAAGTGGACTTTCTATCAATGGAATCTCCAACCCAATCAGAATCAGTAAATCCAACTAGTTCTAGTGGAGAACTAGCAGCATAGTGTACCCCAAAGTGTTTGGTTCCTTGCACATAATGCAAGATCCTTTTTGCATAATTCCAATGGATCTCAAGAGGCTCCTACATATATATTACAACAACACCTACATCATAATACAAATCAGGTTGAGAGTGTGTAAGATACAACAAGCTCCCAACTAGTTCCCTATACAACGAGTTGTCCACCAATGGAGATGAACCAAATTCGCCTAGTTTCACTCTTGAAAGGAATGGGCTCTTGGATTCCTTATATTCATACATTTTGAACTTTAATAACAGGTCTTCAACATACTTTGATTGGTTAACCTTGGTCCCTGCATCATATTTCTCAATCTCCAAGCCAAGAAATTGTTTCAACAATCCAAGGTTAGTCATGGAAAATTCACTATGAAATGAAGAATTAATTGAACCTATATCAGAAATGAAACATCTAGTGATCAAAATATCATCAACATACAGTACTATGACCTGCAATAAATCACCAACATGATGTAAATATACATTAGGATCATATTTTCATCTTTCAAATCAAAGCGATAGCAGAAAATTGGCCATCTTGGCATACAAAGCCTTGCTTGAGGCCATGGAGAGACTTCTTCAACTTGCAAACAAGTGAAGGATCATGAATGAAACATGTAGGCTGATGCATATAAATATCTTCATGAATATAAACATGAAGAGAAGCACTCTTCACATCCATGTGGTGAACCTCCCATTGCATAGATGCAGTAATGGCCAAAACTAGTCCGATAGAGTCCATCTTTGCAACTGGTGCAAATGTCTATGTATAGTCCACTCCTTGGACTTGAGAGAAGCCTTTGGAAACCAACCTGGCCTTTTAATTGATATCAGGACCATCAACAACCACTTTGGTCATATAGATCCAATTACATTGCACTAGTTTCCTCTTGGAGGGTAGGGGAACCAATTCCCAAGTCTCATTGTATTGCAAAGACTTGAAATATTCTTGCATGGTTGTTTTCCATCTTGGGTCAAGTGATGTTTCTTGATATGTTTGGGGATCAAATAAAACCATCATAAAGCATCTCTATGAACGATTCAATTCACAATTATAAAAGGCATTTTGAAATGGAAATCTAGTCTTCCTAGAGTCTAGTGGATCTCCAGCAAGATCATCAGTTGCTTGTATGGTTTTCTCAGCCCACTTTGGCCTTATGGGTGATTCATGATATGTATGCATGTCATCAACGTCATATTCAATATTAGAAAAAAAAATCAGAGAATGAATCATCACTTACATCATCATGGAGTGGAGGATGTGAGCATTCCCCCTTGTCTAGTTTGATATCCTACATGGGCTCTTCTTCGAACTATACACTCCTTTGAATGAATGTTTTGTGAGATGAGGTATCAAATAGATTGTATCCCTTTGCATCTTTAGCATATCCAAGAATAATGGACTCCTTTCTTTTAGGTTGCAAGGCCTTTCTCTTCTTGGGAGGAATTCTATCCCAAGCCTTTGAGCCAAAAACCCTGAAATGAGAAACATTGTGCTTGTGACCACTCCAAGCCTCAAATGGATTTTTTCCTTCCAATGCTTTGTGTGGAGCTCTATTTTGAACATATGAAATCAAATTGATGGATTCATCCCATAGCTCAGGATTCAAATCCTTATCCTCCATCATGCATGTAGCCATCTCCTTGAGAGCTCTGTTATTGCGCTCTGCAACACTATTTTGCTGAGGTGTGTAGGGAACAGAATGTTGCATCTGGATGCACATTCTTCACAGAGCTGCTACAAGTTCTTGTTGACATACTCCTTGCCATTTTCAGTCCTAAGGACCTTGATTTTATTCCCACTCATGTTCTCCACTAAATCTTTGAACACTTTGAAAGTCTCAAAAACTTCATCTTTTAGCTTGAGAAAATATACCCAGCAGTACCTTGAGAAATCATCTATGAAAGTCAACACATACTGTGAATTCCCATATGAGGGTGTGGGAAGAGGCCCTATCAGATATGAATGGATCAGATCAAGAACTTGGACAACCCTCCTTGCCTTTCCTTTGTCATATTTTCACTCAACATGTTTCCCCACTCTGCACCCTTGGAAAACTTGATGCTAGGAAGTCCTTCCACCATGCTTTCCTTGCTTAATGCTTGAAGGTACCTGTAATTGAGGTGTCCAAACCTCTCATGCCATAACTTGTTGGTCTCATTGGCATGTGATGAGCGCATTCCCTTGGGACTATGGAAGGAAGTGAGAGAATTTGTACATTCTCGAATCATGGTCAACAAAACCCACTGCAACAACTTGGCCTGTAGATATTTCTGAGATCTCTGCATCATTTTGAGTAAATGTTACTCTCTTGGATGCAGATGTGTGTGTCATTTAATAGAAAGATATTAGGTTCGTTGCAAGATCAGGTACAAACAACACATTGTTGAAGTACCCATCTTCTATATCGATCATGTCAAACCCTTTGGCTTGGATATCTGAATCATCACCCATGAGGATGGATGGACCACTATAAGGATGTAGGGACAGGAAGTAATCATGCATGGAATCCATGTTCCTTGAGGCACCTGAATCTATTATGAAGGAAGAAGAGCTTGAATATCCAACAACCAAAGCATGGCATCTTTCGTTGTTCTTTGAGCTTGAACCTCCCTCTTTCTTCCTTGCGCCTTCTGGCAGAGGGATGTTGTTCTTCTCAAGGAGTTGTGCCATCATGTCAATGGTTTTCTTCATGCATGCACTCTCTGGATTCCAAGATTTGTGACAATAGGTTCATTTTGTCTTCTCTTGCTTCTTCTTCTCTCTATCCTTGTTAGGATTCGATACCCCATCTGAAAAATTGGGCATCTCCTACTTCTTCTTCTCTTGTTGCTTCGAATATTTGTCTTTCTTCTTGCCTTTGGCTTGATCTGAAACATTTGCAGCAAGGGATTGATCCTTGGTGGATTTGATGGTACCCATTTGCACCAACTTGTCTTGTTCTTCAGTCAGTGACTCCATGAAGTCTTCCAATGGAGGCATTCTCCAATTTCTAGCTATTAGCTTGCCTGAGTGGAATGTGGAGACAAACAGTGAGTACTCAGGGCCTAGCTTCGAAAGAATGGACAAGATCAGCTGCTCATGTTTCTTCCCAATGCAACACTATTTCAGTTGAAGCTCCAATGATTTGAACTTTGTGAATAAATCCTAGATCGTCTCAAAGCGAGTTAGGCTCAATGAGATCAACTCATTTTCAAGTTGGTGTTCTCTCATCTCATCAATCTTCCCAAACAATGACTCGAGCTTGAGCCAGAATTTGTTGGGTGTAGTAATACTGCATACATGGAAGAGAATATCCCTCGAAATACTAAGACAAAGCATCTCGAATGCTTCATCTAGTATGTTGAAGTACTTCAATTTTTCTGCAGTAGATTTGGGCTTGGTCTCAGTTCCCATGGTGACTCTGTAGAGGCCTTTTGACCTCAGTTGGATCGCCATCTTGGCCTTCCATTCAAAATAGTTGAATGGGGTAAGAAATACATGACTCTGCTCCATTCCTTCTTGCACACTAAGTGACAAAGAAACTGGAACTACCTGCAATGCAAACACTTGAAATTTTCTAGAAAAGGCCCTAGATAGCAACTCAAACGCTCTGGATTTGAATTGCAGCTCCAAAGAGCTCTAATACCATGTAAGGTTTGTCGTTACATCAAAACCTGCAGATGTTGATGAACATTTGAACAAAGAACAAGGCCCTATCATCAGGAGTGGCGGTTAGTCCACATTTTATATTCCCAAAGGTGCAACGGTTATACCATGCGGTTGTACCGATACTCCAACACCCCCCCTCCGACATAGCTCAGAGGAATTGAACCTAAGACCTCAGCTCTGATACCATGTGAAATTATGATTCACAACAAGATATAGGAGTTGAGGGAATCCTCACAACTCAAGATATTCACAAATTATACAGAAAATCAATGAAAAGAGTGAAATTAATACATAGAAATGGTGTCAATAACTGAGTTTATTATGAATGTCCAACATGTAAATATGTCTCGAACATGTTTATAATACAATAGGAGAAAATTGTTAGCCTTTGGAGGCAAATTGGATGCATACACATGGCAGGCTTAGATTGGACCTCAAAACCCCCCTAGGTGGACCAATGAGCTCCCAGACCACCTCAAACAGTCATGAATGCATGTGTGAATGTGGAAGAATCATACTAGGACATAAATGAGGGTAGTCTAGGCGTGGTGGAGTGCGTGAGTGAGTAGGAGTCAGCAATAAATGGTCAAAAAGAGCCAAAAACACCAAAATACCATGCATGGGCGCCTCTAGTCAACCAGTTTCCTTGTTTTAAGGAAAGGGGAGTGCACCAAGGACTGAGCAGTCATAAATGAGGGTGCATGTGTGTCCAAAATGGTCAAATGAGGGCGCTTGGGTGCATTAATGAGTCTAAAACACACAAATGCCTTGTCAGACCAACATAACCAAGGTTTGGACCATATCACATGAGTACAAGACAAATGAAAATGTGTCCTAGGTGTATGTGACCACGGTACTAGGTGGTATGATGCTCTAAAACATTTATTGAATCCAGAAATTACTTTATCAAATATCTTTCTTCAAATTAAATGCACCCACATTATCTATTGCTTTCCTTTTATGCGTAGATTAATTTTGTTTATGACTTATGCAGCCATGCATATTTTGTAACTACACCTAGACCTGATTCTCTATGTATTGTTTCTAATCTCCCATTCTATCCTCTCATCACCTTTGCCTTCGGCTTTGATTGGCATTGAACAACTCCCAACTATAGCATCTTCTCTCTGCCTTCGGTTTATAATCTCATTACCTTTCTCTAAGGAAAAATTCCCTTTGAAAATTTGTTTATTAGTTATACAAAGAATGAATTCCCCCTTGTCCCTTTCCTGTCCACTTACACCTAGATTCACACTCAACTTGCAGTCATTCTACACCGTGTACCCTATCATATTCCTCCCAACATCTATTTTGTTGCACTCATTGTACACCGTGTACCCTATCATATTCCTCCCAACATCCAATTTGTTACACATTCTGAGTGCAATCCATAAACGCTGCCATTCCAAACTAATTCTCTACTCATTCACTAATATCTGTGGTTGTTGTCACGCATTTCCTTTTATGACTCCCACCTTACGCATATTGCTCTCTATGTTTTCCCTTTACTCATTGTAAGTCTCTCTATGTTTTCCCTTTACTCATTGTAAGTCTTTTTTTTCAGTTACGAATTCTATTGTAATACACGTCGTGGGTTGTGCCATAAATATCATCTCGATTTCTACATATCGTGTCATATACTCGTCGTTGTACATGTTGTTTCATATCGTGAATGCGTATTGTTTATGTTCATATCGTTGACTCATTCTATTTGATGTGATATTATATAAGTTGTTGTATAGTTGTCGTGAACTGTTAAATACTGTTTTTTATAATATATTTTGTTTTAATTATCATATTCATCCCACTTTATTGTTTTGTTAATAATATATTTTGTTTATGTTAAGAATATATATATATTCTTTTTAATTAATTATTATATTCATCTCACTTTATTATTTTGTTTAATCAGTATAGTTATCTCACTTTTATGTTCAGAATATATATATATATTTTTTGTTCTCTTTTTATTTTTATTTTTATATATATATTTTCAAATCTTGTTAATAAATTTTTTTATTATTACATATATAATTTTAAGAGGTGACATTTCAAAATGATTTTATTCTCATAAAGGAACAAAGACAATGAGCAACACATCATATTTCTTTAAGTTTTATTATTTTGCTTTTCTTAACTCGTCATATTTCTTTAGGTTTTATTATTTTGCTTTTCTTTGTATTTTATTTCTTCTTTCTTATTTGGGGGTTAGAATAATATTTTCAAGTGTGTGTTTTTAGATTCCCAAGTTTAGTTGTGATTGCTTTGATTGCATTTATATTATTTTGCTTAGATTTAGTTTACTCATATTTTTGTTAACTACTATAGGAATAAGCTATGGAAGATTGAGATCTAATTTGGGAGACGTGATATTGTGGTCCAATGTTGTGCTAAGCTTGTGGTGCTGGTTTAATTTGAGCTTGTTCCTTTCATTTATTCCATTATGAGTGTTTTGTTGGCACCAGTTGTTAGATTAGGCTAGACAGGCTTTGATCCCACATTTCTTGTTCCTGCACCTCTAAGTTTACAGTTCCCCAAGTTGATATTTAATTGTTAATTAATTAGCATATATTTAGATTGACAAGTACAAACAAGATGGAGAACATGCTCTCAAGGCCACCTACAACCAAGATTACAACTTTGGTAACTCTTATGCACATGGAACCTTTTACCCATGATGCACACAAGAATGAGTGCATAGAAGATGAGGACTTCAAGGAGGTATATTAGCAACTTCAAGGCCAATTCCATGGAAAAGAAGGTGACATCAAGGATGACTATCATCTCCAGGATGAGTTACTCTACAAGAAAGACAAGCATTGTGTTCCTAAAGGTGAGAGATTGCAACTTATCAGAGAGGCACACACCTCCAAAGTTGTAAGACATTTTGGTGTAGGGAAGGTAGTTGCAAAATTGCAAAGGTATGTTTACCAGCCTAAAATGTAAGAAGATGTAGCTCAACTCATCATAGGATGCATAATTTGTTGTACCTACAAGCCTAGTAATAGGAAGCAATGTCTATTCCATCCCTTACATAATCTTATGAGACCATGGGCAAGAATCTCCGTGGATTTTGTGGGTGGTCTTCCAACCACTAGGAAGGGACATGACTATTTATTTGTTGCAGTTGAAATATTTAACAAGATGTGCATTATTATTCCTTATAAAAAGACCATCAAAGGATAAGAAGCAACAAACATGTTATTTCAACAGGTCTAGGTGCACTTTGAGATACCAAGAAGCATCATCTCACACAGAGATATTAGATTTCTCAGTATATTTTGGACTACACTTTAGAAAAAGATAGACACTAAGTTGAAGAGATTTACAACATTCCATCCATATGGAGGACTAAAAGCAATGCATGTAGATACCAAAATAACACTACAACAACATGGAACCATAGGAACATCTAGAATCAAGATTGGTGTGGCAAGGAAGTAGGTGGACCCCATGTCCACATTTCATTAGGATGGAGGGATGCTAATGCTTAGTACTAGTTGTCTACATTACTTAGTAGACCAAATTTTATGAATTCCTCCCATGTTTTTAAGACGAAACATGTGAAGGGAGGTGGAATATAATGTATCTAGGAAGGAAAATATGGGGTACCTAAGGAGGTACCCAAGAAAATAAATATGCCCATTAGGTAGTTAGAGGAAATAATATATTAATAAGGTTATTGGCATAGGTCGTTTATGAATACTCATGAGAAAGTATAAATATACATGAGTATCATTGTATGAGAAATGTTGGATGTATTATTTTGTAGCAAGCATGTCACTTACCCATACCCTTGTTACCATGCAGAATTAAAAATTTCTTAAAGAACCTTTGTTTTTCTTTTAAAACACATGGAACAACTCGTGAACACACTCTTCAACATTCCTTATTAGGCGTAAACATCACTGTAACAATCATTTCTCCCTTGACAGATCCACTATGTGACGGGGAAAGGGTCACTTTCGCACTGAACCTATCCTTTCCGCACTCTACCTTCTGCATTCCCCTTCCTGCCTTCTGCTGCAGAATCGAGAATCGGAAACACAAGGTGTGACGGATATCTTCAACCACTTTCCTCCTTCTACCTTGTTGAGGCCTCGAATGAGTAGGTTGCTCGAATGGGTTCCAAGGCTCTCAACAGAAGGGGAAAACCCAAACTGAAAGGCTTCAAAGGTCCTACACAAGGACAGTTCTATCCCCAACCTGTTTGGAACAGTGATCTCCCACGGATATAAAGGCCTCCACTAGAAATTATAGTTTTGATCTTGAAAGGATCTATCTCCCAACTAAGGAAAATAGAATGTCTTAGATGTTGAAAGAAAACGAATCTTCCTAAGAAGGAAATCTAATCTAAGTCAATCCTACTCTAAGAATGTATCTTGTTTATATGCAGGTTAACTTAAGGTGAAAGTAGATAAGATTTTATCGATTCAACATAAATGTAAAAGAGATTAATTACTCATCTATTTAAATTACTACCAACCAACTAAAATTGATTAACAGTAAATTAAATGTTTAGTACAATCAAGATCAACCTGTAACTGATATGTAAATTGAAAAATTAACATTAGTTATGATATTTGTTGTAGAACCATTTACAGAAATAGATAACAATTTTAATTGAATAAATTCATTAAAACAATATGGATACATAGATCGTAAGAAAAGAGAAATCAAAACTATGGATCAATGTATTTATAATTTGCAAAAGATTAAACAGTGATGGTAAACAATCTGAAGTGAAAAATACTTATCAAAGAAACTTGATCAAATAGGAAAAATGAGATTCAAGAGAACAACATAACCGCATTATTGAAAGTCTGTAAAAGAATTACAAACCCTGTATTAACCAGAGTGTCTCCAATCCCTTTAGCTGATTTTTTCTCTTCAAATTCCCCCCTTATACAAAAGAAATCTACCCTTTAAATAATAATTACAAAAAAAACTAAATCCCCATGAAACTGGGATTGTAAAATCCACATGAAACTAATGGCTGAGAAATTCTCGCAACCTAGTCCAAATCCCTAACAATTCATCTATGTTGGGATAATTTGCTGACTCAAACCCAAGTTGGGCATCGCACATAAAATTTTCCATTGTTAGAAAACAGGACCGCAGAGCAATAACATATATACAGTTAAATCATTAAAAAATATGCAAAATACATTAAACACATTACATAGAGACAAAGATATAATGTGGTTCACACAAACAAATGGCTATGTCCACAAATAAATTGCCAGTCCTTTTATTACAGTCCAGAAAGATGAAGGGATACAACCTACAGCAAAACCACTGCACTTCCTCTTCACACTCTCACGGTCTCTCTCACAGAATCATAGAGATTGTTTACAATGCTATAATTCCATACACAGTCGTGTTACAATTCTTTCTTTTATAGGGGAAAAATACCATGGGAAAATACTATGGTTAACCCAATACCTTGGGTCTGCAAAATTGTTTGCCAACAAACATCCCCAAACCCCAAAGCAGGGGGAACGAGTGTACAGTACACCTAGGGTACAAACACGACTGAATAATATCTATGGATATTGAAGATCAAGATCCACAACCAACATCCATCTCATTTTTAGCTAGCTTGTGCCAAATGCAGACAAAAATGTGGATCTTTCCCTCCATAGAAAGAGGTTTTCTTATTAGTCGATCCACGTCTTCAATACTGACATGGTCAAGGCATTGAATTTTCCCTTTGGCCTCATCGCATCGGCGTTCAACCTGTTCAATCATTAATTTTGGTGGACAATTATTTTCAATAAGATCCATGGTAGGGAAGTGCAATGTTTCCATAATGTTGTCATCAGCATACCATTTCCTTCTGCAAATAGCCTATGCTTTCTAAATTGTATCTTCAATCATTTCGTTTAAGTCAAGCCAAGAACGTAATATAGTCCTGACTTTATTCAACTGAAAAGTGCTAAGGATAGTGATATCCTCTGTTCTATCCTTAATATACCTCTTCCAGTCCATAATATCTTCATAGACCTTAGAAGCTTGTTGTCTCTTGGGTGTTAGCTCCTCAAGGGTGATAGACATTTTGCTGAAAGCAACATGAGTCTCCATAATGTCATCCAGAGTATTAAACAATTCAGCTAATAATTCATGGTGTTCTTGATTGACCTATATGGCCAAGTATTTAAACTCTTGCTAGGAAAACTTAGAGAAGGAAGAGGAAGCTGCACTTGCAGTTGCATCTTCAAATTGCTTTTCAAACATAGCTATCCTTTATGCATTGGTGGAATTTATAGCTTGTTCATCATGCAATTTATCCTGGAGAGAGGTATTCTTTAGATGTGACTCTTTAAACATGTCTTCAGATGCCTTTTCAATATTAGCAACATAAGTCTTATGCTCCTTTTTTGTTCTATCCAGTTCTTCTTCTAGCTTCTTTATTTCTTCCTTTTTTCTATCAATCTACATGTTCAGTGTGTTAACTGCATCAAGGTTTGCACCTGTAAATGCACCTAAAGATGTAGTTGTATCAATTGCATCTATCTGGGGATCACCAAACTATTGAGTCCATATTATCTGATTAGTAGAAGGTGCTTCCAAACCACCTTGATCTCTGCTTCTCTTCCTTCCTTTTCTAACCACTTCTTTGGATGACCTACTATAGAAATAATCCCCATGAGGGACTATAATATATTCTTCAAACTCAGACACTAATTCCATAAATGATGAAGTCCCATTCACTGTCGAAACCAATGAAGATGTCTGAGTAATTATGGGAGTGGGAATGGGGATAGTAACATGGGAGGTAGGCAAGGAAGAAGAGATGTTTTGAACAACTATTGGTTTGGGGGTTGAAGAAAGGTTTAGGGTGGAAATTTCAGAAAATGGAATGTGAATGTTAGCAGCTGGAAGTGATTATGAGGGTACTAAACTTCACTCGAGAATAGCTGATGATGAAAGGATGAATGAGGGTAATTGCAGAGGGACTTTCAAGGACTGAGCCTCTGCAACAGTAGATGGAAGCATGGGATGTTGGACTGATCTGGATGGCATATAAGTAGATGTAGAGGTCAACGTGTGATAGAGTTGAGATAGCAAGGGTGATGGGTTCACCCCAGCAGGAAAAGTTGAGAGAGTTTGGATATCTGACAGGAGAAATGTTGAAGTTGAATAATCAGAAATAGAAGTGGATTCTAGGATCCTTGGATTGGGGTTAGAGTCTTTCATTTCATTATTATTGAACAAATCTATAACTGTTTGCAAATTCTCATTTACTTCTTCAACCATAGACATAGGAGGAAGTACTTCATCTTCAATGTCACAATAAATAAAGTCTATGGTAGGGGTTTGAGAACCAGTAACCTGAATTTTTTGTTTTTTAGCTAGCTTAGCCTCAGTTGTTGCTTGATCATCACACACCTGGGTAACTACAGTATTTACTTGAGTGTCAGTAGCAGGATTAGCAGCTGCAGTTACTTGACTGTCCAATATTGAAGTCATATGTGCTAAATTTTGCTTTGATTGTTGGGATGTCTTCATCATAGCTTTCAATTGTTGAGCAATCTTTACCTGTGGAGGGTCTTCCATAAGCATTTTACCCGTGTTCCCATCTAGATAAGTAACCACTTGTGGAACTACTGCTTCTTGAGCTTCTTTCTCTTCTCTGTATTTTCTTACCTTTTTAAGGATCTCTAGTTCCATTGCTCTGTATTTGTTGGAGGAGCAAGTCGATAAGTTGACTTGAACGATAGACGACTAAGTCGATCCGCCGACTAAGTCGGTCGACCGACTAAACTAGAGATTAGGTCGGCCACCTAAGGTCATGTCGGTTCACCGAACCGACAGGTAGTTATTTTGTAATTGTTTTGTAATCATGTATATTAGGCTGTTGAGCCAGATGAGAACTTGGTTCAGTTCTCTGTATTATATGGACCCATTCATGTTAATATAATCTGTTGATTCACCTACTTGTTCTTATCTCCTGTCTCTGTTATGTATGTATGTTTTGGTATGTATTATTGGTAACCTTATGTGATCTATGAGATTACAACATTGGTTCCGTTGCCAGTAGTACATGTCTGAGATGTATGCAAATAGATGATATCAGAACAGGAGATTAGGGACTGGTGGGAACATAAAGTTGAAAATTATTTGCAGAATTACGCATGAAGAAACAGATTAACAACTGCACAAGCAAAAGCAAGATTCTTTACAGAAACACATGAGAAGTTGTAGAATCAGTGCCCTAACTTCTGAAGAAACTCCTGGATGAAAAAGCTAGAAGGGACTAAAGATGAACAATTGCTAGAAAAATTGATCTGAGAGGGAAGAACAAACTTGTCGGAGTGGTTCAAAAAGATTGTCGACGAGTTCTGTGAGGAGCAAGTAGTAGAAGACAAAACTCTGGTGGAAACCGTCAAGGAGAAATTTTACACAGACCTCACCAAGCAATTTATGTGTTCCTTACTGACCTTGTTGTTTAAATTCTTTATCAAGAAGGAAGTGGGTCATATTGTCAAACCTCGTCCATCACTTCACGAACCGCCATTAAACCCTAACTGGGCAGAAAAGCAAAAGAGGTGGGAAAAATTCATTGCAGAAAGGGAGTGGGAATACTTCCTAAGCAAGAAGACCGAACTATCCAGGCTTTCTAAAAGTGTCGGGTAGGCTATGTGGGGGTAGCTGGTCATATGTCAAGATAAAGTGGAGTGGATTCTAGTCACCTAGAAGCAGATACCATTCACCAGTAATGAGAAGTCGAACAAAAGGGAAATCAAGAAGATAGTATCACACAAAGGTATATCGGACATTCAGAAAATAGAGAGGGAAGAGAGACAACAAAAGAGGGAAGAAAGAAGAGAAAGAGCCTTAGTGCTGCACAGAGGAAGGATTCCTAGGGCGACTGACCAGGAAAGAAACCCACCAGAGTCGGGTCATGACCAACAAGAAGAAGGCGTGGAAGAAAAGGCGTCCCCTGCGGAGGAAGAATTGTGGATAGAGAAGCCAGAAGCTCTCCAATTAAGATCTCCCCATGAAGGAACAACTCTATCTCCGTTGAATCCGCGTACCAAGATACAAACTATTGTCGAAAAGGACCTCCGACTAGGAGCTGGTGAATTTGGTATATGGAGTCGACTAGACGACAAGACATACACTAGAATACACCTCATTATCCATCGACCAGAAGAAGGAAATTGGGTTACCTTTCAAGCAGTACCCTCCAACCGAAGTATCCACTTACTTTTACTGACACATGAAGGAGCACCCCCCTACCAAATACAGCTTTGGAGGGCACATAACATTTAGAATTGTGGATAGGTAACTGCAGTTGGACATCGACAAAAGAAGTCGAAATCAATCAACTGCCAGTCGAAGACGAAATGACAAAAACAACCGACGAAGAGGAAAGTTTCGTTGATGATAGCTCTGTAGAGAGGAATAAGAAAATAACCCCAGCACCTCCACCCCCACCTCCACCACCACCTCCTAAAAGTAGAGACAATGACTCTGACATGGGTCATGGGTCAGCACACATTCCTCCATATGAGGGGGATGAGGACCCCATATGACACTGGTTTGTCTGTGAGTCGACTTGGGAGGCTAACCAAGTTACGGATGAAGATAGATAGATGGCACAGTTCACCGGTGTCTTGAGGAAAAGGGCATTAACTTGGTATATGACCTTTTCGGAAAGACAACCTCGAGCAACCAAAGCCGAGATCAAAGCACAATTTCTATCATTTTTCAAAACTCTAGATGCAAAACATCTGGCATTGAAAAAACTAAAAACAACATCACAGAATCTAGGAGAAACTGTCCGCGGCAATGATAAGTGATGGAAAGAACTTCTTAGCCAACTAGACTATGTTATAGATGAACAATTATTAATCCAGTGGTTTCTTGCAGGTTTATCTTAGAAAATCCGTTGAAACATAAGTATGGAAATATTCAATTCTTACGAAGATGTGCTTACAAAATCTCTCCAAGTGGAAATGGATGAGGACATACCAGCATACCCCACTGATCACAGACTAGAAGAATAGCTTGAGATTGTACAAAAGTCTTTAAAGGAATTAAACCTAATAAATCAGGATATCTGGTGCACAAAGTGCTCGACGATCAGACATTCCAAAGACAACTGTCGACAGGAATATAGCAGACAGGACGTTCGATTCATGTAGACAAAATGTTTTTGCGACATTTTCCAAGAGCATGGAGACCACTCGACAAAAGATTGCCCATTCAACATGAAGAATGGCAAGGCATATTGGTGTGCAATTGGTGAAAATAAAAATCATAACATAGCCGACTACCATTTGAACCTGAAGAACCGACAGACTTATCATGCAGTCTACCAAACCACTGCAGTTGCACAAAATAATGAGAAAAACAACTTACCAGATGATCATAATAGTCAGAGATACGAAGGCCAAAGATATGAGCGCTGGTATGACAATCAACGTGGAGGCTACAGAGGACGAGGTCGATTCTCTAGAAATCGAGACAACCAACCACATCGACCCATCCAATGCTTTACATGTTATAAGGAGGGACATCAGTATGCAGAATGTCCATATAAAGACAGAATTGACCTCAAATTTTGTACTCATTGTGGAGTAGGGGATCACTCACTAGAGGATTGCCCTACCATGTTGGAAAAAATAAATACAAAAAAAAATGTTAATGTCTTGTCATGTGTGCAAAACAATGATGTAATAAACACAAAAAAAATTCATATTGTAACCCGACAAGGGACAAAAATAGGAAGTGATAACCCAAGAATCAGCAAAATAAAAGAGAAAAATGTCTACCCTGATCCACTTAAAGAAAAACAAACATACAACGAAGCAACCAATGTATTCAAAGAATTTGCATGACAGGAAGAAGCTAACGACAATCGACATAACACAATAAAAGAATTAATATAGCTCATACAAAAATACAACTTAGTATCTCAGTTCATTGATTTGCTATATGAAATGAAACATAACAACTCCGAAAAACAAACAAAGAATATCTTCAACTTAAATAAAAAAGACAAAAGTGATGCTGACCCACTTGTCAACCTCGAAATCGAAGGGTACCATGTTTGACAAGTAGTGCTCGACTTTGGATCACAAATAAACATCATGACTCATGACACTTGGGAACAAATGGGCAGACCTCGACTATATGAGTCAGGTATATACCTGAAACTAGCCGACTAGGGCCTAATTGAACCTATTGGAGTCTGGAAAAACATTGACACAACTATAAAAGGAATCTCGACCAAAGTTGACTTCAAAATCATTGACCCCAAGGAAAGATCCAGTTCCTTCCCAGCGTTAGTCGATCGACCTTGGGGTCGAAAGATGAAAGCATCGATATCCCTGGACAAAGAGAGAATCAAATTAAAAGCAAATGGACAAAAGGTCATTGTACCTATTCATCCATCCTAGGGAGAACCTTGGACTGAACATATCGATGAAGAAGTCAACATCTGACAACTTTATCAAATACAAAACAATGCAAATTATACAGAACCTAATATCTACGGAGAACTTCATTTTGGAAACCAAGACTCAATTGGTTATAATTCAGACGCAGAATTATATGATTAGGAGATCGAGAAATACGAAACAAAAGAAAGAGGTTGTTGGACTGTTCAAAAAGTGTAGAAAAAGTCCACCCAATAGTGCTTCATAGTGTCCATTGTCCCAAAAATCTATGAGAAGAAAATTAGGGAATACCCTACTTTACAACCTACCAATGTAAATACTACACAAATACAAAGATAAAAGGAAAGAGAATCACCAGTCATGCATGTAGAACAAGTTTCCAAGAATATTTGTGACCATGGTCGACTTGAAAGCCTAGTAGAAACTTTTACAGGCCAAGCTGCTCGATGGTGGGATATCCATCAAACAAGATTGTAGACCTGGACATCAGCTTCGACTTACTTTGTCAAAAGTTTTGGAGGAAAGAAGTTAACCAAATAGGCTCAGATACCTATATTCACTCAAGGACAGAATCCAGAAGATCATATTAAGACATGTGAAAAAGAATGGAGAAAACTTGGATACAAGGATGAACGAGCATGGCCACACCTGTTCCCATAAACCCTCCATGACTTACCAAACAAATGGTATAAAATGGAAGAAGCTAGAGGTGAAACATTCTTATGGCATGAACTCAGAGAAAATTTCATTAAAGATTTCAACTTTATACCACAAAATGAAAACTTGGTCGAAACAACAAAATAGATTAAAGAATTTATACAACCAATAGAAAACGAACCCTTAAAAGATAATCGACAAACAATGAATTGTAACAATATGTGAACAATATACAAACCAGGACAAAACCACAGTCAACAAGACTACAGTTAGAAAATGAAAATACAAAAGGGAAAAGCTTTAGATGGAAATCAAACCATGTCGAAACGACCAAACCTATTTGTACAGTCCTTAAAGTGGAAACAACTGACAAACAAGATACCGACATAATGACTACAGCTGACTTCCCTGCCACATTCTCATAGTTTAAGGAAGGAAGTCTACCAATCAATGAAGCCAAGGCACTAGAATGGCTAGATGCTAAAGTCAAAACTAGAGAATTCGACATCTCAAATGATGATCGACCGAAAATGGCAAAGATTGGTGATGACTGGAGTGAAGAGCAAACCATAGAGATAGTGAACTTATTAAAAGAGTTCCAAGATGTATTTTCTAGAGATTATAAAGACCTCAAAGGCTTAGTCCATGAAATGGGAGAAATGAAGATTGACACTAAACCTGATGTTCGACCTGTGAAGAAAAGGCCATATAATCTAGCTCACAAATACAAAGAGATAGTCAAAAAGGAAATTGATAACATGCTTGTAGCAAGCATCATCTATCCTATTGACTAATTAGAATGGGCAAGTCCAATGGTTGTACAACCTGAGAAACATGATCTGACCAAACTAAGAATTTGTGTCGACTTCAAAGAACTAAATAAAGTGACATTGACAGACCCATTTCCAACTCCTTATGCAGATGAAATCTTAAATGAGGTTGTAAGACATGAATGCTACTCATTTACAGATGGATTCTCAGGTTATAACCAAGTGCCAATAGCTAAAGAAGACTAGAAAAAAACAACATTTGTATGTGAATTTGTCTCATTTGCTTACAAGGTTATGCCTTTTGGATTAAAAAATGCACCTGCAGTATTTTCTAGAATTGTTGTCAAAACATTTCAAGAATATATTTACAAGACCATGGCCGTATAATTTGATGATTGGACAATATACTCATGTTAAAGGATCATTGCAAGTGGCTAAGACTTATGTTGGAAATATGTTGACAAATCCAATTAACCTTAAATATCAAGAAGTGTATATTTGTCACCCCTATAGGGATATTATTATGGCACATTGTCTGTAAGGAAGGTATTAAGGTTGAATTTGCAAAAATAAAAATTATCTTCAACCTAAAACCACCAGTAAACCCAAAACAAGTTAGGGTGCTACTTGGCCACACAGGCTATTACAAAAAATTCATAAGATATTATTCAGATATGAACTATCCACTTGAAGAACTATTAAGGTAAGATAAATAGTTCAACTGGACAGAGGAGTGCCACATATCATTCAAAAAATTAAAAAGAAAACTAGTCGAAGCACCAATCCTAAGGTTTCCAAACTGGTCGATCAAATTCCATGTTCATATTGATGCATCAGGCCTAGCAATAGGAGCAATCTTAACTCAACCAGGAGATGATGGAATGGATTATCCTATAGTTTACAATAGTAGAAAACTAAACAAAGCTGAGAGAAACTATTCGACAACAGAAAGAGAAGCATTAGGAATGGTCTTTGCATTACAAAAATATCAACATTATCTTCAAGCTAACCCATTTATATTCTATACAGATCATCAGACACTTAAATATCTAGTCAATAAACCATTACACCACGGAAGAATATGTCGATGGCTACTTCTCTTTCAAGAATTTGAATTCGAATTCATTGTCAGACCAGGTAAGTTAAATGCTGGTCCTGACCACTTATCCCGAATCGACACTAGAGAGGAACCGACAAGAGTCGAAGATGACTTACCTGATGCACATCTATTTCGGATAGAAGCAGTCCCAACAGAATTAGAAGAAATAGCCCAGTTCTTAGAATATGGACAAGCACCAAAAGGAATGAGTACAAAGAAGAAGTAGATCTTATCTATGAAGGCTGCACCATACAGTCTTATAAATGGATTCTTATACAAAATGGGATTAGATGACATCCTTAGAAGGTGTGTACTTGAACATGAATGAGACAACATTATGCATGAAGCACATTATGGACCTGCAAGAGGATATTTCCAAGTAGACACAACTACAAAGAAAATCCAACAGTTAGGGTTATGGTGGATGACACTTCACAGAGATTGCAAAAATTTTGTCAGTCAATGTGACAGATGTAAACGACTAGGTCGACCTCTCCCTACCACATAAATGCCTTTGATATCAGTCAACCCAAGTTTGACATTTGAAATTTTGGCCATTGACTTCATAGGACCATTCCCTATACCAGCAAAAAGAACAAGGGTAAGGTACATCATAACTGCATTCGAATATGTAACTAAATGGGTAGAGGCCGAACCAGTCGACACATTTTCTAGTGAGATAGCTGCTAAGTTTATCTATAAGAATATCATCACCAGATTTGGATGTCCACTAACCCTAATTAGAGACCAAGGAACACACTTCATCAATAGAACTATCAAAACCCTAACCGACTAGTTCCAAATCGACCACCGTCTGAGTACAGCATACCATCCTTAGTGGAATGGAGCAATTGAAGAATTTAATAAAACATTAACAAGAGGACTCACCAAAATATGTAATGTTGATAAGGACGACTGGGACAAGAAAATACCTGCAGTATTATGGGCATACAGAACAGCATATAAACGCTCGACCGACCAAACTCGTTTTCGACTAGTTTATGGACAAGAAGCAATAGTTCCACTACACTTCTACAAACAAACACCTATTATCGCAGAGATCCTACATGTCGATGTCGAACATGGAAGAAAGGACTGACTATTACAACTAAGCAAACTCGAAGAACATCAACTAATGGCAATACAACATCAAGAAATCCAGAAACAACAACAAAAAGCATGGCACGACAGAAACATCAAGAACAAAAACTTGTCGGTAGGAGACCTTGATTTACTATACAATAGTCGAGTAAAAGGTAAACCTAAAAAGCTCCACACAGAATGGATGGGACCCTATGTTGTCGAAGAGATACGTACCAATGGATCTGTTCGACTAAGGATGTTACAAGGCATAGTATTTCAAAAACTCGTTAATGGAGCCCGACTAAAATGCTACAGAAACTAGAAACAAACATAGTGAAAAAAAAAATCCTATAATGACCATAACGGTTAAAACAAAAGATATAAAAACCTAAAAAGAAAAATAATACCATACATGCAAAAAACTATGATAGGAAATTACCATTTCAACAACCGACATCATGCCTATCGACATAACGCCATCGACCATTTTCATAACTGACATCGACCGACGACCTCAATAGTCCCATCGCACATTCATGACCTCGAGCACCGAAAGCAATTCACCATTAATGCACACTCAAGTGTTCTAGATGGAACATCACGTCCACCATTAATACACTTCTCAACAAAAGCATCCAAAGTATCCCCTATAAATACTAGACCGCCGAAGGATCATTCACTGCAATTCATACAGAGAGAGCATCAGAGCATCTAGACGACTGAAAGCCAATAATACCTTAGTGAAATCGACCACCAAACCGACAAGATGGAAACCAAACAGACTAGAGCCTCAGCCAAATCCAAGGAATTACAGACTGCAGAAACACCTTTAGTCCGAAGGCTAAAGAACATTAAGAATGCTAAGGTGCACGAAGGCTCATGGAAAAAACTATGGACCGAGATGCAAGAATGGGATTATGTCAACATGAAGCCTACTCAAGCTGCAGATAAAATAAAATATAGTACCATATTCAACTATGTCAATGCACTGCTCATGCCCAGCTTTGGTGGCACCAAGGAAATAGTCGTAAAATTTATCATAAGTTAGTACCACAACGGTTGGTTCTACTTCGACCAACTAGTCGACATCTCTGGAGAAGTCATCTCCAAGCTGACAGGTCTCTCAAACACAGGAGACCCAATACCAGTTGGTATTAAAGAAGGACTAGTCAAAGAACTAACTGTTGGGCTTAGGGCAGACCCAGGTTCTATACTTTTTTCTTCGCACCAACAAAAGACCCACAGTGTTGGCCCTTTCGGCAACAACCTGCGAACAGGTTGCAGTCTCACCCAAAACATCTATGGGGTGCCGTAGAATAAGGTTTCTACAAGCAGAAGAGGGATAATACTGTACCTTTAGCCTCTAACAAATGATAATCATTAAATACAGAGCTTTGACATTCACTTATTTAGCTTCGCGGTTAGATAAACAAACAGTGCCTTGCTTAACCCTTTACTGGGAATTCACAGCGAAGTTAGTATTTTGAAGTGATCTTACTTATCAGTTATATATTTATCAATGCATGAAAGAACATAACAACAACACCAAAAGAACCACAACACAAGATATAACGTGGTTCACCCCTAGTTTAGGGGCTACATCCACAGAACTGTGTTTTATTCAACTCTTTACAAAAACCATAGTTCTGATATGCGCACTCAGCTACAGATCCCTTCAATTCCTCAAAGCTACGCACTAAGCTGCAGATCTCTATGCACACAGCTGCAGATCTTCTTAATCACCCAAAACCCCCTACTCACACAGCTGTAGAGGTCGTCCATGCACACAGCTGGGACTTAACCTTCCTTACAAAACAAGCCTTAGCTTCGCATCAATTCATCTTACATCAAAATCCTAACATGACTCTTTTACAAAAGTGCTTATTTATAGAAGTGCACTTATTACAAAACCATGGGCTTAAACCATGGGCACCTCGAACCCTAAACCCTAGACTTAAACCATGGGTTAATTACAAAAAGAGGGCTTTGAATCAACCCCGACACCCCTAAGACTATTTTGAGTCGCAACTCCACTTACAAACTTCCACAAAAACCGTGGAGTTACCAAAATTAAGGATTGTTAAGGTGCACACCCCAACAGGCCCCTAAGACTCACCAGTGTCCCGTCCCGGGACACTCAGCTGCTTTTCTGGTGGGAGAACTTTGATGGCAAAGATAGTGAACTATTTGTTGAGGCCACACATGATATTGTCGGCTGCTTGCTCCTTCTCCACTAGCTCCTGCAATGCTGTCGTTGATGCTTCGCTAGCCTTTTCCTGTGCAAATGCATCATACTCCTTCATAACTTTGAGCTGGTTGTCCACAACAGTACTCAATTCCAATGCCTCATTGACAAGGGGCTGCATAGAATTTTCCAGCAGTGTTTCTTTTGTTCTGTACGACTCAATCTCCTGCTGGAGTTCCTTGCTTTGTTTTACCTTGAGCATTTTTTGCATAGGGGGCAGGGTCTTAATTTCCACTTTTACTGCGTCCAACTTTGCTTGTCACTGCTTGATGGTTTCCTGCAGCTTTTGTACTTTGGGTTTTTCCTGCAATGTTTTCCAGGCGTCGATGCTTTCCTCTAGCATCTTGGATGCACTGCTTACAAGATCAAAGATCTTCGTTGCTGAAGCCTGGATGTCTCTGCGACATTGCTCCTTGACCTCTGGTGGGATCTCTGGGATGATGCGTAGTTGAAGCTCTGCAATTTGAGCCTCATGTTCTGCTTTGAGCTTCTTTATTTCACTGCGAGTCTATTGTGCGTAGTCTTTCAGCTTGGCAATTATTTGCTCCGGCTCTTCCTCAGCCTGTATGTCAAAGCTAGGAATACTTCGACATGCCTCATCCAATACTCGTGCCAATGTGACCTACTTACGTTCTGCGTTGCTCTTCCTCTGCTCTGCTTCCTTCAACTGCGCTTCGAGGCTCTCGCTCTGCTTCATGGCATTTTCCAATTGTATCTGTGAGTAGTTGTCCCGTGTTTGGATCTCCTTCATGATCGTTACTTGGCAGAGATGCAACTCCGTCATGGACATCTTGGTGTAATCGATTCCAACTATCATGCTCATCTATGAGCTAGATTCTGCGTCAGTTATTATGAGTGCTGCGCTTGACACTTGCCCCCTGTTTTCTCTAGCTGGCCATTGTCTTGTGTCCGGCCACGCACTTACTGGGGTGCTGCTTGCTACAGAACCAGTTGCTGACTTTTTTGCTAAGTCCTTCAGCTCTGAAATTCCCTGAGCTACGTCGATGAGTGCATCAAGGTGCGCAGCTGCAAACTCTAACCATTTCTTGGTGAGAACTTCTATGAAATTCGTTAGAGCCTGATCAAGCTCCTCAGTGGTCAAGGCAGTTTCTTCGTCGATATTCTTGTCTTTTGATGCCTTCGTTTTCTTTCGGGATTAAGGTTTGGTCACTTCCTCTGCTTCTGGTGACTTACGCTTATCTAGTCGATTTGGGTCTGAGACTGTTTTGACCGAATCCTCTGCTTCCTCTTCATCTCCGTCATCTCCACCCTGATCGCCTTCACTCTGCTGTGACGCACTCTGTTCTTCACTTTCCTCAAGTGGGTCGTTCTGCTGCATCTGACTAGGGCCAGCACCCACATTGGTGACCAGAGGGATTGGAATGCTGGGCTTTGTTCCTGCGTCCTTCAACCATTCAGCCAGTCATTGCTGAACTACCGCAACGATATCTTCTTTGGTCACCACATATGGCAACTTCTAGCATGCCTTCTTCTTATCTGCGTGAGCCTGGATGAAGACATTGTGCATGTCAGCCCCGAAGTTGGCCACTCCATCATATTGAGAGAATAGCTCATTACTAAGCCTCGGGGTTTTTACGATCTCATATGAGATACTCATCATATAAAAGGCAAACACATAGTTCGTCATCTGCTGGGATGCTTTGTCCTGTGACACCCAGAGAGATGCGTACCTCGCTGCGTTAGGCATGTTCGGAGGCACAGCAACAAATTGTGCCTCGGTAGGTTCTTTCCATCCTACTAGTGCGATAAGGACTATCAACCAAGAGTAGTGAAAAGGTCTACCTTTCTCCTGCACATCGCGGGCATCTTCAAGGAATTCCTTTGCAATATACGCTACCCAGTTGTAACTGTAGCCTTCGGCACAGTTTGCAGCAATACTGACAATCAGGGCAGGCACTTCATATGGTCTACACTTTCTCATCAATTTGCAGGCTAAGAGTTCAGCTGCGAAGCGAATGTTTTGGTGCTGAATTGTCGAGGTTTGATACCCTCGCTTCCCTTTCGTTAGGCTGAAGCGGTCCTTCATGCTTTGTGCCAGCTTCGTATCTTCATGTTTTGAGGGAAATTCTATCCCCAGATCAGGCCTTTCCCTTGGTAAGCCTGTGATCCTATGAATAAGCTCGCCATTGATCGGAATTCTTTTGTCTCCTATCCATAGGTACCCATCATGTACTAATTCCAAGAGCTTCTTGACCACTATGGTCACCTGTGTGCTGCGACCAAAGTGGGGAACATCGAGCATCTTCAACAAACTAGCTTTATCTAAGCCAACAGCCCACTGTTTCACTTCCAGTAGTGTCGCTCCAGTCTCCAAATATTTGACAAAGTGCAAGTATGTTCCCGGGGTGAACTGTGAAAACTTCCCATGATCATTCGTATCGTGATCTGCATAGTTAAGTCAGTCTATTTTCCCTGTCATGGTTCCGACCAACTGCACACCCTGTGGCAGTGAAGTGGTGCGTAAAGTGAACTTAGCGTTCCTCCGTGGTGGTTGAACTCCTGGTCGAACAGGCTGAAGATATGGTGGACGCTGTGGTGCAATGTTCTCATCCCCTTTAGATGGGATCTCTGTTGAACTAGATGGATTCATCTTGGGATCCTCCAGTGTTTACCTTGATTGCTTGTGTCTGTCTTTGTTCCACTTAGAGCGTACTTCTAATTTAAAATTCTTCCTGGTAGATCATGTATGCATTGGTTGAGGTGGTGCTAGGGGAGTCTCTTCGCAGGGTGCAGGCGCAGGTGGATGGATGAAAAGGTTTGGTAGACCCCCATGTTCAAATTCTCTCACTAATTCCTGAAGCTCGCGATCAGCTGTCATGGGCTCAATTGTAAAACTCAAGAAACTGCGTAATGCGAACTTTATGGGTGTTGGTGTCTTCTTATAGAATCCATCAACAAAATCTGTCATAACTGTGCATTGAAGACAACAAATCTGATAGAGATCTTGTCCAAATGGCGGTAGGCTTGTAAAGATCTCGTTAATACAGGTAATTAATATAGGGAACGTATCGGCGCCGCCAAAGTTGGTTTCCTCCAACGGTCGTATTTTAAGCTCCGACAGATCTTTCCTTCTTTGGCACAAGCAGTAACTCTGGTTGCGCCATAATGGGGACATTCGACACTTCCTGATACCATCTTCAACATGGCTTCGAACTTCAACCCACAACAGAATGTCTTCCACTGCCTCAATGATTCCCTTTATTTCTGAAAACTTCGTCAGAAATAGGTCCTAATACTCATGGAGAAGTTGGGTCACTTTGCACACCATTTCTTCATCCCAATAATCTCCAATGATAGCATACTTAGGCTTTCCTTCTGATCCAATGTTGACTGTCCGCGTCTTCAAGGGATGATTCACTTCAGGTGCTTCAACTGCTAGTACATGTACTTCGCAGTGTCCTTCTGACTCAAGGATGTTAATGTTGTGCAGATCATCATCCTCGTCAATTGCGAGGTTATAACATTCTACTGCATTGGCTTCTTGTTCCTTCCAATCAGGTTGGTATTCTGCTATTTCTTGATCATCAAATACTTTAGTATGGATCAACCTAACAGCTGTGTCCAAAGCAGGACAAACCTCATTAATAGAAAATGTCAGCACAAAACTATCAACAAGACTATCCCAACTTATAGTACCATGGCGAAGCTCGACCTCCGCATACCAGTTCTTTGTTATAGGTTCAAGGGTGTGCACAAACCTGTGTACCCATTCTTCACGAGGTACATGCTTCCATGCTTCATAGCATTGCTCCAAATGTCCCTAAGGACTAGTCTTACCATTAAACCTGCTTCGCACCTCCTGAGGTTGGTCCCTGAATCTTAGGCAAAGGGACTTCTGGCACACTTCCCAACTATGAATGTACTTTTTGTGACCATTCCACCATCTGGCTGTTGTGGCTCTGAATGCTGAATCTAGAGTCTCCATTTTCTGTGAGTCTGGTACCTGTTCTGAGAATTGCACAATAAACTCTTATGGGTCTGTCGAACCATCAAAAACAGGTAAGGTTCTTGTCTGTGAACTAAGCCACCTGAGAGACTTGGTAATTCTTGCACATCGATGTCCATGTATCTCATACAGTCTATTCTGCCATTTCTCTAGGCCGTCATCTGAATCCATCATGCAGGAGTTGTCACACTGCCAATCCATGATACATTTGGCAGTAGGATCAACATAATATTCTTCCTTTGCTGTGATATTGTAGATATGGTCCAAAACATCCTGGTCTTCATCTCTTACTGGCTCGGTGTATCTCTCTCCTTGAGAAGGATCCAATGGTACTATGACTCTCAGTCCTTTCCCTTCGAAAGTCATCTGCCTCTTCGTCAGGTTGATTACTGCAGCATTATCTATTGCCCATTCAATGCCTAGTGGTGCTGGATAGGGGTTGTTGTCATCAATTATTTCAATTACCTCAAAGTCTGCTAAGGTATTGACTCCATCAATATCTACTGATACGCTAGGGAGTCTTCCTAGGGGCACAATATTCTGCTGATTGGCTAATCTCAACTGTATAGGGGACCATTCCAGAGTAGGTTTTCCCATTTGTTCCCATGTCTGCTTATTTAAGACATTTACTTATGATCAAATGGGAAAACCTACTAAGGAGCTTTAGAAGAGCTTCATACAACTCTGTAAAAAGGAGGACAGTGTACTTACTTTATCCGTCGAAGCTTCTTGCAGCTGCGACTGCTGCTGAGGTTGTTGCGCAGGTGCTACTGATGTGTTGGGGTCAGCAAAGTCTCTCTTGGCTTCCATAAATGTCTCTTTTTCTCTTTCGACATCAAATGCTGGGATTTTTTCTGGGGCCTTACAAACCCAAGCCTCAGCAGGTTGTTTCTCCTTGTTCTGCACTTCCGTCGTAGCTCCACTCCTGGTAACAACATTAATGGCTAGGACAAGTCATTGCTCCATAGAAATCAGTTGAATATTCGGAGTAGGGGCACTATTTCTTTCTTGAATCTTGGCTATCAGCTGCGGGCATTGCTCAATCACATGGTCGACAGCTCTGCAATATCGACATGTCATAGTTGGGTTCCGACAATCTCTAGCTATATTTCCTGCCTGGTTACAGTTATAGCACACAACCTGGCCTCATCCTCTGCTAGCCATACCACCACGACCACGACCTCCAAAATTTCTGCGACCTGATGTACTACCACGGTAACCATATCCATCATTTCCTTGGCCATCATTTTGTACCCGATAAGCATCATAAGTTCGTTCTCTCATGAGGTCAAAGCTGCGACACTCATCTTCGTTGTGTCCCACTGACTTATAGAACTTGCAATAAGGGTTCTTAGGGACTTGCACATATCGCTACAGAAGATAGCAGTCTTCAGGTCGATGCTGGCCAGTTGTCCTACAGATCTCACAATATAGAACACTAGGGTTGAACGGGTTTGGTGCACCAGAATTCAAGAAATTTCTTACCACAGGACACTGTTCCTTGTCGTGACCCTCTGTCCGACATCGTGTACACCAAACCTCTTCATGACTAGCTTTCCCTTTTTTCATATCGCAAAGCTCCAGAGCCATCGCTGCCAACTGCGCTTGTATTTGAGCGATACCAAAATTATCTTCGACAGGGGCTGTTTCAAGCTTCATAGCGATTTCCAAAGCCTCCTGCTGATCCGCAACCTTCTGTTGCATGAGTGGAGTCCTGATGTGTGGTAACAAAGTTGCGATGAACCATTCCTTATGCTGCGCTGGTCCAATAGTGAAAATGACTTGATCTAGCAGAACTTTGAACCTCTGATCAAAGTCCCACACTGATTCTCCTCACCATTGCTGAATTTCCTTTAGTTCAGTGATACACTATGACTCTGATTTAGGCTTCTTAAATTCCTTTATCATTGCTGCTTTTATATCAGCCAAGACATGGTTCTAAGTACT